>JAYEPQ010000017.1:5779880-6202298 GCA_036321105.1 Dracaena cambodiana
GACATCTCCAACATATTTATCACTACTCCGTCAGTTTTTGACCACCTGACTAAATACTAGAGTTAGTATATCATGGACTAGATAGGAAGCACGGATATGATTTTTATAGTAATTTCCACTATGCCAACATATTAAAATCTTTATATCTTTCTTGCTCATTTATAGAAACTCTAGCACGACTAATGTAATAGTGAAGCTCATAAAATTATGTTTGAAAGATTTTTATTTCTTTATGCTGATAATAAGATTTAACCATAGGATATAAGCTGGCTCGTTGAAATGGAGAAGTGCAATGGGAGGTTTATGTGACCGTAACATTATGTTAAGATTGAAGGAAAAAACTTTATAGGATTGCTATTAGGCTAGCTTTATTATATGACATGGAATGTTGGGTTTTAAAGAAACGTCATTCACAGAAAATAAGTGTAATAGAGATGCGCATGCTCCGTTAGATATGTGACAATACTAGAAGAGATAAAATAAAAAATAAAGATCTTCGTGCTAAGGAAAGTGTAGTTCCTATTGATGAGAAGATATGAGAAAATTGCTTACGATGGTTTAGTCATATACAACATAGGCCTAAAAATGCACCAGTTCGACGAGAGCAGTTTATCAATATAGGACAAGTTAAAAAAACGAAGAGAAGACTGAAGAAGATATAGATGGAAGTGATACGAAAAGATATAGATTCTAGAGGTCTAAATGAGGAGATATTACTTGATAGAAATGAATAGAGAAGGACTATCAACGTGATCAATCTAACGTGATTCTATTTTGGTTCATGTAGCCTACCTCAAATACTTGGGAAAAAGCTTAGTTGTTGTTGTTGTTGTTGTATGCTAATAATAAGCTAGAAAATAATCTTTTTTCGCACTTGTACCCTTACATGAAGTAGGTTGGAACAATGAGGTAAGTTGTCTAATACAATATTGATCTTCATATTGAGAGTGTATAGCATCTAAACATGATTTAATATTAGAAATAAAAATATTAATATCTTCATCATGTTTCATACTTTATGAAATTTTTGAACTAAAAATTCAAGGCCTATTAACTTAATATAAGTATCTATAACGATTCCAAACTAAAATAGATATGAAAAATTTGGAACATACTTGTTAAATTTAACTTCCATAGAGCAACAATATCTCTAAGAAATGGATTAACTCTACTTATTGAAAATAATGAAATAAAAAAGAATTATTATCAATTTCATAAGTATTAACAACTATCATAATTGATTGGTTAAGATTTGAATCAGAATGAGAAAATTCAAATTTTCTAAGAACCATAATTCTTTTCCTCAAAATCTAATTATTCTCAACATAATGATGAGTACTAACATAAACATAATTATTACTGTTAATAAAACTTTTCCAACAATTAGAGGCTAATAAAAAAGTGGCCGTTAAGCTTTGTTTTCGCTCTTCAAAAATCTTACAAATATCTGATTTACACGTGTTTCCAATAACTTTCTTGCATTCATGATTATAATTGCTTTTATATACTTTTAGAACACGGGTTCTTCAGTCATATTAAAGGGTTATTCAGTTTGAACAATGTAAGGAGCTAAATGATCTCTAACTATAATAAAATTATATTTTTTTTTCCTAGTGTGCCACTGTAAATACTAATTTGAGTTTGGTATGGTTAGTTAGGGGATATGCCTTATCATGATGCCACTTTAGATGGTCAGTTTTACTACTTTTGGAAAATGAATATTCTTTTTGGCATGTTTTGCATTTACCTTTGCTAAAGCTATCTTAAAAAGTTGTCAAAATGGTTCTAAATATTAAATTTAGATGTTTTAGAGGAAGTGGGAGTATTATGTGAAGAAGGAATATGAGTAAATTGAGAAAACGTAATGTAAACAGTGAATTGTGAATGTGAGGCATAGTTATATTTTTGTGATTTAATGAATGAGATATCAGGTGTATCGGTGTAAAGGTTAAACCTTACGTACTTTTCATGAGCCAAAAAAAAAAAAAAGAAAGTTAGAACTAGTAATAGAGGAGTTCGCATCCATTTTCTACTTAAACTATAAAAATAATTAATGAAATTAAAAAATTAAATTAGTATCTCAACTTTCAAACTTAAGGAAGATCTTCTTACTTAAAAATTCAAGATGGTTGGAGAGAAGCCATTGAGGGTTGAGATATTGAAAGTCTTGATTTCACCAATTTTAGAGAGATTTTGAGAGAGAGTATAAAGAATTAGAGAAGGGAGGGTTTAGTGAGTGACATGCCCATTGCATGCCCGTGCCCATGCCAAAATGGGCCTACGATCCATTTTCTTGGGCCAAGGCATGACCCATCCAAGGGCAGTGGGCAGGCTGGCCTAGGTTTGTGTGCAGGCAAGCTGTGCCTGACATGTGCCCTTTTGATGAGCCGAGTTGGGGGAACTTCTAAAGGGGCACACCTTTTTTCCTAGTTAGCCCACTTAATAACTTTCCATATATATCAAGTATGTCCTCTAAAAAAATGTCCTATTTTTCCCTTCTTCCTCCTCCCGCTTCCTCCAGCACTCCAGCGCGCCACAGGTTAGTTTTTTTGTTTTTTTTTTCTTTAAGGCAAAAATCCATTTCATTTCTCCATCTCTTCATTTTCTTTTGTTAATTTGGTAGTTTAAAGCCGATTTTTTTTCTTCATTTTGTGTTTTTTTTTCCATTAGAAATCCAAACAAAAGAGAAATTTTCGAGTTGTATCGAACGAGACGTAAATGGAGAATACAACGATGTCGTTAGTTCCATTCGACGATCAAAACACTCTTCAGGTTTGATTCCATCTTCTTTATATAAAATTATTCCAAATATAACTTTGGATTTTGATATATATTGAGTAGAATGAAATTAGGATTTTTTGATTGAGTTTTCAGTTGGATACGGTGCGAGAACCTGAGGGAGGATGTCGTTGTCTAGACTGAAAGTCCGGTCAAAACTACTCGGTCCGAACATTCAGTTTGGACCAAAATTGTTTGTCCGAACTTTCAGTCCAAACAAAGCAGATTAGTCTGAACTGGAAGTCCGGACAGAGTGTTATCAGTATGGTTTTTTTTCCCGCAAGAGTCTTATCAATTAATAAGTATAAATATTGTTAAATTATTAATACACAGGGTAATATTTCGACGCAGAGTATGCGAGTCGAGAATGAATTAGTTGTCGATTATGGTTTGGACTTCACAACAATCAGGTATGATATTATTTAGAAAACCTGTTCATATTGAAATAAGAATATTTCCACTAAAAAATATATCCTCTCTATTTTGGCTATAGATTTTTACAAATCGAGACGAACTTTGCCAGTGGGTGCGCGATATTGGAAAGAAATCATGATTTGTCATCATGGTTTCAAAATCTGATATTGGAGGTCAATTTAAGAAGGGGAGAATATGATTTGGATGTGAACGGGGTGGACAACCAAGATTCAAGAAATTAAAGAATGATGAGGGCCACAGGGGCAGTAAAAAATATGGATGTCCCTTTCGATTAAAGGGTCAGCAGATATCAACGGGGGGCCCCGAATATAACCTAACGGTTTTGTCCGGTGTGAATAATCATCTTGCAGCAGATTATTTCGAAGGATACTCGTATGCGAGAAGATTGTCTGAAAGTGAGACTAATGTTGTGATCGAAATGTCGAAGTGTCACGTAAATCCGCAAGATATACTGACAGCATTGAAGCAAAAGGATCCAAAGAATGTTTCGATAATGAAAACAATATATAATGCACGACACAAGTTCAGAGTCAATGAACAAGGTGGTCGAACGCAGATGCAACAGTTGTAATTAAAAATTTTTGAATTAAAGTATATCGAGTGGCATCGAAGCAATGATCAAACAGAATCAGTAACGGATCTTTTCTGGGCTCATCCTGTTGGCGTTGATCTTCTCCGAGCATTTCCAGGTGTTATTATCATGGATTATACCTATAAAACGAACATGTACAAATATCCATTACTAGAGATGATTGGAGTAACCTCAACGAATATGTCATTTTGCATTGCTTTTGCCTTTCTTAAAAAAGAAAGGGAAACTAATTATTTCTGGGCACTTGACAAGTTGCGTGGACTGTTTCTGAATGATGTATATCCAAGTGTCATAGTTACAGATAGAGATCTATCGCTTGTTAATGCAGTTAAGCTCATATTCCCAGCGAGCCGGCATCTTCTTTGTAGATGGCATATAAATAAGAATTTCATGGTTAACTGTAAGAAATTGCTAGAACAACAGACTGAGTGGGAGAAATTCTTTTTAATGTGGAAACTGATTATGCTATCTGATACTCTAGACAAGTACAATGCAAACTAAGCATCCTAACAAACGAATTCCGAGCAAAGCCTGAAGCAGTTGACTACATTATTAAAACATGGTTAAATACACACAAGGAGAAGTTCGTTACTTATTGGACAAATATGTGCCAACATTGGGACAACGTGACTAGCAACCGAGCAGAAAGTGCCCACGCAAAATTGAAGTGACAACTGTGAACTAGTCAAGGCGATTTTGAAAAGTGTTGGAGCAATATACATACATTACTTGAACTTCAACATACTGAGATTAAGGTATCTTTTCAAAAAAGTTTGACTATCGTGAAACGATATTTTATGCTAGCAGAATTTAGGGAATTACGGGGCACAGTATCAATTTATGCATTGAATTTGATCTTAGCCCAAGTAAAAAGAATTGAGTCTGTGGGCGTTAATCCTATTGAATGTGATTGCATCATTCGACAAACTCACAACTTGCCATATGCTCATGAGATTGCAATATATAAAAGAGACAACCGACCAATTCCTTTGGATTGCATTGACCAACATTGGCGAAAACTTGATATGGCACCGAGTAAAGCATTGGTAAATCAAGATGTGTGGTACCAGAAAGATGTGGAGGTTTTTATTCTTAACTTTATTAAATGTGATAATGAAGAACGAACTCGAAGATTGAAGAAATTAAGGGAGATATCAAATCCAGTTAGTTTTTCACTGGCGGATCCTGTGCCCAAGGTGATCAGACACATAGCTGGACGCAAAAGGAAACTTGATATTTCGACACGACGGGATCTGTGTGCATTTGAGCTAATAGCCTCGGGCTCTAACAGTGCTTCCCCAAAAATGAAGGCACTGATTCTTCGCAGCGAACGCGGACCGTATAAGTTAATTCCAAAAAGGCCTCCTGTGCGGAAGGTTCGTTATTATATATAATTACTTTTTTTATATATTTCACATTAAATTATGTTAATTATAAAATTTCTTCTATACAGTACTCTAAGTTGGTTAGCAAGAAAGTCTCCCCTGCGCTGCCTGCGGACCATGCGGAACCACTCCAATAAGAACCTAAACTTGCAGAACCACTTCAATGCTTAGCAGACCCAGACCCTGCTCCAATCATAACCGGACTGCTCCTACCAGAACCGGAGTTAATACCTATTAATAGACCGAATTTGAAGTATGAAAACTCATTGCCTGCTTTTATGCGGCCATATATAGTTGATGTTGGCGATGTCAAATTCGACGGAAATTGCGGATTTCGGGTAATCGCACACAACCCTGGCATAGGGGAGAATCAGTGGATGCAAATAAGGCAAGATTTGTTGCTTGATATTGACACTAATTACGTCTCCTACGTTCCAATTTTTGGGAGTTTTGATCGGATTGTTGAGCTCCGTAAAGCACTTAATTATTTCCAGGACTTTCCAAAGTTCGACTATTGGATGACGATGCCGGACATGGGACATATGTTGGCTTCATGTTTCAATCTAGTGCTTTTTTTTTATTTCCAATGAGCAATGCCTTACATTTATGCCACTTAGATCTCCCCCTCCTGCCGCTAATATTCAACGCAAGGAAGTTACCATGGCATTCGTTGCGGACTGTCACTTTGTACCTGTAAGCACAATTTATCGTTGTAGTCTTTTTTTGATTTGAATCAACACTTAAGCCTATTTATATACTTTGTTTTTACTAATAGGTCACACTAACTGAACTTCATCTCATCCCTCAAATTGCTTTGAATTGGCACCGACATCGTGATCTCATTGCTCAAGGATGGGAGGAACCGTACTTACATCAGATTGCACAGTTCAAGGAGATTGTTCCATCTTCGGTTGCTACACAAGATGTTATTGAGTTGTAATCATTTTTATGCAACGTGTGTATAAGTTTCATTTTGATGTTATGTTGTTGTATATAAGTTGGCTACGATATTGTGTAATATCGTAGCTAGTCTAATATTTGTAAGTAGTCAAATGTTTAGACTAATGTAATCCGGATAATATAATTTTGTGTAAATATTATCCGGTAAACCGAAGTTCAATCGATCCATGTTAATAGTCTAATGTTTCGTCTAGTGAAATCTAATACTGTGATCCCATTTCAATCGTTCCATGTTAACAGGAAACTCTCAGATCCCAGTAAAATCTCCTGGCTGGACTGCCAATCCGGACGTAGATCTGCAATCTGGACTGGCAGTCCGGAAAGATTTTTTCTGTCCGGACTGGCAGTCTGGACAGGGACTCTCTGTCCGGACTGCCAGTCCGGACACCTGATACACACTCAGGATACGAAATAAAATGATATAACATTAGTAAACATACATTCACGTCGCTTTAAGGATAAAAACGAGCAAAATAAGCTTAGTCACTTCCACCAAAATGATACTATGATATAGTGAAGACAACACTGATACACTGATACAAAGATACAACTGCTGATACACTGATACAAAGAATATGTTTAGTCACTTCCACCAAAATAAGCACTACAACCAAAAAAACATAACAGTCACTTGGTTGCAATACATACAGATAAACCAAATAAGCTCTCATACAAACAAAGAGCAAATATTTTACAAACAAAGATCAAATATTAGGATTCATCACAAACAAAAAGCAAATATTCATCAAAATAGGAAATTGTTTAAAAGAAAACATTGTCACTTGCCGCTTCAAGTTTCTAACAACATTCATATCAATGCACCTAGAATATAACCTAATCACTATCTCCGTGTCTTCCTCGGGGGGTGACGTCTGCTTCTGCTTCGAGTCATTACCGCTGTATTGGGTGCATCTGGAGTGGCTTGTTCTAGTGCTTGTTCCTCTGCTTGTTCTTTTGGTGGTTCTTCTGACTGAGTGCAACCAGTTATCACGGTTTTAATCTTCGCAAATACACTAAATAACATCCAATGCCGCTTCTTGAATGCCTTCTCCCCTTGCGCAAGTAATGGATCTATTATAGCCACTGCACGTGTATATCTCTGTAGAATTAATTTAGAAAATATGAAAGCATCAGTTAAACTTGGTACTATATGGGACATAAAATAAAGAATATATATATGGAGATTACCTCATCATCGACATCCGGGCGGGTTGACTGACTTCCTTCCTCTACTTGGGGTTCATCTGGTGCTACTCCAAGAAAGCGCTGTGAAACTTTAGATAGCCACGGAATATAATCCGACGTGCAATCGGATGGGTAATCAGCAACGGACCCACGGTGCTCTTGATGCAAGACGTGATCTAGCCAATTTATCCACATCTCCTCAATGTGAGTGTACTTTACGACATACCTATTGGCTGTTACACCTCGCGCTTCACGTAACGGTGAGAATGATGGAGGCGGAACGTACTGTTTGCGACCAAATTGCCTTAGTATACGAACCGGATGGTAAGGCTCAATCACGCTGCACATTTTCAACGTGCCCATATAAAAGCTAATTTCCCTGAAAGGATAGATTTCTCTATAATTCATATATGCATCCCAAACAACCTGCAAGTTTGTTAAGCACAAAGAACTACATTAGTAATCAACTTGTAACTTGCAAACTACATAGGTATATAAATAGCGCAACTAGTTACCTGGTTGCCGGTGAGTTTATCTAGACTGGACCGAATAGACTGTACATGTGATTGAGAGACATTGTGATCCCGTCTGCTCAACCAACGACAAGCAAGTGGTTCACCATTGGTAAATGATCGGTTCGACACTGGCATAAAGGATGGGAAATGAGAGAAAATCCAAGACTGTAGTAATGTGAGATACCCGGCAATCTGAGCAACGTTAGTTCGAGAAGCAAGCCCAAGCTGCCTATATAACCATGCAAGAGCACCAGCACCCCATGCGAACGTATGAACATCTTCGAGGTCATGAAGCAATGGTAAGTAATTAATAGACACTCTCGTACAGCTCTTGTCTGTAAAAAGCGTGCAACCAAGAAAATAAAGTAAATATGCCCTTTCAGCACACCGAATCCTATGTTCGGTGTCGGTGTCAACAACCCCGCAAAAAATTTCTCTTAACCAATCCAGTCGAACCGATCCACCGCCTTTCGTATTAATCTCATTCCACCCTTCAGAATGACTGACGCCCAAGGAATGAGTAATTGTGTCAGCAGCTTCACGTGAAACTGCTGATTCTTATTGGCACATGGATTTTCCTGCTACAGGCAAGTCAAGCAAGCAGGAAACATCATCCAACGTAATCGTCATCTCACCAAACGGCATATGAAATGTATTTGTTTCGAGATGCCATCTCTCAACAAATGCGCTAACCTCGATAGCGCTAATGTATTGGTAGGAGAATTTGACTAATGGATATAATGAAGACCCACGTACTAATTCCATGAATCAGGTGTTTGGCTGCGGTGTCGTTAATGACCATGCACTTATTTTTCTCCAATGACTAATACAACAAAGTAGATCTCGTTCCTGTATATATAATATAGTCATAACACATGCACACACAAAATAAATGGTTTATCATTTTTTTTGGGAAATAATTACCTCATTTTTTAAAACGAAGAAAGCAACGTGCGTTTTGAAGTTCTTCAATACTGATAAATCAACTGGACCTCGATAATTTGACTCTTGAAGATCATCTTGAGAGCCTCCTGCATCAGTATTCCCTTCATCTAGTCTTGCACTATCATATCTTATCAAATTAGGAGTTTCTACATTTAATTCAGGATATACAGCAACTTCGATTTCTCTCTCTCGTATCGGGCGACGGATTTGTGGTCGAGATGCTGCTTTCTTCCTACTTAACGAGGCAGTTGGTCGTACGCGAGAAGATTCTGCCGGATCCATCTATGGAATACAAAGATATTTCATTCATAGATATTTTTAATAAAAAGTAACTTCTCTATGTGTAAGTAAGTAGTTACAAAGTAAAATTTACTACAAATATCATATTTTCTCTTTTTTTTTTTTGCTGCAAGATAGTGTAATATTAAAGTTTAAAGACACTGAAACCGTTTTTTGCTACTTAATCAACCATTAGGATAATACCATCAAACTTCAAAATTAACTAATAAATTTTAATATTAACGTCCATAATTAGAAAAATAACTAAATTTCGCATATTTTACAACTAGGATTATAATATTAAATTTTCTTAATAATTATAATCTAAATATTAAAAATAAAATTAACAAAAAAATGCTACAACCAAATTTGCTACCTCCTCCCCTCTTCCTCCTCTCCAACCCAACAAAATCACCAAACCCTAATATTAAAGAGTTGTTTGATCCAAAAATAAAAACAATCTAAATTTTAAAATAAATATTACTAGATTAGGAAAACTCATCTAGTAATGGCGGGAAGGCGACGGCGGCGGCGGGAGAACGGCGGCGGCAACGTCCAGAGCTCGGCGACGGTGGCGACGGCGTCGGCGTGTCTTCCTTGGCGGCGAGAGCAGCGGCGTCGGGTCTATGAATGGGAGAGAGAGAGGGAGATTTGGAAGGAGAAGGAGGTAGAGAAAATGATAGAGAGGATGAGGGGAAGTGGGAGGGGAAACAGGAAGCTAGGATTAGGGTTTTTTTTGGGTTTAACCGGTTGGAGGAGAAAAGAGGAGAGAAGAGGGAGAGGAGGATGTAATATATAGGTGAAGGGTATTTTCGGAATATCAAATGTGCTCACTAGGAAATTCTCCCTTTAGTAAAATCAATGTGGGCTCACTAGGAAATCTGGGCTCACTAGGAAAAATGGTGTGCTCCTTTGGAAGCTCCCCCCGAGTTGGGCATGCGAGCAAGCTACTCGGCCTACTTTCTACCCCTATTAAGGAGGTTAAGTTGTTTTACTCTTTGTTAACCCGTCTAACAATAAAAAAAAATGTTCGAAATTAACCTTTTTATTTTGGAAATTTCTAAACATGCACCTACAGTTTCTAAGTAGACCCCTTAAAAAAAATTCACTTTTATTACAAATTTGTCTTAAATATCGTGTACGTTCTACCTCGTCTTGTTCCCATCTTTTCTCTCTAAATCTCTCTCAAAACTCTAAGCATTATTCAACGATTGAAGTATAATAAAGGTAAATTATAAGTATTATTCAACTTTTGCAAAAAATTAAAATTTAAACTAAATAAAATAATTTATTAAAAATTTGTTGCTTATTAGAATTTACTAGAAAGAGAAAAAAATTATTGAGAAAGAGGGACAATCAGAAATAAGGGGAAAAAAAGGGAAGAAGAAGAGTAATTTAAGATTATAAGAGAGCATACTTAGGAGAAAAAATTTATTTTTTTATTTTCATAAGGGGCGTACTTAGTAAAAGGATTCTTAGAAATTGAAGGAGTGCATTTAGAATTTTCCTTTCCTTTTTCCAAATGCACAGTATACAAAATGACTAAACTAAACCATCTACATAGGTTAAGAGGACTTAACCTTCAAAATGAGAGATTTATTAATCAACCATTTTAGAGGATTATGAAACGAGCTCCCAAATTATAAAGAAAACAGGATAATTTTTTTTTTTTTTTTTTTCATCCTGAACACGAAATAAAGCGTAATGTTTAAAATAAACATCAACTGACAACTCATTATAGAGCCTAAAACTCGCATGCAAAAAGGCCGAGGGACGAAAGGCCCACCCAGCTCCAACGTATGGGCTCAATGTTCCTGTGACGAGGTTGAGTTTAAATTTTGTTTGGCCCGATGGTGAACTTGCGGTTTCGTTAGGTTTACATGGCACTTTGCTTTTATTAGCCCAGAAATCGATATTAAGAGGCTTTGCACGCAGCCAAAGAGCTCTCTCCTGTCCGTGCTCGCGCGCACACTCTCAAAACATATATGTTCTCGTGAAGAAAATGTGAGAAAAGCCTAACATTGCCATCGGTTGATAGCTTGGCCAAAGGGAAATAGGAAATAGCAGGGCAGATCCAGACATTCAAATTGCAAGGTAAAATTACTTGGGAATTGAGTTACTTAGACAAGTCTTTGGGACATAGAAGGTGAAGTCTCCATCTCGGGAGCATGGGGGTGGAGCCTCCGACCCAAAAAAATCATCTTTTTTTTTAATTGTATAATTCACATATAAATTTATAGTATTATAATACTTACATAAGTGTTTCTATTTTATAATTTCTATACAAATTTAAACATTTACAATATAAACATCACCTTTAGATATTTTTTAAACGATTTTTAGAGTTTAAAATTAAAAAAATAATTTATTCAGTCCAAGAAATAAGATATCATTTTTACTCGGACAAAATCTTCTTAATTGAAAACTAAAAATATTGATGAACAGAGTTATAAAATTGAGAATTTAGAAAATGTAAGCTTAAAAATTTTCCAAACTTAAAGAAATTTTGGGGAGGGGGGCAATTGAAACCCCCCAACCCCCCAAACCAAATGAATAAATAAATAAATTAAATTAAATTAAAAAATAAAAAATAAACTATATGGGTCTATCCATGAGTACTAGGGATGCAGTCTAATACCATCTCAGCTGAAATTGACCGTCTGCTTTAAGCTACCACTTCGGCGGGCCCAAAACTTCAATCCAGATTTCTGACACGTGGTGGCCTGGCTTGGCCCTATCCCTAGCCCGATCCATCTGCTGATCTCCCCAGATAAAAATATCCACTGGGAGTTTCCTGTAACTTTTAGTGTAAAAATCCATACCAACGACTACATTTGGATTTGGCATGTATATAATATTTTATTAGTTTAATTACAGTAAGGCCCCCTTAGTATTGGAGATTTATAACTTAACATTCCTAAAATTTGAAACTCTCAAAAAATTTCGTGAACCATTATCTCTGTTAGTGATCAGTTAGTTATATTCACCTCCTTTTAGACTAATGTTCACTCCTTTTCTTTAATTTTCATTTTACCATCACATCTCTACTTTAAACAGTACTCTTTCTCCTTCCTTTTCTCCTTATTCACTTTTCTTCCCGTCCCCCCTCTCTCTATCTTCCTTCCCTCACATTAATTTTTTTATCTTGGCCTGACGTGTATTTTGACCTTTTTGCAATGACAATAGGAGATGTTATAGATGTGTTTGATGGAGGATAAGAAAAAAAATAAACAAAATATTTGTATCAACACTGCTTATCTGAGCTACAAACCGTCCTGCATCATCAACCCCTCCAATTGCCAATTCATCCAAAACCCCGAGAACCCTTTCCCTCGTCTTTTTACTATACTCCAGTTGCTTCTCGTTAGCTTGCACATCGTAATGAACAGCATTGCAGTATAATTCGAACTACATAGCTTCAGTAGCTTAGCTGATCTCTGCTTCAATTCTTGACTACACAAGCTCTGGATCACAAGCAGCAGCTTCGCAACAAGACTGGCCTCGACTGCCACCGATGCACATTCATCGAGTACTAGCTTGCACACTGCCCACAAAATCGACAGGAAATACTGGGTGCAGCTCTCGGACACCCTCATCAGTAACCTCACCATATTGGGGATCGTCTGCGGGCAATCCTTCAATGCCGACAGTCCTTCGGGGATCCCCAAACGCTCGTCCAGGATCTGAAGAGTCGGCTCAAGACACTCCGTAGTCAAATGCCCCAACTGCTCGACGATTTGCCCCACCGCGCCGACGCTCACCACAAGAGCCCTCACCTGCTTGTGAGAACAAATCCTGCTCGAAAGGCTTAATTTTGAAAAAAAAACCCATTCGGGTGCCTCTTATCCTTCACCAAGCTTAGTATTCCAACCAAAAGGCTCAAGCTTGACACAATCTCCACATGGAAATTCTTGTCGCCCATCAGAATCTCAATGAATTTCATGCAATTTACTTTGGTTTTGATGGTACCTTCATTCAACATGTCGGTGACAAGGGAGATCTTGGCGGGTTGCAACAGGTTGGATTTCGAGTCCGAGTTGATGTCGAGAGCGACAAGAATGGCGACGACCTCGGAACTGATGGCATGCGAAGTGAACGGGAGTGTGAAGTGAACGGCCTCGGAACCGCTGTGCCCTAGCTCCACCCGAGACAAATTCTCTTTCTACGCTTTTTGGGGACATTTTAGTCTTTTAAATGCACGTGCAAATCACGTGCCCCACTCACTAACGTCCAGTTCACTCCGTTAGGATGCCTATGGGGTTTTTTTAGAGTTTCAAATTTAAGAGGTGTTAAGTTACAAACCCCTTATACTACAGACAGTCTAACTGTAATTAACCCTATTTTATTCAGAAAAGACTTTTACCTATGGCTAAATTAGTCGCTAGGGAGCTCTTTATAATTTGGTTTTGCATTTTTCACCTCAACGGGGTTCTTCAAATACTCCCTAATTTATTTTTTTTAAATCTTCTTTCCTAAATTTTTAAGTCCCTCCAACTCGCTCAACTCTCTCGAATTCCCTCAAACAATAACACCCCAATATTATTAAATTAAAAAAAAAACTATTTACCTTAAAAGGATAAATAAATAAACGCATAAATATGATAGCAATAATAATATTATTATTTAACAAATCTGATATTTTACTATCTTGCAAATTGTATTTATCTAAATACTAGTTAACTTGATAACATCAAATTTAGTTAGTTTTAAACTTATTCTATGTAATTTTGTCTTAACCTAAATATCTATAAAAAAAAAAAAAACTAAAAACTAAACAATTGAATAATAACCAAAAAGAGAGAGAGAAGGAAGCTTTTATCTATTGAACGTAACTAAAAACTAAACAATTGAATAATAACCCAAAAGAGAGAGAAGGAAACTTTTATCTGTTGAACGCAGAGAAGAGAAAAAAAAAAAGGAGAGAAAGAAAAAGAAAAAAAAAAGATATAGAAAAGAATAGAGAAGAAAATAAAGGAAAGAAAAGGAGAGAAAGGGAAAAAGGAGATTCAATTTAAATTGTTCACAGTCAATTTTTGGAGCCGAATTTTTAAAGCAAGCGGCTTTGTTATTATTTCTTATATTCTTTCTTCGTCAAGAATTTAACCTAAATGCTTAGGGTGCTTTTTGTTATTTGAACTGACAGTGTGATAGGTCCCTTTATTTTAGTTAAAGCCTTTTCATTTTATTATAATTTCCTCGAGTTGATACTGTTTTTATGTTGTTTACAACTCCATTAGAACTGGCCCACGTGTTTACTTGGTTCTTGATGGAAATCAAGGGAGAACTCTTCACGTGCAAATGTTTTTCTTGATTGAATTGTTGAGCTTTGTTTGTTGAGTTGCTTTGTTAGCATACTTTATGTCTAATCTCTCTCTGTGAGCAAGTCTAGAGAAGCTGTCGACTTTCGTGAATGTTTGTGTGAGACTAGCCCCAATGGTTTATTTAGCTTGTTATCTTAGGCATCAAAATGAGTATAAGTTCCTAAAATGTAGGTTTTATAAAGATATGTAATGAAATATTTGAAGAGTTAAAGATAAAATGTATATGGAAAAACTAAATCCATTGATAACTGGGATTTGCTAAAATTCTCACGACAAATTTATAACAACAGTATCCTCATTTGATTATAAAGATACATCACTGTCCAAAATTGCTAAAGTAAAGAGAGAAGGAAAAGTTCGGTATATAAACCCAAATGAAATTCTCGACAAACTTATCATGCTAAGAGAAATAGCATGATTAGCCAACTCAAACTGTAGTTGGTAAAACCAAAACCTAACCCATTAATAGCTGAGAGTTTGCTAAAAATAGTAATGAGGTCAATCTCCTATCATGTTAAGCTTTCATATCTGACAGAAATGCTTCAATCTCCCACAACTCCTTAGTCAAAATAGTCAATTTAACAATTACCTATGACAATCTTTTCTAAACGACTTGAGTCTAAGTTCCCAAACATTACCTGTCAAGTTAAATCATACCTCTGATAACAAAACTTTTCTCGTCACTTTTTCTTCCAGTAGAGCCAGTGACCCTCCGAAATATTTGTCACGTTAAAATCAAACGTTTGACAATAGAATACGAAACCAAATCAATTTTCTCCATAAGGTCAAATCATCCAAATTAGTTATCATGTTATTGAGTCTAAGTTCCCAAACATTTCCTGTCAAGTTAAATCATACCTCTGATAACAAAACTTTTCTCGTCACTTTTTTTTTCCAGTAGAGCCAGTGACCCTCCGAAATATTTGTCACGTTAAAATCAAACGTTTGACAATAGAATACGAAACCAAATCAATTTTCTCCATAAGGTCAAATCATCCAAATTAGTTATCATGTTAAGTTTTCAGCTCTGATAGAAAAGACAAAATAATAATTCATTAAGTCCAACAGTATAATCTCTGATAAACTTGTTCTTGATGTCATTAAGTTAACAATTACCTATAACAAAAATCATATCCCCATCAAGTTAACAGTTATCTCTGATAGTTAACTCACAAGACTAAACATGCTAATCATTACCTCTCTTTAGCCAGCTCATTCCTATCATATCCAAATCCTCTAAATAGGTCGGGCTTTGAGATATGTTTAATGAAATCTCTGTCCTCACTCAAATCCTGTTATATTAGATGTCACTAAACATGTTGATTAAATATGTTAAACCCTACTTTGTTTAATTGGTTCATTACTATCATGTCCCGAATCTCTGAATAGATTGAATCACAAGACATGTTTAACGATATCTCTGTCTTTTTCTAATCTGTCATACTAGATGTCACTGAATGGTTATGATTTTATTTTTGCAAACTCTTGTCTATCATGTCCAAAACCTCTGAATAGCTTGAGTCAACACTTAATAAAGCATGTTAACACCATACTTCTACCTATCACTTATATCTCCTAATCTGTCATACTAGATTAAGTCCAACAGTATAATCTTTGATAAACTTGTTCTTGATGTCATTAAGTTAACAATTACCTATAACGAAAATCATATCCCCATCAAGTTAACAGTTATCTATGATAGTTAACTCACAAAACTAAACACGCTAATCATTATCTCTCTTTAGCCAGCTCATTCCTATCATATCCAAATCCTCTGAATAGGTCGGGCTTTGAGATATGTTTAATGAAATCTCTGTCCTCACTCAAATCCTGTTATATTAGATGTTACTAAACAGGTTGATTAAATATGTTAAACCCTACTTTTGTTTAATCGGTTCATTACTATCATGTCCCGAATCTCTGAATAGATTGAATCACAAGACATGTTTAACGATACCTCCGTCTTTTTTTAATATGTCATACTAGATGTCACTGAATAGTTAGGATCCTATTTTTGCAAACTCTCGTCTATCATGTCCAAAACCTCTGAATAGCTTAAGTCAACACTTAATAAAGCACGTTAACATCATACTTCTACCTATCACTTATATCTCCTAATCTGTCATACTAGACGTCACTGAATAGTTAGGAATCTATACTTTTGAAGACTCTTTCTATCATGTCTAATACTTCTGAATAGTTTGAGTCTCCATCTATGAGACATGATAATAATTAATTTTGTCCATCAAATTTATCTTTTCGCCTGTCATGCTCTTAGCCTTTGAACAGATATCCAGAATGTTCTAGACTGTAATTCCATTCATGCTGCAAACGACAAATTTTCTAAAAGCAAAATTCCAAGTTGAAGTCTAGACCAAAGACTTTACATTTGAAGGATAATTCAGATCCAAATACTCTTGGTGGCATAATAGTGTTCTGTTTTTAATATTTCAAAAGTAGCTAGACAACACAAGCGCAGAGGTCAAAATTTTGCACTATTCTAGCTTCAAGAAGAATTCCCTACAAGCAAACTTTGATACTTCGAAGAGTTTCAACAGTATATCCATGAAGATTAAGAAAATTTACAGATTAAATTTAATATATTCTACAAAGGTTCAATATTACACCTACAATAACCAAATAGATGGGAAGATGTCAATTTTGGAAGATAGTTTGCAAAATACGAGCATCAACAAATCGAAAGGGGATCTTAAAGCTCCCAAACAACAATGATGAACACAAGATTGTATACTCACATAAGAAGAAAAGAGCTAAAGCTGAGTTATAACCTAATCTAAGGAGCAAATTTTGAGTCAACGTTCAAAACTATGGGACTCAAGAACTCAAAACACATTGAAGGCTCTCTACATGATTCAATAGTACATCAGAAAGAGCTAAATGATTAAGAATGTGACGACTTTAGACAATGATTCACAGTACACCATAAAATCACGATACGCAATGAAGCTATAGAGCCAAAATCAAAAGAGTTCAAAGTATTTCGAAATTCGTTATGAATCAACAACAAAATTTTAAAAAATTTGGAGGTTCTATAGGTACTAAAAAGATAAAATAATCCACTAAAATAAGAGTGTCACATGCTTGCGCCCGCACCGCCGCGCCCGAACCCAGGGCACTCCTTCTGCTTCATGCATTTCGTGCGCTCCGTGTCTGGAGAGTCAGTTGTAACCGCTCCGTGTGCACTCCCACGATCCAATCTCTAATTATGGAGAGATTTGAGGGTTCTCACGATCTCTAAAAAGGGTTCTATCTGAAAAGATGAGAGGGGATTGAGACAAAAAAGGGAGAAGTTCTACAAACTTAAAAAAAGTCACAGAAGGCAGAAAAGAGTCTAGAGAAGTCTTCAGGTATTCTTCTTCCTCCTCGATAGCTGGGGGTAAAAAGAGTTTCACACTTGGATCATCAACGGAGTACAACAACAACTCTCCACTGCTGCCTTAGAATCCCACAAATTAAAAAATGAAATTGAACAATCTCTTTTTCCTAGTCTTGTAACTCGAATTTAAAGTTGTAATTTTTCTTTATTTTGTTGTAATTTCTTTACTAATGGCAATGAAAGGAGGTTCTCCAATTTCGGGTGTACATCCACTGTAAGCGGGAAAAATTGAGAAGAAAGCGAAAAAGCCACACGGGGTTGAATAGTCTTGCACACGCGAGGCTATTAGCCATTGCCCCGCACGGGGCTAATAGCCTCGCGTGAGGCAAGGAGCCCCACGCAAGGCTGATTCCGCACGGGGCTAATAGCCCCGAGTGAGGCAAGGAGCCCCATGCGAGGCTATCAGCCTCTCGTAGGGATGTCAGCCTCGCGTACACATGACTATTTTAGTTTTTAAATTGGATTTCCTTCTAGATTTCAATCCAAATTTTGATTCTAATATTATCCAATCACTTGGAATTAAAGATTTCGTATCTGAATATGAATTCAGAGACGGATTTGATTGGGATTCCATCCTTATCTCGAAAGAAACTCCGAAATCTATAAATATGACCCAAGTGGAAATTTTTGGGGATCTTTTGGAAAAAAAGGGAAAAAAAGATCTAGAGACCAAATCGATTGCTGCAGAGAGCCGTCATCCAGAATCTTTTTTCCATATTCAAGACTGATTTTGGGTATTAGATCGTCAACGGAGTATAAAGGTGACGCTCCATAGCCACATAAGAACCCACACCTTTTGTAAAAGAGAGAGACGTGATCTACAGTCTCTCTCGTTTATTTTTTTTCTGATTATTGTAAGTTGGATTATTTTCGTTGTAGTATTTGTTGATCCATGGCAATGAAAGGAAAAATATCTTTCGATGGAAACAAACTGGCGACCATAGTGGGAGACATCTTCTACACCGATGAGGAGAATCTGACCCAGTCTGACACCCATAAAATTGGTAAGTTCATGGAGATAATGATCGTAGAAATCGATCGGAGTAAATACGAGGAATATTTATCCTCTAGATTGGCTAGCCCAATGAAAAGACGGCCTAATCACTACTTGGAAACCCTCGGTACAAGTCCGAATGATAAGGGGACTCTCGTTGAACGGGAGCCCCTTAGATATTCGATCTTGGGAAAAGAAGTAGTCCAAGAGTTAGACTCGAATGACGAGATGAATCCCATTGAACAGGAACTTCTCGGATCTTTGAGTTCTAATCAGCAAAAAATCAAAATTGTGAATTTGAATGACAAAGGAAGTTCCGCTGAGTAGGCCCCCTTTGGATTGTCGTGTTCCAATATTGCAAAAAAGGAAAATTCCTCTCCTATCATGTTTGAATAAAATTCCGAAGAAAAGCTAAAGTTGGGATTGAGCAGAACCCAAATTCGTAATCGAAATCGTTGAGTGTAGCGACGAATTCTCAAAAGACAAGTTCAAGATGAATCTAGTCTCAATTTCTTGCACAAAACTAATTCCGTGCGTGAAGCTAATTCTCTCTGCGAAGCTATTTCCTTGCGTGAAACTATTTCCTTGCGTGAAACTAATTCTCTGAACGAAGCTAATTCCTTACATGAAGCTAATTCCTTGCGCAAAGCTAATTCCTTGAGCAAAGCTATTTCCCTGTGCGAAGCTAATTCCATGCACGAGGCTAATCTGCCCCGCATACAAAAGATGAAACGTCAGGCTATTCAGCCTCACTTAAATAGTTCAAAACGAAGACTAAGCCCCAGATCTATGAAATATCTGTAAAGACCAGAACTGTGTCTTTTTCAGAACAGAAACTTCAGTCCAGCAGAGACTCTTTCAGAGCTAGTATCAAGAAGGAAACTCGTCAAGATTATGATTTATGAGAAGTCCTCAATAACACGATAAAGATGGTCCAAACTCATTCGTTGTGCCATTGTGAGCAGATGATCTCTGCGATTCTTACCAACTGCAACTGTGATCCACCCTGACCCTTGGTTTTTAGTAGAATAACCGAGTTAAAGGATAAAGCACCCAAAAGAAGGCGCGTTTGCAAAAGAAAAGTGATTAAAGATGAGGAGCCCATGTTCATAACCTCGAATATGGTAAACAAGGGAAAGAAGCCACAAGAAGACGGATACTCTATAGATGCAGAAGCTCGGCATTACACAAGACTTCGGTCGGGAATATTAGCCCCACAAAACTACAAAAAGTTGGCTGGGGGTCCATACGAAGAAGACGAAAATGAAAGTGACCATTCTGCTATTGCAACACCATGGTCATATGAGTCTTCTCGATTCGAGGATTCAACTGTCCACATGACAGGAACCTCTAATGAGATGAGTTAAAGACTTGAAGCGTAAGAGTGCCTGATTCTAGAGCAACAGAAAACTCTTGATGAGCTTTGCATGATGCTCCTCAAGATGATGGAGAAAGAAAATGAAGACAAGTCGGAAAAACAGTATGATGAAACACCAAAAGACAATGGAGAAAAAGAAGATAAAAAAGAGGAGGGATTCCACTACGAGGTGGACCTGCATGCGTAGAAAATGCAGAAAATATAGGACCAACTAGAAGCATTAATGCACAAGAAGGACTTGCAAGAGGTTGTATTTACAGGCCATATCCAATTGAATGGGAATCAGTTCCTTTCCCTAAAAGATACAAATCTATGAAATTATAACCTTTTAACGGAAAAGGCTCTCCCAATCAACATCTCTATTACTTCTTGTCACAAGCGGGTCATCTCATGGGGAATGACCCAATAATAACTAACATTTTTGCTAGTATCTTGAGAGGGCCTACATTTACATGGTTCATGTTGTTACCCCCAGGAACTATTAAGACATGGACTGATGTAGAAAAAGAGTTCCTCCGTCGTTTCTTTGAAGATGATACGGAGATCTCAGATCACGCTGTCCTCGTGAACAAACAAAAAGAGGATGAGACCGTGAAAATTTTTGTAGAACGTTTCCGAGAAATGTCATTACGATGCCCACAAGGCATGTCACAAGAAACACTAATTGAAACGTGCAAGCATAACCTCCAAACTGGCATTCTCATAAAAATGGGTGCGGTGGAGTCTAAGACATGGAAAGATCTTGTTAAACATGGGCAACAAGTAGAGGATATAATCCGTCGTATTGATGAAAAATGCTCCCAGAGGAGAGCACCCACCAACAGGCAATAACCACAACCCAACCGCTCTAAGGGTAAGGAGGTGATGACTAAAAAACCTGGGGCTAATCAAAAATCCCAAATTAACCGGGACTTCACTGGACCCTAGCGAACATACGAATTCAAGGATGAACAAACAGTCACCTTCTTCTATTTATTGATGAAGAAAGGGATGCTCAAATTGCCTGAGAATCAAAAATCAGAGGATGCTAAAAAAAAGGATGATACCAAGTATTGCCTCTACCACCAGAATATCGGACATCCAACAATGGACTGTTACGTACTCAAGGATAAGATCCAAGCGCTCATTGATGTGAATGTACTCCAGTTGAGACCATAGTAGAAAAAGGTGTCCAGAAATGCGATAACAATAACTATAAGGTCATTACACATTCCAGCTAGTGTGACCCCTATCCTTGAAGGAAAACTGATAGTAAAGAACTTCGACCCCCATGGGTTGAAAGAAAAAGGTCTTGCCTCAATTTCAATCGACAGAGGGGAGATCATGTGGGTCCACTAAGACTTGTTGGAAGACAAACAATGGACCACTCCAGCCCACTCAAAGAAAGCCAAGGGGAAGACTCGACATCTAATGCAGTGTCCATCCTTAAAGAAAGGATTAGTCCACTACTACTTTACTCACAGATTCTGAAAAAGAGGCAACAATGATGGCCACTCATTCAAATGAGACAGGGCCATTAGGAACTCGATCCAGAAAGAAATACCTAAGAGATTACTTTAAGGTTGGACCACCTAAGCCAGCGGAGGCGCCTAAAGCGCCCCCCACCAAGCAAAAAGAGTTTCGATATCAGAAGGATTCGAAGAATGATAATGAGGCAATTGGGAAACCATTTCAATTTGATGTGTTAGCCCAATTAGCCAATATCCCAACTCGAATCACCCTATATAAGTTTCTACAGCTCTCTAAAGCAACAAAAGATGCTCTGAGAGAAGTGTTGGCCAACCCAAAAACTTTCCTCGCTCAGATCATAGAACCATCAGCTGAAGAGGAAGCACTTTGCCCAAGTTGTCATCAAGCAACAGGGATGATCCCACATATAACATTCTCGCCTGAAGATATGCAGATGAAGAATCCAAAACATTACAGGCCTTTATATTACTCAGGCTATATTGATTCGACTAAGGTTAACCGAATCCTGATTGATCCTGGTTCTACACTTAGCATCATCCCTCAGAGGTTGATACAGTTTCTAGGCATCTCTCCTAGTCGCTTGACTTCCACTAATACTACCATCCAAAGATTTAACACCCATGGAAGCTACCCATTGGGAAAGATACAACTCCGATGTCTGATTGGAGATTTGAGATCTGAAGTCACTTACTACGTCATCGATGTAAACACATCATATAAAATTATGCTCGGACTTTCTTGGATCCACGCCTATAAGGTGGTCCCATCTACACTCCATCAATGCATAAAGTATATCGATGGAGATGGCAAAGTGCATACAATGATAGCAGACAAGCAATCGTTCAAGGGGTTGAAAAACTACTTTATGGATGCTATGTTGTATCAGGAAGCCCATGGAACTTCCGATGACCCACCAAGGGAAAGCCATGATAGCGGCAATGAGGCAGACACAGAGCCCGAGCCCGATGAATATAGCGATTTTGAGTACGAGATAAATCCGATTGTAATTAGTTTAGACTTAGTGCCACTGATGAGGTTGGTGAATGGTTCATTAATGGCAACTTAGGATTTGCTTACTCACCTGCTGTTGCCTCAGATTCTGAGCCCTCCTGTACAAGCACAAAAGTAGATAGCTTGTCTGAATTAGAGATATTGACTGCCTATCATTTGCCGATACGGTCATCACTCGCTACGCAATCGAGGATAGCTGACCTAAGTGGCACTGTCTTCGAGATACCTCCTCAACTGCCAGACCAA
Organism: Dracaena cambodiana; assembly: GCA_036321105.1. Lineage (NCBI taxonomy): Eukaryota > Viridiplantae > Streptophyta > Magnoliopsida > Asparagales > Asparagaceae > Dracaena > Dracaena cambodiana. The sequence continues at coordinate 5,802,772 of JAYEPQ010000017.1, forward strand.
CAATCCATAATATTTGGAAGAGTTGAGTCGAGGCCTGACCTAAAGCCGGAGAATGATAGTGATGACCAACCATCACCTCAGAGAATTCTATGAACCAAATTCATATCGGATGATGAGAAAGATGGGTTATGATCTAATATCCAAGTAAGGATTAAACTTTGGAAAAGAAAGAAGGAATCTCCTGCGTTCATTTGTACTGAAGGGCAAGAGCCCTAATTATTACCACAAGACCCGAAGGGGGTTGGGTTATGTTACGCCCTCAAAATCAGAATGGGAGCATCCAACTGATTTATAAGACAATAAGGCCACAACAAAGTCAGATTCTGATATAAACATCAGAGGCATATTTCAAGCCCTTCTGTCAAATATGACTTTTGCAACCTTTAACGCAGAAGAAAATCTGCCTCTTTCGTTAGAGGATCCATGGGTCCAACAGATGGAAGCCCAATGGGACTTACGATTTGAGCAACGCAAATCGCCCAGTGAAGACAAAGTAATCCAGGTTAATATGGGAATAGAGGAGCATCTAAAGCCCATCTTTGTACTTACCATCATCTGAAAAAGAAGACTTATTAGTTCTAATAAAAGAGGACATAGACGTCTTCGCCTGGAATTATGAAGACATGCCGGGTTTAGATCCGAAAGTCACTATCCACTGACTTAACATCAAGCCAGAAGTAAAACCAGTAAAACAGCAGCAGAGGCGCTTTCAACCTGAGCTTATGGAAGCAATAGAAGCTGAAGTCAAGAAACTCATTGATTCGGGATTCGTTCGTGAGCAACAACACCCTGATTGGGTGGCAAACGTCGTCCCCGTACTTAAAAAGAACGGTAAGATCCGGATATGCACATATTTTCAAGATCTTAACGCTGCTTGTCCCAAAAATGAATTCTCACTGCCCATAATTGATGTCATGATAGACAATACATGCGGTTATGAGAGAATGCCCATTATGGATGGTTTCTCTGGATATAATCAAATCAAGATGCACCCCGAGGATGAAAAGCATATTGCTTTCAGAACTCCGTTGGAAAAATACTGTTATACAGTAATGCCCTTTGGACTAAAGAATACTGGCGTAACTTACCAATGGGCAATGAGCATCATCTTCTGAGAACATCTAAGGAAGACTGTCGAGTGCTATGTGGATGACTTGGCGGTTAAAAGAAAGAAAAATGATCATCACTTGAATTACTTGAGAAATATATTTGACCTCATGAGGAAGCACCAACGGAAAATGAATGCCATCAAATCTTTCCTGGGGGGGGTGTCCTGTGGCAAGTTGCTTGGATTCATTGTAATCTCAAAAGGAATCCATCTCAATCTCGATAAAATCAAGGCGATCCAAGAGATGCAGCCACCTCCTAACCTAAAAGAATTTAGAGGGTTGCAAGGGAGATTGGCTAATATCTGATGGTTTATCGCCAACTTGTCGGGACGATGTCGGCCATTCTCAAAGCTCATGAAGAAAGGATTAACATTCATCTGGGATGAAGTATGTAAGAAGGCTTTCGATGACATAAAGAGATATCTGACTAACCCACCCGTTCTAGCAGCTCCGGTGCCAGGGAAGCCATTCCTCATCTATGTGAGATTGATGGATCATGCCCTTGGAGCATTACTAGCACAACACAATGAACTAGGCCAAGAACAGGCCATTTATTACCTTAGCAACACTATGATCAGCGCCGTACACATATACAACCCGATTGAGAAAGAATGTTTAGCTCTAGTGTTCGCAATTCAGAAAATGCACTGGATAGACAATTCATGTCGTCTCTTGGGTTAATCCATTAAAGTTACTTATGAGAAAACTGGGTGCACTCAATGGGAGATTAGCAAAATAGACAATCCTCCTATCGCCATATGACATATACTTCGTCCCTCAGAAGGCCATAAAAGGACAGTCAATAGCAGACTTTCTCACAGAGCATCCTATGTGGAGCATTCAAAACTCCAAAATGACGTTACTAACGAAAATGCTCAAGTTAACCTGGCCGACGAAGAACATACTTGGCAACTCTTCTTCGACAGAGCGGCAAGGAGAACCGCAGCCGGAGTGGGGGTCGTACTAATAAGTCCCCATAAGCATGTGATACCTAGAGGGTACTCGCTCACTGAATTGTGCACAAATATTGTTGCAGAGTACAATGCACTCATTGTTGGTCTCAACTGGCCTGGCGACTGGGGTGAAGCACCTAGAAGCATACGGAGACTCCAAACTCATCGTCAACCAAATGACAGGGGAATATAAGGTGAAGCATGAAGACCTCAACCGTTATCTTGAGGTTGCAATCAAATTAGCAGACAAATTCGAAAGATTCAGCATTAATCATGTTCCAAGACATGAGAATATGTAAGTGATGTGATAAATTACTGCAAGCGTACAGTGTTGGTTGTAGCGCTATACAAGTCATCCCACAGAGATCTCAGATATTTTTGCTATTCTTACTATTTCTTTGTTCTAGTGGATTAACTAAGAGTTTCTAAATTGAGGGAAAATTGGTTCTAAGTTCTAAAGATTAGCCTAGGATTTCGAATCGCTTAGAATAATAGTCTAACAATGAATTATCTCTTTCTTCCTAACTTTTAATTATGCACGGTCAAGTAACATATTAAAAAGGTGATATTTTTAATTTGATTTTAATTAAGTGCCTATAAGTATGACCTATCAAGTGATATGCAAGTATAAACCATCAAAGATAACACCTTTGTTAAAAACAAATTATATCAAGTAGAAAATCTTATAAACAAAAACAAAGAAATAAACTTCAAACCCTAATCTAAGTATAAGCTATCAAAAAACCAAACTTAAGTATAACCTATTAGAGAAATTAGATTTACAAGTTTATTCAAGTCAATTTATTTATATGAAAATCTTGTTAATGATTCTAGAAATAAACAAAGAATATGAATTTCAAATCTCATCTAAGTATAGATTATCAAAATATTAATTAAGTATAATCTATCAAAGAATTATGATTTACGAACCCTATATTTTATTTATTTATAGAAAAATCATAACTTTATTTATTTTTATGAAGAAGATGAGATAAATCCATATTAGATCAATTAAACTAACTTCATCTACATCCTAGGGCTAAAGAAAATTAGTTACACATAATTCTAGTAAGCAAAATCCTATTTTTATTCATGAACACAATTAAATCTAATCTAGAAAGTGAATAAATCTATACTAGAAAGCAATTTACTCTATCTAAAAAAATAAATAAAGATTAGAAAGTAATGGCGTACCTCTGGAGCACGATATTGTAGCCGTCACCCCTTCAGCAAAATCTTAATTTTATTAATGAAAAATTCGAGTTCAAAAATTACAGGATCCTCCTAAAATACAAGCATACGGCTAATATATAGGTTTCGGAACTCAAATCCTAATTCTAGCGGAATTGAAAAACTATAAAATTACATCGAAGCCCTCGAAGAAAAATCACCACGTTTATTGCTCTTTAAGACACCAATTGGCAGCAAATGCAGCTATTTAGCGACATTATTATGGAATTAATTTCTGATTTTTCTCCTGAATGAATCTCGTGTCTTGTTCTTTTGATTTCCTTGACTGTATTGTACTTTGACTCTCTGAAGTATTTTAATCTTGTAACTTTGCTCTCTTTAAACTCTTTTTCGGGCTTTATTTCCTAATCCGGCTCTGATTTCATGCCATCTCCTTTTATAAATTGGATTACCTGAAAAAGACACTAAAAATACCCGAGTAGCATTTATTTATATACAAAAATAGATAAATTATGGGAGAAAAAAATACAATATATGATATTCATCACACCTCCACACCTATCTTTTGCTAGTTTTCGAGCAAAAACTAATCCGAAAAAGAAAAAAAAAATCCTAACTCACTTTCGCAGGAATTGCGATCGCACTTAGCACGTGCAACAAGCTTTTACACCCCTAGATTACCCTAGTGGACGAGCATTATCTCGTGAGGGTTTGTAGTGAATATACCCACAAAATTCATGAAGAAAATAGATTAAGGAATAAAGAAAAAAATAAGGATAACCAAAAATTAAGAAAAATAAAAATTTTATACAAAAGAAAAAAATTAAATGATATTTTCATTAATTAATCTCACTAATATACAAACTCAAGAACGTATTTAGATTATCAATTTTCAAATCGAGCGTCATATCATATACACTTATTATTTTAATCAAAAATTTAAATCCTATCTTTCAATACCCACTAACAGATAATCCATTGGCTCTTATATATTTATGTGCACGTGTGATAGTTTACTTTGGCCTTGGACTCCAACTCTAACTCATGATTCATCTCCTCTCTCATAACAATTTTTTTTCTTTTTTTCTTTTTTTAAGAATATTTCACATTTTATGCAAATATTCACACTTGTTTAGGCGCAAAGTACCTGATTACTCAGTTCATACTTTTTTCTTTTTCTTTTTCTTTTTTTAGAATATTTCACCTTTCATGCGAATATTTATGCTTACTTAGGCGCAAAGTACCCGATTACTTGGATCATACTCTTTTTTCACTCTTGAGACTATTGCCTTAATAGCAGGCGCATCCCATTATTTTATCATTCTCGAGACTATTGCCTTAATACAAGGCTCATCCTATTATTTTATTCTCACTTTTTTTTTCTTTGTTTAGAGAGAGAAGACCTACTGAATCGTTATAATTTTTATCCTTAACCTAATAAACTATTGTGAAGTGAAAAATAGATATATACTTGCCTCAAAACTCTTGTTAGCGGTATTTATTTTTTGGATTTTAATCTTTTTTCATCAAATTCAAAGTGTATCATCCAATCTACTCTCATATCAAATTTCAAATCTAAATTTGTCCCTTTATCTGTAATTAGGTTAATCTATTGATGAAAATAAATAAATTTTCTGAATTTTTAAGGTTTTTTTAGTTAGTTGTTATCCTAAAAACTACCCAAAGTGCAAAATAAAGAAATCCAAAAATATAAAAAAATTAAAGATTTTAAAAAAAAACTAAAAATCCTAGAAAAATACGAAGAAAATATCCTAACCCACTCCCCCACACCTAAACTCATATATGCCCTCATATACAAACTAAGGGTAGTAAAATAAATAAGAAAACTATTATACAAATACAAATAATGAGAGTCGTAAAAGTTATGATTTCAATATTGTCACCATGTTAACGCATGGAAAGCGGTTACGACATCTCGATAGCTTTCCACTTTCATTGTGTATGCGTTTTAAACATGAAGTGGGTGCATTATTATATCTCATCATTCTCCTACGAGTCACGAAATTACCTGTCTGCTTTTTATGTTGTCCTTACTTTTTCTTTGTCCACATGTAACCATTAATAATTGGGTTAAAGAATTCTTTATTATAAACCTGCTAATCATCGTTAGTAACAAGCATACAAGTAGAAATATCATGATGTGAGAAGAGTGCAATATGATCAAGTGAATGTGGTGGTGGCTCTTCTAACTCACGAAGTAATGCGAGCTCCTCTGCAAACAAATCCTCAAAAGTTTGCTCATAAATCAATGGCACACTTGCACAACTATCATCATACATAGAATCAGTATGTGCTAATTCATCTAATAATATAAGCCCATTTTTAAACATTTACTCAAATGAGGGTTCATCATCAGTGCAAGAGGTCAAATGAGAGTGTAAACTATGAATCATGTTGACCTCAATGAGGAAACTCGTTGTGTGCTCATCCATATTGAATATCTTTAGTGCCACAGTCATATTCCCAAATGATAGCTTTATGACGCTACTCCTACAATCAATTAATACATTTGATGTTGCAAGGAATGGTCTACCCAAGATAACGGGAATTTGATTCTGTGGATTGAAAATCGGCTTAGTTTCTAAGACAATGAAGTCTACAGGAAAGATAAACTCGCCTACCTTAATGAGCACATCTTCAACCATACCAAGTGGTCTCTTGATCGAACGATCAGCTAACTCTAATGTGACCTTGGAAGTTTTCCTAACCCCAGTTGTTGATAAACAGTATAAGGAAGTAAGTTGACACTTACCCCTAGATCAAGAATGCGCTATCAAATGTAGTATTCACAATAGTGCATGAGATTGTAAGAGAATCTGAATCTTTGTACTTGATAGGCAAGGAGTTAGAGAGAATTTGTGATATATTTGCAGCAAGAAAAACTTTCTCAGGAACGTTTCTTGCTCGTTTCTTAGTACACAAATCCTTGAGAAACTTAGCATAAGTAGGAACCCGTTGTATAATATCAAGGAGTGGAATATTAACCTTCACCTGCTGAAATATTTTAAGAATCTTTTCTACTTGCGGTAAAGGCTTCCTAAGCCGATTTGGGGATAGTGCTTTCGGCTCAGGGACAGGTTCTTCTGAATGAGTATGTGATGGTGATGGAGGTGATAAAGATAGTAGTGGAGAAAAGGGTGGAAGAGATGGTGTAGCCTGCTAGATAGTAGGAGTGAGATCAGGGGGCATGACTACATTATTGTCCACTTGCTTGCCAGATCTGAGTATATGAATAGCATTGCATTGGTAGACATGCGACTGATTGAAGTTTGAGGAACGACATTAGGGTTCGTTATGGGTTGACTTGGAAAAGTACCCTGGCCGCGTTCACTCATCTGACTCGCTCTATATTCTTAATAGATTGAGAGTTCAAGAGCAGTTGCTAACCTGTATTTTGAATAAAATCTGTTGACACTTTTATAAGATTTTGCATGTGTGTGTCAATGTTGGACATATGCGTGTCAAACTTTGATTGAGACTTGAGAAGATTTTCAACGTTCTTCTCAAGTGACTACGGTTGTTTTTCTTGATCATTATTAGACCCCTGTTGTGGGTGTGAGTGGTATTATACAAGTGGTCTTATCTGGTTGTTCCCATAATTTGAAGTGTTTGGGTATTGATAAACATCCACATTTGGTCTTGGAAACTAACCTGGAGGTTGCATGTTAGGGTTAGGGCCCCCTGATATTGCCCTTGACCCCATGAGAGATTTGGATCAGCCAGGATTGTATGTAGGAGCGTAAGGATTATTCATGGGTTGTTGATACAAGGCATTAGCCTGCTCAAGTGTGGGACCCATGCGATTCATTAATAATGGACACTCCTTCATAACATGATTCGGAGTTCAGCAATTAAAGCACGTGGAACTTTAGATTTGATTCACTTAATCCGCTTGTGGAGCATTAGGAGTCTCCAATGGCTCAATTCTCCTCATAAGGGCTGCAATCTTAGTTTCGGCAGGTATAGAGCTGTCAACGCTATGGATCTCAATCTTATGTGCAGAAGTTGATGCACTGGGTTTCTCAGCGGGACTCTCCCACTGCATAGTCTTCCACGATAGGTCCTCAAGAAAGTCCCATGCTTCATCCTCATTTTTCCTCATAAACTCCCTCTGACACATGGACTCAAGAAGAGTTTTGGATGTGTAATCGAGTCCTTCATATATGATTTGACACAACCGCCACTTTTCTAAAAGATGCTTGAACTGTTTCAAATATTTTTAGAAGGGTTCTTCCAGCACTTGACGGGATTGATTGATTTGATTTCGAATCCTTGTCGTCTTATGCATGGGATAATACTTCTTGAGAAATACTGCAACGAATTCATCCCAAGTAGTGATTGAATTAGTGGGCATACTATACAACCACTTCTTGGCATTATCCTTGAGTGCAAAGGGGATGAAGCGGAGCTTAATTGTATCCTCTGATAAGTGTTGCAGTTTCATCATCATGTATACTTCCTGAAATTCACTGATAAAGAGATATGCATCCTCTGAATCAGAATCAGTGAATTTAGGCAGCATACTGATGTACTACGGCTTCAACTCATAGTAATTACCCGCTGCGTGAGGAAGTTTGATGCATGATGGTAATGATGTACACAACGAGTAACATCGATCCTGAAGGATCGGGATCGGTTGGTCCATCTTGTCCCCCATGAACAAATCTGATCTCACTAGTCGATCAAATTGATCACGAGTCCAATGTGGCATGAACCAGTGACCGTGTGTGTATGCGTGAATTTCCTAAACTAATGCAAGAAGTGGGGTGTGATGGAGAGGAAAACAGTGGAAATGTTATGATCAAATAAAAATATGATTCCTACTATTTCTAAATTTTTTGTTTTTTTTTATTTTTTACAGAACCAAGGAACCAAATCACAGAACTGGAGAAAATTTGGGTTCAGAATTACCTTTACTTGTCGCCAATTGGCAGTTTTGGCTGCCAAATAGCCGCAAAACCAGAGAGCTTGACTCTCTGGTTTCTGCTGCTTAGTCCTGAGGCTTTTCCGATCATTTTGTCTTCCTGTACCTGCAATATTTGCTCCCTGCACACTTAACACACACTGTTAACTCGTAAAACGTTAGAAAAAGCAAGAAAAAGACCGTCGATCCCCGGCAACGGCGCCAAAAACTTGATGTGATAAATTACTGCAAGCATACAGTATCGGTTGTAGCACTATACAGGTCGTCCCACAGACATCTCAGGTATTTTTTCGATTCTTACTATTTCTTTAGTTCTAGTGGATTAACTAAGAGTTTCTAAATTGAGGAAAGATTGATTCTAAGTTCTAAAGATTAGCCTATGATTTCGAATCCATTAGAATAATAGCCTAACAATGAATTATCTCTTTCTTCCTAACTTTTAATTATGCACGGTCAAGTAACATATAAAAAAGGTGATATTTTTAATTTGATTTTAATTAAGTGCCCCTAAATATGATCTATTAAGTGATGTGGAAGTATAGACCATCAAAGATAACACCTTTTTTAAAAACAAATTATATCAAGTAGAAAATCTTATAAATAAAAGTAAAGAAATAAACTTCAAATCCTAATCTAAGTATAGGCTATCAAAAGACCGAACTTAAGTATAACCTATCAAAGAAATTAGATTTACAAGTTTATTCAAGTCAATTTATTTATAGAAAAATCTTGTTAATGATTCTAGAAATAAACAAAGAATATGAATTCCAAATCTCATCTACGCATAGATTATTAATTAAGCATAATCTATCAAAAAATTATAATTTACGAACTCTATATTTTATTTATTTATAGAAAAATCATAATTTTATTTCTTTTTAGGAAGAAGATGAGATAAATCCATATTAGATCTATTAAACTAACTTCATCTACATCCTAGGGCTAAAGAAAATTAGTTACACATAATTCTAGTAAACAAAATCCTATTTATATTCATGAATGTAATTAAATCTAATATAGAAAGCGAATAAATCTATATTAGAAAGCAATTAACTCTATCTAAAACAATAAATAAAGATTAGAAAACAATGGCGTACCTCTGGAGCACGGTATTGTGGCCGTCACCCCTTCAGCAAAATCCTAATTTTATTAATGAAAAATTTGAGTACAAAAATTACAAGATCCTCCTAAAATACAAGAATACGGCCAATATATAGGCTTCGGAATTCAAACCTTAATTATAACAGAATTGAAAAACTACAAAATTACATCGAAGCTCTCGAAGAAAATCACCACATTTACTGCTCTTTGAGCCGCCAATTGGCGGCAAATGCCGCTATTTAGCGGCATTATTATGGAATTATTTTCAGATGTTTCTTCTGCATGAATATCTTGTCTTGTTCTTTTGATTTCCTTAACTGTATTGCACTTTGACTCTCTGAAGTATTTTAATCTTGTAGTTTTGCCCTCTTTAAACTCTTTCGGGTTTTGTTTCCTAATCCGGCTCTGATTTCATGTTATCTCCTTGTATGAATCGGATTACCTGAAAAAGACACTAAAAATACCCGAGTAGCATTTATTTATATACAAAAATAGATAAAGTATGAGAGAAAAAATACAATATATGATACTCATCAGTAAGTAGATACGCTTGCATCCTTGGCCACAACGTTAGCTATGCCATCCAGAACAAGTAAACACATCTCAATCGGGGGTCGGGATCTCGTACATCCAAAGGCTCTGGTCAAGAAAGAAAAGGTATGCCAAGTGAGTATGGATCTCGAACCTCATGATTGGCGCTTCCCTTTTATAGATTATGCGCATAAAATCCTCCTCGAAGACCCTAAAGAGGCGACTTCGATTAGAAAGAAGATATCTAAATACTATTACAACATAATGTTGCATATATTGTATCGAAAGTTGCATGACAGCATTCTACTATGTTGCCTTTCAAGGAAAGAGGCTGACGAAGTAATCCATGAAGCACACAGTGGTACTTGCGGGGCGCATCAGTCGGGACCAAAATTAAGGGACCGCATAAGAAGACTTGGCTATTTTTGGCCGAAAATGATTGCAGATGCCGTGAACTATGCAAAACGCTATCACGTCTGTCAAATACATGCTAACTTCATTCATCAACTACAGGAATACCTGTATAATTCCATCGCTAGCTGGCCCTTCAAAACCTGGGGCATGGATGTCATAGGTCCGATTACCCCACCGCCATCTAAAGGGTGCAGATTTATTCTCGCCATAACCAACTACTTTTCCAAGTGGAAGGAAGCTGTCCCTATGAGGGAGGTGAAGACAACATACGTAGTCAAATTCATTAAGCACCAAGTGATATACCGTTTCGGTGTACCCAGGCAGATTATTCACGATAATGGTTCCCAGTTTGCTAGCCAATAATTCACGCGATTCTGTGATAAGTTCATAATCCAGAACATCACTTCGACACCTTATAATCTGGCACCAAATGGGCTAGTTGAGGCCTTCAATAAGACCGTCATCAAGTTGCTTCAAAAATTTGTGTCCTTCAGTAAACGAGACCGGGACGACAAGCTAAAAGAGTGCTTGTGGGCTTACCAAACCACGGTCCGAACTCCGACAAAAGCTATATTGTTCTCCTTGGTCTACGGATGTGAAGTAGTTTTGCCACTTGAAATACATATACCATCTCTACGAGTCGCATTAGTTGTAGAGATGATGATAGAAGAGCAACACTAGCGACGGTTATGAGAACTCGAAGCACTGGATGAAATGCGTTTGAAGGCGCAACAACAAATAGAGCTATATCAAGCTCAGATCTCAAGGGCTTTCAATAAGAAGGTCAAGTAACAAACCTTCAAGGAAGGAGACTTGGTCTTGGCTGTTAAAAGACCAATGATAATGATCCACAAAACTAAGATGGCTAGAAGATGATGATGCCTATCAATGACAAATTCTTGAAGTGATACTACATATAGTTACTCTCTTCTTCATAAAAATAACTTGCTGCCCAAATACTATTAGAGCAACGGGAAGAGAATACCTTCCTCGTCAACCCTACCATACTGGAGTTAAGTGTATGGAATTAAACAGCTTAAAGCTGAAAGGCAAAGGGAAGAGAGAACGTTTGGCATTTAAACCCAAATAAAACTCTCGACAACTCGTCATGTTGAGGAAAATAACATGGCTAGTCCAACATAAATGGCGATTGGTAAAATTATACCAAATCCGTTGATAGCTGGGGGTTTACTAAAATTCTCGTAGACCTGTCAAGTTAAGCTTGTACCTCTGACAGAGAGATTTGATTCATCTCACCACCACAAAAAAAACGTCCTCCGTCGCAAACCTGTCATGTTAAGATCTTACCTCTGGCAGCGAGATTTGATTCTCTCACCGACTTCACAAAGCATCCCATAAATACTTCAGTAAACAATCATTGTTATGATCTTAACCCGATCACTGGCTCTATCTGTTATCCAAGTGAGTCAACCTATGATTCTGACCCAATTATCGATTCTATCTGTTATCCAAGCGAATCACCCTGTAGGCATATCAGCCATACCTCTGTCTGCAGGTTTCGTGATCCTGACCCGATCACTGGCTCTGTCTGTTATCCAGACGAGTCAACCCATAATTCTGATCCAATCATCGATTCTGTCTATTATGCAGGCGAATCACCATGTAGGCATGTCAGTCATACCTTTGTCTGCAGGTCTCTTGATCCTGACCCATCATCCCGGCTTTGTTTGTTATCCAGGCGAGCCAACCTATGATTCTGACCCTATTACCGATTATGTCAGTTATCCAGATGAATCACCATGTAGGCATGTCAGTTATATCTCTGTATGCAGGTCTCTTGATCCTAACCCGATCATCCCGGCTCTGTCTGTTATCCAGGAGAGTCAATACCAAATTTCAAATCGATTCTGTCTGTTATCCAGGAGAATTACCATGTAGGCATGTCAGCCATATCTCTGTCTACAGATCTCTTGATCCTAACCAGATCATCCCTGCTCTGTCTGTTATCAAGACGAGTCAACACTAAATCTGAAATCGATTATGTCTGTTATCCAGGAGAATCACCCTGTAGGCATGTCAGCCATACCTCTGTCTACAGGTCTCTTGATCCTAACCCCATCACCCCGGCTCTGTCTTCTATCCAGGCGAGTCACTCTCATTACAAATTCTAAAATTAAACTTGTTATAATCCCACCATTCCCATAATATGTTCCACCTTCTACAACCCTATCGTACAAAATCCACAACTCCATATTCCCAACATGTACTATCTCCACTTCGTCTGTTCCCTAGATGAGTCTTCAAAAAAAGGGGGAAAATGGCTATGGAAGTAAGCATCATGTACTCAAAAGATCTCCCCAGTAATTCCCTGGATATCCACAAGAAGACCAGATAGTAACTACATAGCAATAAACAATGTAACACATGGAAGCAAAATTATTTATTGACAAAACAAAGGAGAAAAGCAAAGAGAGGATGAAAGATTTAAGGGTTTTCTAAATCCCTTAAACTTAATTATGTCTCTTCAAGAGCCGCTCGTTGAGTTTCTTCTATAGTCGATAGCACTTGGTGGCGCAATTCATCTTCGTCGATTGCCAGCTAGTGAGAAACTTGCACCTCAGCATCCTCAATTGCCTTGCTCCGCATATCGACCTCCTGTTGAAGCTGACTATGGCGAAAAGCAATATCATCCTGCTTCCTCAGTACCGCATCCTGCTTTGCCTAAGCAGTTGAAAGAATGGCTTGGGTTTTGGAAATTTTCTCATGAGCACGGTCTATGGTGGCCTGATGGGCATTCAGTTCAAACTTTGCCCACTTTATATCTCCAGTAACAGCCTCATGATTTGTCCGAAGACTATTAACTTCAGCAGCCCACGCTTCTTCTTGGAGGCGGATGCAAACAACTCTGCTCTCCATCGAGTAGCTTCAATCTCAGCTATAGCAGCAACATCAACCCGTCGAAGGCTCTCCAGTGACCGAACTTGCTCGTCTAAAGCAGTCAGGCGAGCTCGATAAGGAATGGCTCTTTCTGTTCCCCCAATGTTTTCAATGTTGGCAAGATAATGCAACAATATCGGGCAACCAAGATCAAATGAATGATGACCATCTAACAACATGGACACACACTGCCATAACAAGCGCAGGAAATCCATGATACTGTGCTAAAAGAACTCTTCAAGTGGGTTATTATCAGGCACTACTTGCATTGAAACTGGAACTGATGTTGGAGCAGGAGTCACAGACGGTGTTGCAATGCTACAAAGGGCTCCACCACTTAAGATAGCTGTGAGATGCGGCGCCAATGATTACAACAGTGGACGTGTCTAGTCTGGAATCTGGGGCGGAAGGCCCCCTGGGGTTACGATAATAGGAGTGATGGGAGTAGACTCTGAAAGGGGCTCTCTTCCTGGACATTCCAAGTACTAGATCCCTCCCATTCAGAAGAAAATATCAACGGTTTATATATAGAAGCCACTCTAGTAGAAGGCCCTGCACTAGGAGCGGCAGACGGCAAGGTAGCAGTAGCCCCCGCACTTGTCATTGCAAGTAAAGGCAGAATGATAGTGGCGGCAGCTGGAAGGTCGCTCAACCGAACACTAGTTTCTGCGAAAGAAGATACAATAAATGAGTAACAAGAATACGACAGAATATGAATTGTTAATGAAAACTACCCATAGATGAATACCTGCAAGACCAGCGGAAATAGCTGGAGAGAAATACCTCCGGATGCGGTTGGTTCCAAATCCTCAGGATGGAGATGACTATGCTTGCTCGTGTTAGGGGTAGGAGCGAAGTAATTCTCCTCATAGGCATCCACATTAGATGCATCACCACCATCATTACCGCCATCACTGCAGGTGCCTGAATAGTCGACACGCTAAGATGAGAGTGATTGATCAGAGACGGAACGAGAACGCAGTGAACCTGCACCTGAAATACCATCCATTACATGAGAAGCAAACAGGAAAAAGGGGCAGGAAAGTAAAGAGCGGGGGTAGGAACTCACGGGAAGATACTAATCTAGTCGTCGAACTGCGAGGCGGAATTGCCATCCCAGATATCATAACTGGTGGCGAAGGAATAACACTAGTGCCCGAGCCAGTCACAACAATGACATCTGGTTCTAAATTAGTGGGAGGAGTTTCAAAAATGACCTCCAGAATAGTCTCTGCATGCGCAATGACATCAGGGGCAATCTCTTGAGCAGTTGTCGCAGGTACAACAATGTTAGGAGTAACTTTATCAGTAGTCACAATAGGTGTATGAATCTATGTAGCTGCTCCAGTAACCTCCGAGGCACGCTGAGGGAAGGTCAACTCTTTGACCAATTCAGTGATAAGAGAACGACATGGCTTCTTTGCTAGGCAAGCAGAACCACGAGCACCCACCAACCTAGTGCGTCACAACCTCATAATCTCCTCTAGTAGGTGCATCTCTTAAACCGTGTATAGCAAGTCAGGGTGCAACATCAGATGGCGCGCGCACGTCAGTATAAGTTTGCATGTCAGCCTGAACCGGGGCATATCCTGGAATGGGCATATCAACTGGAGCAGGTATTGTAGACGTGGTCCCAACGACAGCGTCATCATCATCATCAACTGAAAAAAACTCATCCATGCCTCGTACTCGGACAACTTTGACACCCTTCTTTTGAGAATAAAACACCTAAATTTCTCTCATACATGAGTGGTTGATCGAAAAAGAGGTGGTCGTAGTGTTAATGCTATGGTACCAAGAGCAGAACCCGAGCGACATGTAGAGGTTGGGAGTCTTCTGAGGTAAAGCAAAATGTGCTCCTGTGCAGCTAATTGTAAAGTGATACCATCCCCTGGCACCCTCAAACAAGTTACCACAAGAATGCAATAAAGTATTGGGATTGCCGACATAGAGTTGTAAATACCCAAACTGGCATGCAAATCGGCTAGGGAAGTATGGCTCCAGGAAGCAAACCAACCCTTGGCGGTACAAGTGTCCCGGTCTGATATTGATCAACCACCAGAAGCAACCAGAAGTAAGGGTGGTGTAGCCGTCAGAGCTAGTGGTGTCTCAAAATTCCTCTCCGTAACCGCCCCCGGCAAAGTCAAGAAAATAACGATAAATATGGTAGTTCTGGTGACTGCACACTGTCTTTTGAATGACACGCATGTAATAATTCCTCCAATCACAGCTCTCGTACCTCTGAATGAATGAGCCCCTGATACTGTCTTGAGGAGGCGAAGTCATCAGACTCGGACAGTGCATCATAAGCCACGCCATGAGAAAAGTGTAAGGCAATTCCACACGGGGGTTAGGAGTCGATGCCTCAACTTCAGGATCAACAATCCTAGTCTTTTTCTTCTTCTTATTGCTCCCTAAGCAAAATTCAGCTGCAAGTTCTCGAAAACCGCTCTGAATTTTATCTACCATCACTAGCAAAAGTTTAAGAGGTTTCCCATGAGAAAGAAGGATGACTGGATACACGACCTCAATGGCAATGGCATCATTAGGAATAGACAAAATAATACAACACTTCAGCCAGAGCATAAGAAAACCTGCTATCAGCCCCATGTCAAAAATAGGTGTCTGTGTTTGATGATGAAAGCTCTGGACGCTCGTCTCCGTCTTAAACCTGTCTTTAGTGGACTCGGTAGTGTAGGATGTAGCACCCAGATGAAATATCTGAGTTTCAACACCAGATCGGCTGAGAGGGTCCAACTTTGTCACCAAGACCTCTGAATGATCAACATCTTGAAACAAGTAATTAGCTGACAACTTCTGGCTGATTCCTTGGTTCCTTATTCCAGAAACCTCCTGACAAATGCAATAATAGCACATCACCTCTCAGTAAGTCTCGTACACCTGGGGATCCTGCTTCTTCAGCCATTGCAGTTCCTGTGTTGCTGGAATGATCTCCTCATACGGCAACTCCCCCATCAACAATAAAGAGACTTCAAACATCTCGTGAAGAGTAAGGCCGAGCTCACCGACAGGAGTGAAAAATATCCCTGATTTAGAGTTATACATCTCCAAAATACTATACAGATGGTAGGTACTGTGTTGAAGACCATACTGCACATCCTGCTCCTTACAGACCGATATCCTTTAGTGTCGCCTCGAACACAGAGAGGATAAAACTGATCATCCTGCTCCACCACATCCTGTTCGTAGAATGGATCCATGTAGGAGTGCGAAAGTTGTGAGAGGGGTATTGTCGCTTCGATGTCAAGAAATTATTAAGGAAAGTATCTGCCAATTGAGGAGATTCTCCGAGAGGGAGATCATTCGCTACTCTGTCTGGTAGCAAACCAGTAACAAGCCTACCAAGACCATCTTGGTAAGGATCTTAGCTGCCAAACTTACAGATAGGGAAGCTATCTTGACTCTTAGTAAGATTCTGCTCCATATGACGGGTATAGAAATATTCTGCAGATAGGACAATAAGAAACTCCACACTATATTGGGAAGAAACATCCTCATATCGCCTGCTTCATGAAGTCATTTGCATTCATCCTCATACAGTGACTTCTTTGAGACGGGTATTGAATCTCTAAAAAGAAAAATCGGTTTCATGAGTTCTTCCCTCCCACCACCTTCAAGCGGAGCGTCGCTCATCAGCTCTCACAGAGTGGACGGACTACAGCTGGATAGTCTATCTCTGCGATCGTCACTGCTATCTAGAGTAAACGTGGAAATAGGACCATGAAACTCAGATTGAATCCTACCATCTGGACCCCCTCAGAAACTGAAATGATGGTGTTTTGATATAGAAGTGGTGTAATTCACTGCCAAAGAGAAGAGCAAAATAGGGGTCAGAAGAATTATCAAAAAATATGGAAAAATCTATTTTAAGCAACACAAAGTAGAAGAAGACGCTAGGCTAATGTAGCACAAGGCTGCACAGTCTCGCATTGCGTGAGGCCACAGCCTCGCACCTGCAAGGAAGCAGCCTCACGTTGCGTGAGGCAGCAGCCTCACGTTGCGTGAGGCTGCAACGCAAGGCAACAGCCTCACGTCCACATGAGGCAACAAAACGCCGCCACCGGAGGCTTCTAGCGCCACCGGCGATATGAGGTTCCGAACCTCCACAAAGCCTTCATATAAAGATTCTACTCGAAATAAAGAAGAAAAATGAGATTTAGAGAAGATTTGAGAGGAGTTTACCTCCAAGAACGAGTGGTACTCACCCCAACGCCGGCGATCGGTGGCCATGAAGCGGAGACGGCACCACTGTGACTCACCACAAACTTCTTGGGCGCCATTTGACGAAGATTTGATCAAGAAATCGAAGGAAAATTGAGATGAACTCAAGACGACTCAAAAAGAGGAATGGATTTTCTTTTGGAAAATGAGAAAAAAGGAGAAGAGGGAGAGTATTTGAAGGAGAAGAGGGCAGCAAAATAGGATGGGGTAGTTACTACTCCGCGAGGCTATTTTGAGCAAGGCTATTAGTCCCGTGTAATTAAATTCTAAAGAAGCTTGGGCAACAAAAACTCAAGAATTTGATGTCCAAAATATTTCAAAACTCGTTCAACATCAATAAACGAGATTTTGAAAACTTTGGAGGGGGTCTTGTAGGCAGGAAAAATTGAGAAGTAAGCAAAAAAGCCACACAGGTAGAATAACCTGGTGTGTGAGGCAAGGAGCCCAGTACGAGGCTATAGCCTCGTAAGCGAGGTTAATAGCCCCGTGTGAGACTATCAGCCTTGCGCACGGATGTCAGCCTCGCACATGCAGCGCTATTTCAGTTCCTAAATTGAGTTTCCTTTTAGATTTTAAACCAAATTTTGACTCTAATCATATCCAATCACTTGGAATTAAAGATTTCGTATCTGAATATAAATTCAGAGACGTATTTGATTGGGATTCCATCCTTATCTCAAAGGAAACTCTGAAATCTATAAATATGACTCGAGAGGGATTTTTGGGGATCTTTTGGAAAAAAAGGGAAAAAAGAACTAGAGACCATAGTGATTGCTGCAGAGAGCCACTGTCCAGAAGCTTTTCTCCACGTTCAAGACTGATTTTGCGTATTAGATTATCAACGGAGTATAAGGGAGACGCTCCATAGCCACATAAGAACCCACACCTTCTGCAAAAGAGAGAGATGTGATCTATAAGTCTCTCTCGTTTGTTTCTTTTCTTTTCTGATCATTGTAAGTTGGATTATTTTTGTTGTAGTCTTTATTGATCTATGGCAATGAAAGGAAGAGCGTTTTTCAATGGTAACATCCACAGACTACAGATTTTAATGCATCTTCTTATCCTAAAAATACCAATAAATATATGATACCTTCTACTTCTTATAAAACACCAACTTCCTCCAGATATTACATAACGGCCTGCCATCCGAAATGCTGGATAGCCGAGTCGTTTAGCAACGTACTCATTAAAGTACGTTAAGCCTCAGTACAATATCAGGCATTCCCATAATTAAATACACAAAAATATGTTAATAGAAAATAGAACTTTTGAATGGACAAATTTGGATTACAATGGATAATGGTAGAAATAAAGAGAGAAATAACTAAGGACAAAGATAATATTTTAACAGCGGGAGCAATTTAAAATAACAATAGTTAAGACTGAAAGGAAATAAAGATCGTATACTGGTTTCAGCTACTCCATCAAATCTATCTCCATTATTTTAAATTTGCTCCATTGTATCTATCTCAAAATCTAGGTATGCACACCCAAATTGTCAGATTACGACCAAAATAATAATACCAATATGAAAAAAATAAAAGAGTAAGAGTAACTAAAAATTACACGAATAGTGTCTGAATAACATGAGTGACAAAGTGTATATGGATGTAATTATATAATATGATTAATTTATTAATTAGATAATGGTAATGGTTATATTAGCCACAATTAAGATTTAGCATACATATCAACTGCTCTAATCTAAGGTATCATTTATTATTGGAGAATCTAACTGATTCCATAATCGTATTTCGATTGTCTCATGTACAGACCCAAAAAAATGGTCCAAGATTATATGGAGCTGACCCTGACCTGTACAATAGCAAACAGTAATCTTCAGATGTGATATATCCAACCACTATGCACCCATGGTGTGCGTAAAAATCAGTTTTACAACTTAATAGTATAGTCGAAACACATTATTCACATCAATTAGGGTCTCTCCCAATCCAGTATTGTTTACAGTTATCAAGATCATGCCAAGTCCAGTACAATAAATTTGCAATTAATATGATCTTGATTTAGTTTGGGTTCAAATATAGTTCAAGTTCATTATAACTCGGTGATTCTTAGAGAAATGCATTCAATTGTAACATGTTCTCAAAAATTTCAACTACTAATTTTAAGGATTTCTTATTACATATCATAATGACACATGACCTGGTAAGAGCAAGTAAGTAGATTTTCGTGCAAGCATGATTCATAATTAAATACCACTTTTTGTTAGAACTCTTTTCTAAACACCATTGTCATGACATTCCAATGATCATCACTATCAATTAGAATTTCAATATATTATTTTTTTTTTAAAGTCACTGTTTAATATATGCTTCATTTGAATAATGTTTGGAAGATAATCAAATTGTGTGTGAGATAATTTTTTAAAGTAAGATATAAGTTATTTAAACAGTTATTGTCAATGTTAACAATGACATATCATGATATAAATAAATAATTATATAAAATTGAAATATAATTCATTCTTATCTAATAGGAATAGTGCATGAAATAGTGAGTTCGCGAATGAACTCATTTTGGCCTGAAATTGCACTCATCAAATAACTTCACATTCAAGTTTTCGATTGAAATTAATATGTACATAAGAACGCATTACGAAAATATTAAAATAACTAAATCTAAATTTTTTTGTAGTTTAGAAACTTTTCTTGAAACCTAAGACATGTATGAAGTTCGTTTTTAGTTATTAAAGACTGACACATTAAAAACAATGAAAGAACTAGGAAAAATCATCTTATAGGGTCTAAAAGATGAAGCATGTAAATTTTACTTAAATTCTTATTAGGGAGTTATTTACCAAGATCCAATAAGCTAATTAAGGAAAGAAGATGCAACCTACCTCTTGATGGAGAAGAAAAGAAAAAGAAGGATGTGCTTTGGCGAATAGGCTCTAGTGAGAGATGCTCCAACATCGGTGGTTATCGGTAGGATGGTTTTGACGGCATGGTACATATTTAGATAGCATAGAAGGCTTGCCAAATGGCTCCTGTGGTAGTTGATGGTGATCCAATGGTCGAAGATGATTCGATGGTTGACAAACTTTTGTTGGCGGCAATAGTGTCGACGATTGGTGGTGCTCCAGCAGTCGGTGATGTTTTTGTTGTCGGCGAACATGGAGAGAAGGAGAAAATAGATTTTGGTTTTGCATGAGAAGACTACAATGAATTGGTGTGGTTTAAATAGGACTTAGAGAGGGCATAATTTAGGGAGAAATTAAGTGAATTTTGAATAGGGTCAAAGGCTCATATATATGACTATTTAGAAGGTTTTAAGGACATATTTGAATTTGGGTCAAATGAATAACTAATTAGATAGATTTAGGATAATTTTAAATAGAGATTTGAAATTAGTCAAATGACTAATAGTTGACTGCGGGAGGCTTTTAAGACAATTTTTAAATTAAATTCATACAAGTCAAATGGTTCATTAATATATTTGACTAATAAAAGATTTTAGAAATTTAATGATGGAGGAAAATAAATAGAGAGGTAAAAATGAAAGGTTCAAATGGAAATTATTCTTGTTTCAAATTAAAAGCAAATTTAATGATTGGATATAAGGCCAGTGAAAGATTGACATTAGGTTTAAATTATGGTTTAGACATCATTATTATCATCATCATTATCATCGTCTTCTTAATTTTGGGCCAAGGAAGTGAGCTTGGGCTCTAAGGAGATAATTCAAGTATTATTAAAATTTGAAAAATAACTATGGGCTTTAATATAAAAATTTTTATTAGAATAATAATTGATAAAATAATAATTTGATAATAGATAAAATCATAATGACAATATTTGTTTATTTAAAATAATCATGCTAAAATTTTATAAATAAATAAATAATATATATGTTGAGTAGTTACATCCTACCACCCTTAGAGGAAAATTTGTGTTATCGAAATTTCAATAAGGGTAGTTTATGTCATAATCGATCCGCTTAGTTTTTGGGTAGATCTTCACCATCTCGTCAGTTGAGCTCAATATTAATCCATGAACCAAGTAAACTATCTTCCGAATAAAATTTGAATCAGTGATGGATGATAAAAAAATAAAATTTAAGAAAATAAGAACAAATATCGGAGGGATATAAATTTCTAGAAAAGAAGCATATCTTAGGAACTAAGAGACATGAATGGGCCAAAGGAATGGGATTCAAGGAATTCAATAAATATTGCATGTATATGTGGCAAAATTTCTATACTAGAATCCAAATCAATTCAAATCACTTAAACTAATTTGAGAACCTAGGTTTTGATATTAACTGTAATGGCTCGCCATCCGGAACGTTGAATATACGAGTCATTCAGCAACATACTGATTAAAATATAAGCCTTAGTATAATATCAGTCATTGCCACAATTAGATACACAATAATATTTTAATAGAAAATAGAACTTTTATTGAATGGACAAATTTGGGTTACAATGTATAATAGTGGAAATAAAGAGAGAGAAATAACTAAGGACAAAGATAATATTTTTATTAGCAGAAGCAATTTAAAATAACAACAGTCAAGATTGAAATGAACAAAAGGTCGTATATTGGTTTCAGTTACTCCATCGGACTATCTCTATTATTTTAAACTTACTTCATCGTATCTATTTCAAAATCTGGGCATGCACACCCAAGTTATTAGATTGCGACCAAAATAATAATACCAGTATGAAAAGATAAAAAGGTAAGAGTAACTAAAAATGACACGAATAGTGCATGAATAATATGAGTAACAAAGTGTATACAAATATAATTATAGAATATAAATTAATTTATTAATTAGGTAATTGATAATGGTTATACTAACCACAATTAAGATTTAGCATGCATATCAATTGCTTTAATCTAATGTGTCATTTATTATTGGAGTATCTAACTGATGTTATATCCGTATTTCAATTGTCTCCCATACAAACTTAGAAAATAGTTACCAGGATTGTTCGGAGCTGACCCGGACTTGCACAACGGCAAAAAGTAATTTTTCAGGTGTGATCTAGTCAATCATCGCATACCATGGTGTGCACAAAAATCAATTGTACAATTTAACAGTACAGTTGAAATACAATATTCACATCGATTAGGGTCTCTCCCAAGCCATTATTATTTACAATTATCAAGATTTTGCCAAGTCCAGTATGATACATTTTTAATCAATATGATCATGATTCAGTTTGGATTTAAGTGTAATTAAAGTTCATTATTGTTCGGTGATTCTTAGAGAGATGTTTTTAATTGTAACATACTCTCAAAATTTTCAACTACTAATTTTAGGAATTTTTGACTACATATCATAATGATAAACGGTTAGACAAGAGCAAGGAAGTGGGAGATTTCCATGCAAGTACAATCCTTAATTAAATAATTACTTTCCATTAAAACTCTTTTCTAGACACCGTTGTTATATAACACTCCAATCATCATCACCATCAATTAGCATTTCAATTTACTATTTTTTTAAGTCAATATTTAACATATGCTTCATTTGAATAAAGTTTGTAAGATAATCAAATTGTATGTGAGATAATTTTTAAAAATAAGTTATAAGTTATTTAAACAGTTTTTATTGATGTAAACAATGACATATCATGACATAAATAAGAAATTATATAAAATTAAAATATAATTCATTCTTATCTAATATGAATAGTGCATACAATAGTGAGTTCGAGAATAAACTCAACTTAGCCTGAAATTACAATCGTCAAATAACTTTACATTCAAGATTTCGATTGAAATTATTATCTACATAAGAAATCATTATGGAATTATTTAAATAACTAAATCTGATTTTTTTTTTGTAGTTAAGGAATTTTTCTTGAATTGTTATGGCATGTAAGAAGTTCGTTTTTAGTTATTAAAGGCTGACAAGTTAAAAACAATGAAAGGACTAGGAAAAAATCATTTTATTGTGTCTATAAGATGAAAGTTGTAAATTTTAATTAAATTCTTATTAGGGAGTTATCTACCTCTTGACGGAGAAGAAAGAAAAAAGAAAGATGTGCTCTGGTGAATAGGCTTCAGCAAGAGATGCTCCGACATCACTGGTTGTCGATAGGATGGTTCTGATAGCGTGGTGCATGTTCAAATAGCATAGAAGGCTTACCAGATGGCTCCTGTGGTAGTTGATGGCGGTCCGACGGTCGAGGGTGATTTGACGCTTGACGAACTATTGTTGGCGACGATAGTGTCATAGATTGATGGTGCTCCAGTAGTCGATGGTGTTTCAGTTGTTGGCGGCACTCTGATGGTCGACGAAGGTGGAGAGGAGGAGAAGGGAGATTTTGGTTTTGCAGGAGAAGACTACATTGAAATGGTGGGGTTTAAATAGGATTTTGGGAGGGCTTAATTTAGGGAGAAATTAAGTGAATTTTGAATTGGGTCAAAGGCTTATAAATATGACTAATTTAGAAGGTTTTTAAGGACATATTTGAATTTGGGTCAAATGAATAATAAATTAGATAGATTTAGAATAATTTTAAATAGAGATTTGAAATTAGTCAAATGACTAATAGTTAACTACATGAGGCTTTTAAAATAATTTTTTAATTAAATTCAAAAGGGTCAAATGGTTTATTAATATAATTGAGTAATAAAAGATTTTAGGAATTGAATGATAGAGGGAATTAAATAAAGAGGTAGAAATGGAAGGTTCAAATGGAAATTATTCTTATTTCAAACTAAAAGTTAATTTAATAATTAAATAAAGACTAGTGAATGATTGGTATTAGGTTTAAATTTTGGCTTAGACATCATCATCACATCTTAATTTTAGGCCAAGGAAATGGGCTTGGGCTCTAAGGAGATAATTCAAATATTATTAAAAAAATTTGGAAAATAAATATGGTCTTTAGTATAAAAAATATTTTATTAGAATAATAATCGGTAAAATAATAATTTGATAATAGATAAAACCATAACGATAACATTTGTTTATTTAAAATAATCATACTAAAATTTCATAAATAAATAAATAATTAAAAATATATGCACGGTTTTGGGAAGTTACATATTATATATATATATATATATATATATATATATATATATATATATATATATATATATATATATATATATATATATATACACACACACACACACACACTAAAAGAGTGATGATTGGAGAAGAAGAAGTTTTAAGATTGAAGAACGAATCAAAATGGAGACTGAAATAGAATGAAATTGAAATAAAACAAAATCAAGTTCGCTAAAAGTTGTGCAACAATAACAACTCGAAGGCCAGACTTGATATAAATCAAGCTTGAATTGAGAATATTTATGTGGAAGAAAGTTCTGGAGTTATGAATTTTCTTTCCAACAGTATAAGAGTCATCTCAATCCAAGCTTAAACGAAGAAGTTATGACTATTTTCGAGAATACAGTAGTGTAGGAGAGTTTCTAACCCTTTAGGTCACAGGTGACATCTCTAACCCTCTTCAGATCACCAGTGACCTCAAGAATGATCTAGTTTTCATAAATAAAAAAAAGGACTCTTGCATGTCATTGATGACTAAGATACCAACGATGTCACTAATAACCCTCTCCAAGTCACTATGACCTCGCCAATGACCAAGGTGTTGGGATCTAAATTTGATTTAATTTTCGAGTTTAATCTCAATAATTAATTCTTAACTCCATGAGATGTAAGAGATGTAATTAACTGAGGATTATGTAAATCTAATAGAGTTCTATAGGTACCCAATCAATTCCTATATTGAGGAGGGAGAGACTGTCATATCAAAAAAAAAAGAAAGAAAGAAAGAATGATGAAGATCATCTTCTTCCTTTTTCATCAAAATTTTCCCACTCTTTCATGTTAAAGAGTGACTCTGATAAGTTTATAGTACACAATTAAGTAAAAATTTGTCTCTAATCAGTCTAAAACTATTGAAGATCAAATCATCTAACGGGAGTACTTATGTCAACAAAACATCTTGTACCTTCCTCATCTTCACGAAAATTTTTGTTGTTGTGCACAAAAAAGAGAACTTTCCTATCTAACCAACCAAGATTTTGACACTTTCTCTGGCATTCTCGAAGCTCCATTATCAAGTTTTGTTGTGATCAAGGCGAGTGGCTTCCTCTCAAACCATCAAACAGATCCAATATCATACACTATGAGAAAGCTATCAAGAGACAATCTTTGCATCGATAAGATCTCATCCTTTTTTTATCTTCCTCATCAAGATCTCTATTGCCTAGTCCAAAGGAGATAATTTTCGTATTTTCTCATCAATGAGAATGTTGATATCACCTCGAAGGAATATTTGTTACATTGTTGACTATATACTTCTAGTAAGTAATCTCTTTTTCTCCTCTTCCTTTGATCTTCCTTACAATACATGTAATGATTATAAATGAATCATTAATGAAGCCAAAGAACTACTCTGATTAGGCTTCAATTATCTTACATTCCCAAAATAATAGTTACGTTCCCAGAATAATAGAAAGGTGATGATTTTAATAGAACGATTGCAATATTAAATATGTTCTCATACTATTCAAGAGTAGAACGGTATATTCTTACTCTTGTTGTTGCACAAAAGTATAAAGTTGCAATTTTTCCCAATTTTATATGTTTCGATAATTTTCTATCTGAAATAGGAAATCGGTAATAATTTTTATAAAGTATTTGGAAATGGAGATAGAAAAGATAAATACAAATCCTATGAAAATCTATGAAGTTCTTCCTTTAAAAAGTGGAATTGGCATTCTAAGAAGGTATATTAAGAAGGTGCATCCTCTAATCAATCACAATAAAAATCAAATAAGTACTTATGGTAGCACATTAGACACTTTTAGGTATAATCCATATCTAATTGGAGATAATTTACCTTTATATATTATTTAAGTATGACATCCATTCAGTATAGTTGATGACCCCTATTTGAATGATACATTAAAACAATACTTAATTTAGAATTTTAGAAAATCCTTATAAATACTTGCAAATAAGACATGAGAGAATTTATGAAGAATGAAAATAATCTTTCATATAGAATTGTACTTATTTTTTATTGTCGAGAACGTCATAACAATAACCATTATCTTTATGTTACTATACATTATATTGACTCTGATTGGATGTTGAAAAGGAAATTATAAGTTTATAAAAATTCAGTTTGCCTCATACTACTTCAATTTCTAAGTTAGTTAACAATAATACTCATTAATAAATTCAAAATTGAGGGTAAAGTTTTTTTGTTTTTCTATTTCTTTCGATACTACTATTAAAAATACTGCATCAATTGAATATTTGAATTCTTTTGAAATATATTTCGAAACGTGTGATATTATTAATTTATGTATACTAGAAGGTTTAAACGTAATTAATAATAACCTTGCAAAACTAACAAATAACAGCTCATTTTAAAATACTTTTTACAAATTTGGACCTAACACCTAGAGTAGGTTATTAGAACCTATTGGAATTCAACATAATGAATGTTGAGTGAATGTCTTCCTTAATGAGAAACAATGGATATATTAAGAAATCAAAGAACATTATTTCTCAACAAGAATGAAAAATTTTGCTCTTTTTTGTTATTTTTTAAGAAATTTTAAAATACAACAAACAATTTCCTACATATTATCCCCATATTAATTTAGTATTTTATGAGTTAACCTATATTGCTCAATTTCTTCTGAATACATGAATATTTGTTTTTTAATTCGTTCTCGGTTTCTTAGTTTCTCTGGACCAATATGAAGCAAAACAGTTTAACTCGCATCTTGGTTTCTATGGAGATAAAATGGGTTCCTCTAAGTTGGGCTTACAACTCTCACAGGCTTTCCAGTGTGGGCCTAGTGCACATAATTGATATAACAATACAAGATGAAGTATCCTTCTTAAATGAGCATATGAATTTCTTTAAATGACCTTTTTGAATTGTCGAGTTTGTGTCTCACATTCGTTGAGTATTCAGATGCGATCAAAGATCACAAGGAGTCCCAGGATGATAATAGTGCTATTCTAATAGGATTATGATAGAAACACTATATATATCTCTTATATGTGATACGAGAGATATGAACAATTGATGAGGGAGATACTTATGTTATTATGAGAGATGAGAGAGATAGAGAGATACTTGGATCTCTTATATTTTTCTCATAGTGGATATTTCTCTCGTTATTCCCGTGGACATAGGTCGAATTTTGTCGGTCAAACCACGTTAATTATTGTGTTCTTCTTGTGATTGTATTGTTTTCTTCGTCTCTACGATCTCGATGGGATTCGATCCCCAACAAGTGGTATCAGAGTTATGGTTATGGATTCAGAGTCGAGTTCACGAGATGAAGATGGAACGATGTCAAGTTGGCAAAGGTGATTCGATGGAGGCATCAAGATTAACATCAACAATAGAAGAAAGAAAAAAGGGTATCAAGATGGCTAAGCCGCTCGATAAGGAAGCTCTGAGGCCTCTATTGAAAGGTTTGCTCGATAAAGAAATCAGCTGCTTGGCGGTTGTGTTGATGCATTCTTACACATCCTCACCATGAGATGTTGATCGAAGAGTTATCTTTGAGCATGGGATTTAAGCATGTTTCACTGTCCTCGGCCTTGACTCCCATGGTTTGTGCAGTGCCACAGGGACTGACGACTAGCATGGATGCTTACCTGGCACCGGTGATCAAGGAGTATTTGTCGGGTTTTTTTTTTGTCTAGAATCGATGGAGGGGGTGACAAAGTGAATGCAATAGGATGGTGGTCTAATAGATTTTCTGGTCATAATGCGGTTCTATCAGCCCATCCAGAGCGCGCTAGGATTGACGGCACAACCGCTCCTGTGGCAGCTGCACAGCTCGTGCAGGTGCACAGGCCAGAGCTCCCCTAGATCGCGCGCGGGCGGCGAGCCCTGGCGGCACCCAAGGGTCGCCGCAGTCATCCCCCAGTGACCAGCGGCGGCGCGACGTGCAACGGCAGCACAGAGCAGAAGTGGCCAGTGGTGGCATTGGTGGTTGGATCCGTGTTTGGATCGAATATGGAAGAAGAGAATCTTTCTGTTTTTAGATTTGGGATCTGGCACTGGACCAGACATATAATGCAATGGAATTATGTATTTACATGATGGTTTGATTTGCTATGGGCTCCAGAACACAAACACAAAAAGGAGTGGCTGAGATGGATTTTGAGTTGCAGATCGATGGTTGTGGTTGATCGAAGTATGGATCGAGAAATCAGAGTACGATTAAGGTGATTCAGGAGTCGAATTTTATATTTTTCAGCATTCTGGATGCAGTGGTGGATGCAGATTGGAAAAAATCTACTATTTGGAGCAGATTTTATTCAGATCAGCAATGATTGATGATGATTGAGAGGTTGATATCGACCGAGATGATCAATGGTCGATGGATGGTTGATTGTACGATGATGAGCTATAGCGTGGTACTTTATGGTGATGGATACAGTTACTTCGTGACATGATGAAGTACATGATAATATATAATCATCTGTCTCTAGAGTTGGTCATAGTTTTTAGATCAAGGTGGAGTACAGTGTATCGATCACTTTTGTGTGGTGCACAATATGATAAGTGATTGTGAGTGCTCAGGAGGTCCAGGTGTTTTGACCGAGATGGAGCACTGTGTAACGATTATGAGCTCTGGGTGAAGAGCATGGTGTAGTAATCATGAGTGTACAACGGAGTATGGCTTAGTGATCATGAGTGCTCGAAGGAGAGTATGGTTTAGTGATCATGAGTGCTCAAGTATAGAGGCGGTGATGATTATACAAGTTATTCCCGATCGGTGGAGCATGGTGATCGTGCAGTGGATGTCTGCGAAGTGGATGGCGAGAATAACGGAGTTTCTCCAAGATGCATGGCTCATCGGATACGAGCCAAGGTGGAGATTGTCAGGTTTGTGTCTCGCATCCGTTGAGCATTCGGATATGATCAAAAATCACAAGGAGTTCTAGTTAGACTTGGGTTAGAAGACCACAGTTCTAATTGGATTGGACACCAATTAGATAGTGATAGTGCTATTCTAGTAGAATTAGAATAGAAACACTATATATATCTCTTGTATGTGATATGAGAGTTGAGAGCAATTGATGAGAGAGATATTTTTATTATTATGAGAAATGTTAGAGGTAGAGAGATACTTGGACTTTTCTTGTAACCTATTTCTCTCGTTGTTCTCGTGGATGTAGGTTGAATTTGGTCGGCCGAACCATATTAATTCTTGTATTTTTCTTATGTTGTATTGTTTTCTTTGTCTCTGCAATCTCGATGGGGGATTCGATCTCCAACATGAATGATGATTTCAATATCTTTCTTCAATTAGTTACACTCCTAAATTGTATGACCGATATCCTTGTAATATTTACAGAATCACTGTGAGTCTCATCTTCAAGCTAGTGTTTTTGTCGGTAATATTTTGTAATGACAATGAATCGTCCTCTTTTTTTCTAGAGAAAGAGGTTTATACAGCCGAGAACCCCAAGGAAAATTCAAGTTGAAGTTAGACCAAAGTTCTTTAATTTTTATATCTCAGAATAAATTCGGTTTTCTCAGTCGGTTACCCCAGACTATTTAGTAAGTGTTTTAACTTGAACTTACATTCTATATATTGGATAAAGAAAGAGCATTTAAACTTGTATGATAGTTTTCATGGGGTTAAGATGGTCTTCCTCCGTGTTGGGCTTATCACTCTCATACACTTTTTGGCATGGGCCTAATCAATACAATTTCAGTAACCACACAAGTTTTTTTTTTTTTTTTTTTTTTTTTTGAATGAGCATCTAAGTTTCATTAAATGGCCTTTCTGAATGAGATTCCAATATATTTCTTCAATTAGATGCACTTCTAAGTTATAGACTAATTTCCTTGTGACATTCACAGAATCGTTGGGAGTCTCTCCTTTTGGTTTGTATTTTAATCAAGTGGTATTTTAGATTGAACAAGAATCGTCCTCCTTTCTTCTAGAGAAACAGGTATTGATAGCTGAATACTCCATTAAGAATAAGAGTTGCAATTTACCTTAAATTTGTTAATTTTTATATCTTAGGATAAGTTTGGTTTCCTCAGCTAGGTTGTCCCCACCTATTTGTTAAGTATTTAACTTGATCCTATATATTATATGTTGGTTGGAGATTGAACATTTGAACTTGTATTATGGTTTCGATGGACATAATCCTCCAAGTTGGAACCATCACTCTCATGGGTTTCCAATATGTGCAATATGTGCCTAGTATGAGGGTTTCCAATATGTGCCTAGTTCATACAATTTGTTTAATAACACAAAGTATGAGGATTTAGATTTTTTTTAATGGCCTTCCTGAATGAGCTAAAGGTTACTTGGGGTATTGAGAGTTACAATTAACCTTAAATTCGTTCACTTTTTCGAACTCCTCAGTTTGATTATCTCCAGCTATTTGATAAGTGTTTAACTCGATCCTAGATTTTGCATGTTAATTAGATAGAGATGGAGCTTTTAACTCACATCTGCTGGGCTTATCACTCTCATCGATCTGAACTCTGATCACTTGGACATTTATACTAGTTGGACATTGACATTTATGTGAACATACTTTGGATGGAAACTGATGCTCTTAAGATTCTCGGGTAGGCACAGAATGAAGAAGGATATGACGAATGCACTGCTCTCAGGCCTGCTCGCAGGCTGTAGCAGCAGTCGGCTGCGTTGAGGTCATTTTCCTGGTAAAGAATATAATTTTAATTTAAAAAATAAAAACAAATTACTTGCAACTTCCAAGAACAATAGGTGTGATTCACAATATATACATATATAACCTTACTATAATCATCTCCAATACAAACTAAAAAAGATCGTACACTTACACCGATAGATACCAGTCACGACTACTCAACAGAAAATAATCACAATTTTTTGCCAACTACATAGATCACCAACAAACCCTAGTACCTTATAACCTTCCTGCTAAAATATCATCATCAGAAACTAAATATTTTCAACTACCACCCTACTAATCCCAATAATTATAACTACTGACTTTATTACCCACGCACCGCCCTTGCATCCCCATCTTCCTCCTCTCCGATCTCTATGATTCCTTTTGAAAAAATATCGGAATCAAATCAGATCCAGAGAAGAATCAAATACTGAAGGACAAAGATCTCGCATACTTAAACTCCATAATCCATAACGTAGATCCACCAAATTTCAACCAACCAAATGATCGCCGCAAGCGACCAGATCGTCGTCAGGGACTCCAAATCGTCACCAGATCAGGCCAGATCAAGGCCACCGTCACGCTATCTCGTCTAGCCTGAGCAGGCAACGGAGGCCTCTGGTGGCGATCGCGCTCTCGTTCGCCTCGTCGCACCCCTTCTTCAGGAAAAACGCGGGGAAAGGCAACGAACTTGGCGCCGGCGACGCGATATAGGCCGGACCGGCATAAACCGCCTTCAGATCCGACAACTTTGGTAGGATCTTTGGGTCCGGGCCCAACCGGTTTGTCGAGCAAAGAACCGACGGATCGCCGCCGTCCAATCTGGGAGCGGCCACGGAAGCGGCGACGGGGGAGGGCGACGGCGGGGGTTGAGGATTCGCCTTAAGCTCCTCGCCTCGCTTCAGGATGGTGACTTGACCCATGACGAGGGGCTTGGGGGCATCAGAGTTTTCCTTGTCGGGGGATCCGAGCCGCTTCCGGCCTGGGCGGGCCGGAGTTGGCCCGGAACGGGCCGGTTTCGGCTGCTTCCGCGGCGGTGAGCGCGAGGGTTTCTTGCGGGAGGGATTCATCGGCGGCGGAGGACGAGAAACGAAGAAGTGGTCTTTTAGGCAGTCGTGGGAACTGAGCACCGCTGTTCCCATAGAGGCGGTGAGATTACCGCTAGAAAGAAGTAAAGCGAGTAGGAGACTCTTTGCCCTTTAGAAAGAGAAAGTAGAGAGAGAGAGCGCAATACGTTACTTTGGTACGAGGGTTGAGGAGTGGGAATTGTGGGTACTTTATAGGGCAAAAGATGGTGGGTGACGTGGTGATAAAGCCAAAGTGGGACGGGCAATTATTGGTTGGGTTAGGCTTGTGCCCCTGCAGAATGGAGAGAATTACGAAGTCGACCACGACTACCGTTGTATTTTGATTTGATATTCAAGCAGAAATAGAATTGCATTCAAATATTAACAAAATGTCTAATAAATATTTTATTTATTAATAATACAATTAAAAAGTAAAGGGTCTTTTACATTGCTTTTCTCTCGAGTACAATTGTTGTAGATAGATTAGGTTGTAATTATAGTTATAAAAGTTTACAACTATTATTATAATAAAATAGCAAAATACCTCACTTATAATAAATAAAAAAATTAATTGTAACCACTTTAATATTTACAGCGGCAACCAAATACCTTCCATATGAGTTATTTGATCGTATTTTATAGTGGGTAAATGTAAGTGAAAATGTATCTGTATTTTCATTACATTTTTTTTTTTTTTTGTATAATTTGGCAGCAAGCATGCTAAAAAGCTACAGCAAACGCTATAATATCAAGGTTGTTTGGTTCCTTTCAAGTGGTGTTACCGGTTATAACTTTTTATAAATACGATTGAAGTTGTAATAATAGAAGTTACTGTAATTTGTATTATCATATTTGGATATAGAATTGCAAGTAGTAACTAGTTAGAATTGCAAAAAATTTTAAATATTAATTTTTTATTTTCAAAAGATATGAAAAATATTATAATTATTTATAAGTACTGTTTACAAATGGGAGAGAAAAAAAAAATTTAGTAATTTTTTCTGCAACTTTAATTACTGTAAATGTATAAGTGGTTGAAATTGTAATTACAAATATTTTGCATATGCATGTATAATCAAACAATAAAAAATACTACTTACAATAAAAATAATTGCAATTATAATCACTTTGCATACTTATAACCACAACCAAATGCCTGATTGATTGGATCAAAATTGTAGTAAAACATTACTATAGAAGGAAATGAAAATGAAAGTTAGAATTTTATTTTTAAATTTCTGTTTTAAATATTTATTTGTGGGTTGAGTATTTGTGTAAATGCTGAAACAAATTATATGTTGTATTTTAAATTTTTAAGGTAAATTATTGACATATCAAAGATATTCTTTTGGTCTAATCATTAAAAAAAATTAATAAGATACTTAACGTTACACTACAACAAGGACTTTTTCAAACCATACAATTGCAATTTTATAAATCATATATATATATATATTTTTTTACTAATGTTGCTAGAGAAATCTCTGTTTGTTTACTTGTTTATTATTATTTTTTTTTAATAAAAACCTATCAATCACATATCAGATGAAAATAAATTTCAAATTGATTTATAAAATGCTGCTAGTTTAAACTGTTGTTCTCAACTGTGGGCCACAGTCCATGATAGGTGTGGCCCAATGACGGCGACGTCTTCGATCGGGTCGTGTACATTACAACCTCTCACGAGATTTGGCCGTCCATTTCCAATCCAGCGGTGCCCGATTGCTTAAAAAATAGCAAATATCATCTCCGACGCATCGTCCACATGAATCGCGGGGGTATTTTTGACAAAACACTCCTTCTGAGCTTCGAACTTATTATCTATGGGAAATTCTAAAAGCGCACCGTATTTTACTTTGTGAGCCCACATCCTATAGTAAAGTGATTTACAACATGGTGCTCACTAAGTCAATTTTGGTGCGCATTTAGAATTTCCCCTTCCTTATCCTGGTAGGTAATGGCATGGGCGTAATTATAAGGGAAATGGAAGGGTAGTCTGATGACGGTGCGGCCCCTTGAGTTTTCTCGTGAAAGCAATTAAAAATAAAGGTGGGGACACGCGAATCGTAAAGGCTAGTGGGTTTGGCGGTGGGGCCCACCGTTGCAGCTGGCTGTCGGGCAGGTGGACCGACTTTCTTTAGTATTAATTTTTGTTATTTATTCCGATTTATTTTATTATTTTAGGTGGGGACGTCGGTTTCCTGGAACCGACCTCCCCCCTTTTTCGTGAACTCGGAACCGACTTCCCCCATTTTTTGTGAACTCGGTAGCGTCTCTCTTATTACGGGAGTTTCTAGATAGGCACAAGAAATTTCCAAGTGAGCCCACTTTAAAAGTCTTCGTTTTTACAACTTTGCCATTATATTTTTAGGTCAAAAATACCCTTCAGAGAACCCCGTCCGGGCCATCCAGCCCCGACATATATGATCTGTCCGGGCTGGATAGCCCGGACAGTGGACATTTGTCTGGGCTGGATAGCCCGGACGGAGTTGGCTCATTTTTGTAATAATTTCTAATCCGGGCTTGGCGCCCCGGATATCTAATTTCATGTTCGAGTTTACAGTCCCGGATCATATAGAAATGATCCGGTTCTGTAAACCCAAATCACGGATACGGTTAGAAATTTTTTGGATACGGTGTGTCAAACATCAACTTGCCATCAT
Source organism: Dracaena cambodiana (assembly GCA_036321105.1). Classification (NCBI taxonomy): domain Eukaryota; kingdom Viridiplantae; phylum Streptophyta; class Magnoliopsida; order Asparagales; family Asparagaceae; genus Dracaena; species Dracaena cambodiana. Next base: position 5,837,557 of record JAYEPQ010000017.1, read on the forward strand.
TGGTCCAAACACTAACGAGATTGATCCAACATATCAACGACTTCGCATCATTGATCCAACAAAAACACAAGTAATTCAAAACTTCAAAATAAAATGTCGGCAAAATTAGCTAAAATTGATACGGTATATCACTGCTTATCCAAATGAGGTGTAAAATGCGTATCCAACAACAAGGTCCATCGCATCAATATCATGCTATCAAAACATATCACCAACTACGCATCATTGATTTGAACATATACACAAAGTCATTCAAAACATTAAAATTGAAGTTTGGCGCCGCGATATACAAGATAGCCTAGGGTTTACAAAAAAGTCACACCTACATTGATATATAAAATGAGTATGAGGCTCCTTTAAAAACAACGTCAACTACAACTTCATATATAAACCATGTTTCTTGAGTACAACTTCAATTTAAAAGAACAACAAACTAAAATGAATCTTTGTTCCATGCTAACAACTTTTTTTGGACTTTGCGACTAATATTAAAAAAGAACAACAGATTCTAGATTCTTCGATACTTCCGAGCGGGTTGCTTCTTTGCGTGTTGACGGCGTCTTGAAGAGATAGGACGATCAGTGGGGGATCCAGCAACGGGCTGTAATACTGTGTCAAGATCAGTTTGTGTGCACCTGGTTAGAACTGATTTTATCTTCACGAGGGCATTATAGAGCAAACTCGGACGCCTCTTACTTGCGGTCTCGCCTTACTCTAAAAAGGGATCAATAATTGCTATAGCTTCTTGAATTCTCTACATATATTATGGCAAAAATATATATAAGTTAGATTATAAGTGAGCTAAGTATAAGAACATCGGTGAGTTGTGGTAGATCCAACAACAACGGATAAAGCATATAGGACATTGCATATAGGTACATAACTTCGACCCATAGAAAAGTATATGTTTTCTTAGTAACAAAATATTGGTTATAGAAATGAAGGTTCAACAATTATCTCCCGACATTCAAGAAAACCAAAGTGATTGTAGTTACTTGCTTGAGCTCGTTACATTTGTTGCTGGAAATAATTGGTTGTTCTCTCTAAACAACCCTATTTCAAATTGATTAATAGTAAAAGGAGTTCATATTAACACATGCGTTAGCATTAAGACCCTAACCTAAGAGTTGTTATAACTAAAAGAACACACCCTCCTGTAGAAGTTGTCATGCTCAGGGGATAACTCAGAACATCTACATTACGAACCTTGCAGTACCTTTTAAGGTAAGCCTCCATTTTCACAAATTTATCATGTATTCAGAAATGGTCAAGATCAAAAGATGGACTATGAAAATATTAAACTTAATTCTACAACATTATCAAGCAATAATACAAACAGTCTAAAATCATAATACAAATAAAAAATTAAAAATTAAAAAAAAATTAAACCAACAAACCACCAAAATAAAAAAAATTAAACAACAACAACAACAAATCAAAAACAGTCTAAAATCATAATCCATAAAAAAAATTGATTAAATTTAAATAGCAAATGCCTTACTCCTTAAACCTCCTGCACTCGGGGACAGAGCGTCGACGACAGCGCGTCAGGGGGAGAGCGTGCGAGTGTCACCTGTCGGCGATAGCCCGCGAGCGTCGGCGAGAGAGAGAGGAAGCCGGGTATATCGGCCCCACCCGAGAGAGAGAGGGAGGAAGTCGGCGAGAGAGAGAGAGAGAGGGGGGGAAGTCGGCGAGAGAGAGAGAGGGGGGAAGCCGGCGAGAGAGAGAGGGGGGAAGCCGGCAAGAGAGAGAGGGGGCCAGCCGGTGAGAGAGAGAGAGAGGGGAAGTCGGCGAGAAAGAGAGAGAGAAAGTCGGCAAGAGAGAGAGGGGGGAAGTCGGCAGAGAGAGAAATATGTTTTGTTTGGGAACGGTGGGAGAGAAAGAGAGGGAGATGGCGAGGGCAATTCGGAAAAATAGGTGTGCTCACTAGGAAAAAATGAGGTTTTTGAGAAGTAAAGGTGTGCGCACTAGAAAAAGTAGGCTCAGTAGGAAAAATCTTGTGCCCATCTAGAAATTCCCCTTATTACGTTGCGGGGTTCTATTTGGAGTCACGTATTGATAGAACGTGGGTCCAAATTGGGGTCGTCGAATTGGACTGGGTCAAAGCGAACCCAAATGGTTAGGTCCAAATACAAAATGGCTCCAGGCTTTTGGAGAGAGGATGAGTACGGAGCCCAAGCGGATGACCGGACAAGGTAGGGCCCAGGATGATAATGGGTGACTTCACACAAAATTTCGATGAGGATCAGGATGAGTAAACATTGATTCATAGATTTGCCTATTTCCATGTTTTAGTGGGACATGAACATAGGGCATCTTTAGAAGATTTGGAAAATAACCATAGAAGATTTGGTGGATGTAATGCGTCCGTTTTTCAGCTGCTTTTCAAAACGGAGGACGTTATTTATTACTTACACTAGACAACCCAACAGTCACAGGATCTTGGAATAATCGTAACTACTGCCACAATCAGATGAATAAATAACATGTCTGAAACTGAAATGATTTCATTTATACAAAGAGTTCATTATATAAAATGGCACACTGCTTTAAATATGAACACAAAAGAGTCAAAGAGAAAAGCAGTGCTCAGACAAAAGGAAATATAAATAAAATATACAAAAGTTCTTCAGGGATACTTCGTTTGTCTATTGTCACTTGATCTATCCAACGAAGTACGGGTCTTCAACTGGGGCTGGATCCCCTTTTCACGTTCCAAATCTGGGTTCAAAACTCAGGGGATTAAATCCAGCAAGTAATACATTTAAAAAGGAGAATTGTGTACTATCATAGTACAGTAATATCAGTGTGCATGAGCATGTTTATATCAGTATTGTTTGTGTGCATATAAATTAACATGAAGGCAATATATAAATTAACATGAAGGCAAGCATAAATAAATGAATAAATAAATAAACATGACAATAACTACTCTATCTATTTAATCATATAATCTATTGGCCTCAGTCATCGTCCAATTTAATTTTAGAAACTGTATTAATGGATAAGATAGCGCTATTCTCCATTGTCGTATAATTGCCGGTGCATACCCGGGACCCGGCCACAATATTCATGGTGCTGAACCATGACATGCCGCTAGGCACTACAATCAATTTCAGTACTGTATACAGTAACGTACATACCATTCTGGGTGAATATCAATTGGTGATCCAGTAATCACCTAGGCCACTGCAGTAAAAGAATCCCAGCCCTAACAATACAATCAATTCTTATACAGCAAGGCTTATATCCATCATATAGTTTCTCCCATCCCCGTGTTCATAATGAATTATGCACATGAAAAAAAATTAATTTTACATTAATTTGTTTACTTTTTATTTTCCTTCTTTAATTGTTTTTCAATTCATGATAACATGCTTGCATTTCTATGACTATATATGACATGTAGTATCATAACACATGATTTGTAATATTAAAACACATGATTTGTAATATCAAAGAACATGAAATGTAAAACACATGACTTGTAATATCAAAACACATGATATGTAGTATGATAGATATTAGTGCACAATTGTACCACAATTCATATCATTAAAATTATTTCCAATTAATTCAAACTAAGCCCAAGCCCAATCCAACTAAATTCCCACTTATTTTTCTTTCTTTTCTGTCAGGCCCAAACCCAAAAAACGTAATAATATTTATATATATCAAAATTGACCTAATAATTTGTTTTAGTTCTCAATGTCAATTAATAATCCAAAATATGAATCGAGTATTTTCAAAAAAATAATTTACGTATACAAATGTAAATTAAATAACGAAACGAACGGAAATAGAATTAAATAACGAAATGAACGAAAATAGCAGTATTACTTGCCTTGGCTCGATCTCGAATATTTGGTTCGAATCCTCGGTTCGGTTTGATTTTTCCTTTTCTTTTTCTTTTTCTTTTTTTTTTCTCTGTTGATGAGTTTTGGCCAAGAGGAGAAGAGAGGGTGCTGGTTTTTGTGGCTGAGAGGAGAATAATGTGAGACTAAGTGGTGAGAGAGAGAATATTTAGTTTTATTTCCTCCCTCCCCATTTAACACCTCGCCACTAATTTTTCCCATGTGACACCTCCTGTAATCCCATGCCACCCCCCTTTCTCAATCACGACAACACAACAATCACGACAACACAACACCGAACTCACCGAACTCCCGCTTCTCTTGACAGCAAAGAATGGAAGATATTGGGTTAATAAAAATTTATTTATTTAATAATTTAATAATTTCGGTTCCGCGTAACATTTTCCAAATACTACCAAATTTATGTAGGACGTAGTGCTCGATGAGAGAAACACTACAAAATTATATGTTTGTTGTTTCGATGTCCGGAATAAATGAACCGAAATTCCGAATTAATTAGAAGGATAATTTTAATATTATTAAATTAGTAATTTTGGGAGTATTTTTTGGCCTCGTAAGAAAAATCTCCAAAAATCCTAAATATTATAAAACTAATAATCGCGAAGACCGAATGTCATTTGGGTTTGTGGATTTAAAGTTACGTTAACCGAAAGTTATTTCAAATTGACTTCGGTGGACTTATTCGGCACCACTGGTTTCAAGCAAGCAATACAGGCAGCTCGAAATTTGGGATAGTACAGTGGACAATACAGCACGGTCTGTCAAATTCTTATCCAAAAATATACTCGAAGATGCATAAAGACTAGAGCTTCTGGTTGCACCTTATATAGATGGATTCGATACAACATTTGGTGGACCATGTGTTGCATGACCCACAAAATCATTGATGTTTGAGAGAGTCTCCAAGGGCTTGGATTTTATGAAATGTGTGATCCATAGAATTCGAAAACATGTGATTCCTAATCGTTATTACTAAAATCTGAAGGCTCCGGCCTATAGGAGAAGTCTAAATCCTTAAAGACCCATGAAGTTAGAGTGAATCCTGGTTACATAAACATTCACTTGAGAATGACGTGATCCTCGTAAAAGTCAAATATGTACTAAAATCTTAACTGCAAAATCCATCATTACGAGATTGACGGACCTCACCCAGCCACGCAAGTGGGAGCTCCATCTCTACACACGGAGATAAGAGAAATGAGTGAATCCACCCTAACTTCACATATCGGAAAACATCCGCCCCTATAAATATAGCCTCACCTCCCACGAGTAAAGGCAAGAATCATCGGTCAAACGAAATACCTGTAATATAGAGAGAAAAGAAGAGAGCTTGTAAACCCTCTATCTCAATAAAAGTATACAATATAATGGCTATTACCACTAGGGCTAGCACGTCCACAGTTGTGGACCTGCCATGCCTTAGGCATGGCACACCAGCCCAGGCACTGCCCTGAACTCGGCCCGCCGGCATGGCCCACCAGGCACATGCTATGCCCATGCCTGACCGTACCGATCCAGATTTTTATTATTGTTTTTAATTACGCTTTTGGTTACTAAGTTAGTTTAGTTAGTTAGTTAACTTAATTTAGTAAGTTCAGTTAGTTCTAACAAGTAAAAAGATAGTGAAAATAAAATTTTATTATATGGAATCTCATTACATTAACAAAATATCTCTGTAAATCTCTTTGAAAATCATATAAAATCCAAAAATAGGAAAGAGAATTCTGACCGTCACTCTCAAATTATTCTTAGTATTTTTCCAAGAGAATTATGAATTTTAAAAAAACTACATGAAAAAATTTACAGATGTATAATTTGAATTAAAAAAAATACAATTGTGAAGAGAAAAAAAATGAAGACTAATAATGTAGAAACCATTAATTTTTATTCAACCTTAGATGAGTTCTCTTACTCCAATTTGTTACATTTTTCTTGATCTCTTTATTCAGTGTCGAGCCAGTTTTTCAAGTAGACATATATTTCAAATATGTTTGCTGTTATTGAGCTATTCCACTCCGTTAGTACTTTACCACCTGCACTAAAAACAGACTCCGATATTACTGTGGATACCAGAGGTGTTAGTAAATCATGGATCATGTTGGAAAACATATGATATGTTTTCTCCTGTAATTTGTACCAGGCCAAAATATTAAAACTTTCATAACGCTTAGGTGACAAATCATCTGTGTTGGCCCTTTCTAAATAATAGTGAAGTTCATTGAAAGAATTATTAGATTGCCTAGATTTTTTATGATGGAATATAGATGACATTATGTTTTTTTACTTTTTTTTAACAGTGAGTTCCCTTGTACTTTGTAATTTATTATCATACATATCTTCATATGTATGGTAAATAATATATAACTATGTTTTTATATCATTAACTAAATCGTGAACATTATTTGTATAACACATATTTGTATGAAATAAATCTATTAAAATTTTTATTCCATCTAATTTACAGCGTGAATTTACAACGGTTGTAAAATATAGTAAGTATGGAAATTTTTTAAAATATTTACTAAATTTAATTTTCATGCACTTTACAATATCTTTAAGAATTGGTTATTCTTATTTTCATTAAAAACCGAACTAATCTCGGTTAAATAATAAAGTGCAATGTGTGTACTTAGGTAGTAAATGCTTGAAAGTGCTCTACTTGCATCTTCAAATTTACTTAAAAAATTAAAAATGTAATGCAAATGATTCCATTCATTAAAATCTAAACTATAATATGGTAATTCTATTTCATTTAATATATTTACTACATCTTTATATTTAATTGACTCGTCTAATATTTTAAATATAAAATTCCATCTTGTTCTTACATCTCGAGGTAAAATTTTTGGTGATATTTTAAAACTCTTACATATTTATTTAAATGTTTGTCTTTTTGGCCAACTACATTTTATAAATGCTATTATGTTCATAAGTTTAGTTATTGAATTATTTACTACTCTCAATCTATGTTGCACACACAAATTAATTATGTGGCAAAGACACCTAATATGAAATAATTTTCCATCTAAAATCGATTTAGTAATATTTTTTAAAATTTCTATTACGACAGTATTTTCGGAAGTATTATCCAAATAAATAGAAAAAAAAATTCTTTCTATTTCGAATGCCAAAAAAACGCTTAGTAATGATAGTGATAGATTATATATGTTGTGTGAAAATTCAAATATTCTAAACCCTATTATTTTTCTTTGTATTATCCAATTTTGATCTATATAGTGGGCCATTACACATAAATAATGACTACAATTTAAGCCTCCCAACAATCCAAGATTATTACAACTTTATAAATTATAGAAGTTAAAATTTGCCTCTTATCTTATTTTCACAATATCATATTTACATGTTGAACATTAGACTTTTTTAAATTCGGGGTTATGTGCTGTTCTTATAAAATTTTCAAATTTTGGGTTTTCGACCATGGAAAAGGGTTATTCGGCGTGTACCATATATGTTGCTAATTGTCCTCTATCGGATATATGATTATATTTAAACGTTCCTAAAGTTTCTCCATATGTGTTTAATTATGTTTGTTGTGACTTATTTGCTGGGTGTCCTTTTACTAAAATCTTTTTAGGTGACCCGTTCTACTTCGTTTAGGGAAGAAGTAGGGTTTTTGAAAATACTTACATCTAACTTTCATAACAACATATTCTATAAATTTTTCAAAGTGATTCCATATATCCGATTTTGAAGTCTTATTGGGGATGAATGTTTAGGTTTTGGGTATTGTAGTTTGGGTGGGCTCCTCTTCAAACATATGAGATGACTCTATATGTTCATATGACTGTGACGCAAATGGTACTTGTTGAGTGTATTCTAATGATTCACAAAGACTTCAATATTATTTATTCAATAAAAAAGAAAAAAAAAACTACCCACGGCTTGAAAGGAAGAAGTGCCGAACAAGTATGAATCTATTTTAGATAAACGACGAAAAACTAAATTAAAATAAAATCAAATTAAAAATACCTCAACCCCGCAAGCCGAAGAGAGAGTTTGAGAGTTGAGAGTTAAAACTAGAAATTACTTGTTGATACTTGAGAGTTGAGAGATGAGAGTTGAAGCCGAAGATTGATTGTTCGGAAGTCGGAAGATCTCTTCTTGATATTTGTTCTTGAGTCTTGAATCTTGATGGAATATGAATCAAGTTTTATAGAAAAATTTTGTATTTAGAAATATTAGAGAGAGTTGAAAATTGATGAGAGTTTCAGAATTGTGAGGAAGAATGAAATTAGAGAAAAGAGGGGGTTATTTATAGGGGGAAGAAGAAGTTTTTTTTGCAAAAAAATTTGCAAACAACCCCTCCAACGACCATTTTGACCGTTGGGGGCAAAACTTGCAGTTTTTTTGAAAAAAACTCCCAACAATTGGGGAGTTCTATGCAAAAAGTTTTTTGCAAAACCCATCTCCCAACGGTTATAAACAGTAATATTTCAAAAAAAGAAATTAAATGCGTCCGCGGCATGTGCACGTGTCGGGCATGACAAGGCACATATGGGTTGTTGCATGCCATTGGCCCGTGCCACTCCGAGATGGGGTGGCGTGCCGGGAACTTGCCCAGCACATGCTAGGCCGGGGGTGCCCGACTGGCCTCCAACCCATTTCCCTGCCCTAATTACCCCCGACGACGTAAATTGAAAACCCTCTCGATTGAACCTCGTAAACTCCTGCTTTGTTCTCATTCTAACTCTCATTACTTTATCTGTGCCGGATTTAGACCATGTAATCTTGTTAGATGAATTTCTACACAAACATTATTGGAATCAAATAAAAAGTTGTTAAAGAGCATGTTGATTAAGGGTGTGTTTGGCTAATTGGAAGTAGTAGAAGTAGAGAAGAAATTAAAAAGTAGTTTCCAAAATGGAAATAGAAGAAGAAACTTTTTTTTTTGTTTTTGCTAATATTTGAAAGAAGGAAATGCATTAGGAAGTAAAGAAAATATTATAAAATTGATTAAATAAAACTAGATTTATAATATTTTATTAGGTTTTTATGTATAAAAGTATAATTTTGAATGGCAATGATGAAAAATAAATAAAAAAGTAATTTTGTACCTTGATCACATACTTCCTAAATCTCTTCCAAGCAAAAAATATGTGGAAGAAAAAATTGAAAGTAACGTGCCACATAAGTGCTACATCACTAAATAAGAAGTAACTTTCTATTTACTTTTCATCAAACAAACACTTAAAATAGTAGAAGTAACTTTACTTTTATTATTTCTTTTTTTACTTCCATAAAAACAAACACACCCTAAAACTAATATATATTGATGAGTAGGCCATCTAAGAGCCTTCTTATAAGAATTTTTTTTTTAGCTTATGTACAGGAGCACATCAAATGCAGGCTCATAGACTCAATGATGGAGTAGAGTTGCTAGTAGTTTTTGGTGGCTATTAGTGATCAATTTTGCATAGTACAAAGATCAATTATAATTATGATTGAAGGACAATAACTTTATCCTGACATTTTTCATTTCTCTCAAATGGAGGTTATTTCTCTCTTTAATATCGATTTGTTTGGCTGCCACCTTTTCCTTTGCACAACTCTTCCTTTTCTATTCATGGTCATATAACAAGTATTATTTTTTAATTGGAATAAAGATTTGTCTTAACTCTATTTCAGTTTGAAAAATTAAATTAACTAGTTGGTTTATCTATCATATTTTTGACAAAAATTTCAAGATTCCATTGAAAGAGTCACTGATCATATGGATTTAGAAAAAGTGTTGATCTATGTTGGATGATAAGTTTACGGGTCCAAATCCCGATGGAGAAAGCCCATCAGGCAAAGATCTATGAAGCCTAAGAAACCTAGAAAATTCAAGAAATTTTTGTTAACAAAAAAACTGAGTTTAGTTATAACAAAAAAACTCCTTCTAAAAGGCAACATAGTCTCGCTTGTTTCCGAAGATTGCATTGAAATTCAAATATCACTCTATAGGCAAATAATTATAGATGCACCTCTTCTCATGAAAAAGGGCATTATGATCATCATCCTAGCATCTTGCGACATGACTAGATTTTCTTCTACGTCTTTGCTAATTTCCTTTATCTTCTCGATGTACATTTTGTAACAGAAGAGAAAAGAGATGCATTGTGCGATTGTAACCCTGACTCTATTATAAAGCACATGCTAGAACAATTGTTTTGCCCGATGACGTAGGCCCGAGAATCTTTCTTGACTGAACCTCGTTATATATTTGTGTACATATTTTACTTGTTTTCTTTCCTTTGTTATCTGTTAATTTTCTTGCAAGTTACTTGAAGTTGGAAGCGCTCTTTTGAGCTTGACTTATCTTAGAACTTGGTTATGATTCCAATTCATGTTTGAAACTCGATCTTGGCTCGATGATCTCAGTTGACAAAAAAATTGACATCAACAGCTTCTTTTTTTTAATTGAAAGGATTTTTCTTGATATAAGAACTGATATTGTAATTGTTGATCTTAAATTTTGACTAACAAAATTAATGAAGCTAATCTAAGTATCAGACAAGTAACCCATAAATTTAGACATAGTTAGAGAGTCGACATATGTATATTAAAAGTAAGTTTTGGACTATAAGTTTGACTGAGTTTATATCTCAGTCTACATCTCTGGTGGAAAGCTATTTGTTTAACTTATTTTCTTATTCAAGATTAAGATTATAATTACTGGTGCTTGCATATCATATGGTGATGAAATATGTTTCCTTTTGAAATGAAGAATTTGAACTTCCTGAACAAGTCAGTTACAAAATTTATCACAACACAATTAATAAACTTGTATTTCTTATTCCGAAACAACTGGTAACACACAAATAAAATTCGAAATCAACCGCTCACAGTCTCATATAACAATTTCACAACGAGTTATTTTTTTTTAGTCCAAATCGACTTTCTATGTATCGAGAATAACAATAGTAAGCTAAAATCTAAGGGAAAACAAACCGAAAGAAAAACCTAACGCACGAACACCATGGCCCTCTCTACGACGAAACCCTTCCAACTCGAAGAATATCCATCATGCAACAGTCTCCTGGCAGTCGTCGTCCCCGTCCCATTCTTCCTGCGCCGTCTCATATGATTGAGACGACGATGACGACGAAGAAGAACCTGTTCCATCATCATCATCATCCTTGATCAATTCTCCATTGTACTCAGCTTCATTACTACTTCTAATAGCTTCTTTCAGTTCCAGCAACTCGCTCACCACATTGGCACTGCTATCAGAATCACGATATAATTCTGGGCTCCTGCTGTCGACCTCCACATGAGCAACATCATTGGTAGTACTGCAGACACCAGCTGGATCATCAAGGGGCCTTTCCTTGCTAGCGTCTCCGATGGCTTCTTTCTTCTGTAGCTGTAGAGGTAATTCTAGTTGTCGAATTCGAGGCATCTTCTCTCTACGCCTGACTACTTCTCTCTTCCGAAGATGTCGTGCCGACGGAAAGCATTGCTTCATGCTGCTGCGGCACAGAAGGAAGTCCATCGAGATCGAATTGCAAGGCAGAGCTAGAGGCAGGAATTTGGAGAAGATTCACGGTGACCTTCACAGTGCAACGTGAGCCCCTACTTAAAGACCGCCATTGCCTAAACCAAGTAGCATTCGGATTAAAAAAGCTCCGAATCCTAATATGTGTAGGAACTAGTGATGGATAGTTTGTTTCCAAATAATGAAGAGCTCAATTTGGCAATTTTCTTTTTCCTAATCCTCCACAGTATTGCGAATCAAAAATATCATACTGTTTACATTTTTTTTTTTTTTTTTAAAGGCCTTGGTAGAAGTCCAACAAGTCATTGCCATTAGGAAAGGTACAAGGACTAGCTAAATTCAAAATTTTAAAATAACTTTTTTTTAATTTAAAATTTTGAATAGTGCAAATCAAGAATTGATCATGGATATGTACTTTTTCATTCCAAAGTGATATTAAGAACGATTGGTCAAGCATCAAGCCAGTTCTTGGAAGGAGAACAAGTTGGCGTAGCCCAACAAGATTCAAGATCCATCGTGTGAACATGTAATTTTCAAAAAAAATACTATCCAAATTCTATTGTTAGTATATATATATATATATATATATATATATATTACCTGAGGTATACTATCCAAATTCTGTTGTTAGTGTCGGATTCAACTTACAACTACAAACAATTTCTTTTTCCCCTACAAAGAGAATATAGTCTACCCCTTTGAAAGCGAAGAATATTTTTCTCGTTTTTCTATTTTAGTCCATGTGACTTGCACCCTACAAAGAGTGTCTCGTCCACTGCCACCTCCAACATAAAAGCCATCATTGTTTTATGCCAGCTCATTAAATTTGATTTACTTTCATCATCAATCAAACTTTTAATTTAATTTATCTCTTTCATTAAGCTCTCCAGAACTCCATGGCAGGGGTGACAGAGCTCAGTTCTATTAGCTTGGTTGGCAAAATCTATGCTAAAGAAGTTGGATTCCTGATTGATAATGGGGAAACACAATTTTATTGACCCCATTATGGTAGAATGCTTGCAGCTCATATTAGTGTGGATTCTTTTGAAGTTACAGTGGCAGATAGTGAGAGAATGGCCGGAGTGCATTGTTGGGGGGGGGGGGGGGGGGGGGGCGTGTGTGTTTGAAGGTTAACATTCAGCAGAGTGATGTTGATCTCTTGGTGATCCCTTTATTAGGTTATGCATAGATCATATTGGGAACTGTCAGGCTGAAGAATCTGGGTCCAATCATATGGAACTTCTCTCGACACGCTCTCAAATTCTGTAGAGGGGGTCGAGCAATTATTATACAGGGAGTGAAACCAAGGCCTCTAAAGGTGATAGAAGGAGAGTCATTGGAAAGAATTCTACAAGAAGGGGTAGCTGCATTTGCTAACCAGATGTTTACCTCCTTTGGGGTGACTGAAGAAAGCTTCTATCTATCGGAAATCCAAGAGGTGCTAGAAGAGTACCAGGATGTGTTCCAAATTCTTTAGGGACTTCCACCTTAGAGACCATGCGAGCATCACATACCTGGAGTGAACCCTCATCTGGCAGTTAAGGTGAGACCCAATAGGTATCATTTTCACCATAAAAACAAAATTCAAAAGCAAGTTCAAGAAATGTTACAAGCTAGTATTATTCGACCCAGTACCCAGTACAAACCCCTTGGCTTCCCCTGTAGTGTTGGTTAAGAAAGCTAACGAGAATTGGAGATTATGTGTCGACCAGAGGATACTCAATCATAACACCATCAAAGACAAGTTTCTGATCCCACTGATTTATGATCTTCTGGATGAGGTGCATGGAGCTATGTTGTTTTCTAAGTTGGACTTGAGGTCAAGATATCATCAAGTAAGAGTAACTGAAGAAGATATTGAGAAGACAGTGTTTAGAACTTATGATGGCCACTACGAGTTCTTGGTTATGCCATTCAGCCTCATGAATGCACCACCAATTTTTTGAAACTTAATGAGTGATGTTTTTAGGCCTTCCTTGAGGAAGTTTGTCTTGGTGTTTTTTGATGACATACTGGTCGACAGCAAAGAATGGGAAGAGCACCTATCTCATCTTCAGTAGGTCTTTGAGACTCCAAGGAGGCATTAGTTATTTTTGAAGGAGAGTACATATAAATTTGTAAGCCAGTAAGTGGAGTATTTGGGGCATATCATATATCGAAGAGGAATCATTGTAGATCCAAAGACGGCGGGGGACATTACTAAGTGGCCATTACCTAAAACCCCAAAAGCCTTGAGAGGATTACTAGGTTTAATATGTTACTATAGGAAATTTGTGAAAGGATATGGAGGGATTGTTGCCCCTTTGAATAACATGCTCAAAATGGAAGGAGGGGGGGGGGGGGGGGGGGGGGGGGGTTGGGGGGTGATAGAGGAGGCTAAGAAAACGCTTGAAGAGCACCGCCAGCGTTAAGCATGCCTAATTTCACTCAAGAGTTTACTATATAGAGTGTGATGCTTCGGGTTCTGGAGTTGGGAAAGTATTGTGGGATGCAAGTCTCAAGGACTAAGGAGGAATAATGAGAAGAATATTTTTCACATTCAAAGTAGTGGACTATATGTCTCATTTCACGTCATTTTTGTCTTAGGCTCCTGGTTGTCCCAGTACGGACATGGGCAATTTATGAGCAATTTTCTAGATTGTTAGCATTTTATTTGCTAATGATAAAGTTCTCTCTGTAGGGAAAAGAATTGTTTGTAGTTGTCAAGTCAAAACTAATACTAATAATTTCTATTGTTCTCTTTGTGTGCACCAATTTTGGACTAATCAGCCATAACTTCTAGTTAACTTCCAATTTAATGGTGATAGTATACGCAGGGAATCAAGATATATATATATATATATATATATATATATATATATATATATATATATATATATATATATATATATATATAAACAATATAATTTGAATTAAAAGAAAAAAATCTTCACCAAATGGATCATGACACGTTAGACAAGTGAAGATCTGTTATTGGGCTGCGCCCACTTGTTCTCCTTCCAAGGACCAGACTCATGATGATGCTTGATCAACCCCTCATAGTTGTGTTTTTTTTTTTTGATAGTAAACGGTGAGAATATATCCCACCGTGCTCCATTAAAGATTTTTAATCGATAGGAATATAAACTATATATTACACATAGTAGTCTGCAAGAGTGATAGGGCAACACTCAACAAAAGTACAGAAGAGCAAGCCTAAAATAGTAATATTACAACATAGTAACAAATATAACCCAAAACACTCCAAGCGTCTTCAAATAAGCTTGTTGTCTTCAATCAGTTGGAGAACCATCATGAATGGGCGCCGCATCATAATTGGGATCATCACCATCCTCAGAACCTTCGGTCATGGTGCCGTCCGAAAGTAATTTGTCCAAACATGAATGTTAGAACAGATAGTAAATATATATTCCTCTAGTGAGTGTGCAAAGCTCCTAAAAATCCTATGGTTTCGTTCTTTCCAAATGTTCCATGCCAATGATGCAATGAGCATGTGTGAGGATGAGTCCCTCTGTTAAAGGTTACATTCATGCTCCAAGATGGAAGAGACATCTATTGTAGGTGGCGAGGAGTGCGTGCATAACACCCATATACATTGAACGTAATCACATCTCAATGTAATATGGTCGATGGACTCCTCTGTATGTCCACACAATGTGCATATGCTAGGTCCTATCCAACTATGTCTTCAGAGGTTATCCCATGTCAAGATCGCATTTTTCATGAGCATGGCATAATCTACATCCACCATCATTAACGAATTGGTAAGATGATTTCACCGAGAATATGCTATTTGCGCTCCATCTCCACAAAGACATATCCCTTCCCGACTCAGGGTTGGCAAGGTTTGGTAATATGCAATGCAGATTAGGTAATGTAGGTCCGCTAGTAGGACAATATTGTTCTTTGACAACTACAAATTTGTTTATCACCTTTTCAAATATATACATACTTGCCAAAAGTATGTTTGTGCACTATCTGTCCAGTTAGAAGGAGGTGGAAAAACCATCACCAATTTTGAAAGATATACCCGGCCAAAATATACTTTCAACATGTCTAACCCCTCTCCAAAAGGATGATAAATCTAAGGAGTTACGAGACTACCCTCTCTAACTACTTCCTCGGAGACTATATTTAGTCTTGAGAATGGTCTCTATTAGGCTGTTGGGGTTATAGGTGACTTTTCCACCACTACTTGCATAACATAGCACGATTGAAGTTGTGGGCATCTAATATCCCTAGACCCTCTTCTTCTTTTACTTTGCAAATTTGTCCCCACGAAACAAGATGATACTTTGTGTTTGTAGCATGAACCCCTTGCTAGAGGAATTTTGTGAATTCTATCAATCTTATTTATCACCCATTGTGGGAGAAAGTATAATGACATCATGTATGTCGGAAGTGCTGATAATACTACATTAATTAGAACTATTCTCCCTGTTATTGACAGGAACTTCACTTTCCATCCTTTAAGTCTTTCCTCCATATGGTCAATCAATGGTTTCCAGTCCACTTTGGATGAGCTACCCTGTTTTAGCGGGACTTCCAAGTGTTTGACCAGAAAAGATACATTCTTACAGCCAAAGATGGCTCAAACTACTTGTCCCGTCAGATTGGTGTCACCCAAATGTGAAATGGAAGTCTTATGGAAGTTTATACTGAGACCAGACCATATTTCAAAGCGACACAGGATCCATTTCAGTATTGTCGCTTGCTTGAGATCATGATTTCTGAATCTGATGGTATCATCCGTATATTGCAGACTTATGATTTTATGAGAGGAAGAGGCCGGCAACCCCTGCAAGAGGGATGCTTTCTCGACACGGCTGATCATAGTGTTGAGGGCATCCGCAATGAGTGCAAAGAATAGAGGCGATAACGGATTGCCTTGTCGGGGGCCTCTTCGACAGACTATTTCTTTTCCAACTTCACCAATGATGAGTAGCTTAAACCTTTGCCGACTGACACCATGTTTCAATCCAGCATATCCACCGCTCCCCAAAACCTCTAGAGAATAGTCTCTCAACTAGTGCCTCCCACCCCATCATATCATATTCCATTTCAAAATCAATTTTAAGTAGATACCCGCTCGTCTTTGTCTTCTTACACGGATGGAGTACCTCCTGAGCAGTAGCAATACCATCAATTATACTCCTTCCAGTGATAAGTCTGGTTTGCTTCTCATCTACCATCAAAGACATCAGTGGCGATAGCCTATCGGCGAGTACTTTCAATATGATCTTGAATACACTAATTAGAAGCGCAATCGGTCTATAGTGTGCGGTTGTACCCAAGAAGTGTTTTTTTTTTTTTTGTATGAGCACAATCTGTGAACAGTTTATTCTGTCTAATTTTGCACTATTATTATGTAGTTCACAAAATAACTTAATTAATTCCTCTTTAATTGTGTTCCAAAATAGTCTAAAGAAGAAAATGAAAAATCCATTTGGACCAGGGGTTTTGTCTTGACCCAAATCCCACAAAGCTTTCTTGATCTCCTCCTCTGTGAAAGGGTTTTCGAGACTTACCAAATTAGTCATCATTTTCCAAAAGTCGTTTGACAACTTGAGATGTCCCTTTTGTGATTGGCCAACTAACCTTTTAAAGTGGCTATAAACATGACTAGGGATATGTTGTTTCCCATGAACAGACCTAGTCTCGTTCTCCATAGAGTAGATTGTGTTAATCCTTCTTTTGTGATTAGCTATCTTATGGAAGAACGCCGTATTAGTGTCCCCCTCTTTTATCAACTTGTGTTTCGCCCTCTTCCTCTATTTGATCTCTTCAAGTTTATATAGCTTCAGTATTTGTTTGCAGCCATAGTCTACATCGGCTCTTTTCGTATCTGACAACCTCCTTGTTTCTAGCGCTCTCTCATATTCTTCGATGGCTGTTAGCAATTTAGCTTTATTCCATCTGACGTCCCATCGTAATCTTCTATCCCATGATATCAGCACCTTCCGAAGGCGCCTTAGTTTGGAACACATGACATCCGCCGCATCCGCACCTTTTACTGGCAAGGACCAATTCCCCTCTATCAGCTTCCATATCTCATCCTATTCTAGCCACCATCTCTCAAAGCAAAAAAGTCAAGGTTTCTTGGGTGTGTTTCCCCCCATATAAAGGTAAATAGGGACATGATCTGAGCTTGGTCTCTGCGCTGACCTAACAAGAGTCATTGGGAATCTATTCTCCCAATCCTCGGAAACTAAAACTCTGTCTAGTTTCGCAAGGCTGGGGTCATCCCTCATATTGGTCCATATAAATCTCCTATCAGTGAGAGGCAATTCAATCAAACCTAATTCGCTGACAAGGTCATTGAAGTCCTGTCTGTCATGATCATTACGATCACCGCCCAATCTATCATCAAAAAACCTAACCACATTAAAATCACCCCCATTGATCCCTGGGTGTGAGTTGGAATTTTCTATCTTCCTGATCTTATTCCATAATTTCTGGCGGTGTTCAGCTAAGTTGGGGCCATATACTACCGTAATGGTTTGGACCCAATTGCCCTTGCGTCTCCTTCGGAGAACCGATAGAGTGTAGTTGCTCATCGAGTACTTAAGTGTATCGAACTTTCTAGGATCTACCCCAAGGATGATCCCTCCCAATGTCCCCTTAGAGTCCTTCTTAACGAATGTGGACCTATTTCCAAGAGCATAAAGTATGGCTCTGGCATCTCCCTCTATCTTTGATTCCTAAAGGTAGATTATATTTACTTTGCAATTCCCAATTACCTCTCTAACCATTTTCCTTTTAATCAGATTCCCTAGACCTCTTACATTCGAAAATAACACTATCATTGGTAATGTATAAGGTTCCCTCTACACACCTTATGGGTTTCTATGGACCCGTGTGCCCTTCGGCCTCATTGGCCTTAATCTTAGATGCCTCCATGAGCCTAATCAGGTTTAAATTTTCTTTACGTTTGTGTTCATCGTGTTGAAATTTTATATCGCATACTGAAGCAAAATCAAGAACCATGCTATCCAGAATAATGCTTAAAATGTTCAGAGTGTTAATGAGTATACCTGGGATGCAATCATCAAATTGTGCCTCAATCTTCGTTGCCAAATTTGTAGCCTCCCTTGTGTGGTAGTCCCTCCCACCAATTTTCTCCCTCAAGCAGTTGCTTCTACGGGATGGTGTTACTATTGGAAGGTCTCTAGATTGGTTCTGTGGGCATTGTTCATTGTCCGTGGCTTCATGCACTCCTGTGGCAAGATTCCCCAAATTCTCACTTATAATTTCTATCCCTTCCCTTATTGCATTGGCTCCTTCATCTGGTTCGGTATTTGAAACATAAGTAAGGGTTTTACGGTGCAATCTCTTTGGCCACCTAAATGGTTGTCTTTTCCTAGCTTTAGTTTTATCCTCCCCTCTAATGATGCTTTCCATCATTTTTGCCATGGCTTCCTTAACAATTTTCTGTCATAGTTCTGCAAGGCTGAAATTAAGCTTGTTGATGGCCCATGCATTTCATTGGCATTTTGTTTGGAAGCAACCTGAGGTCCAGTCGGCACAAGGACTTTTGTGAGGCTCTGGTCCTAAATTTGTAAAGGGTTGGTGCTTAACGGGTCGGGTTTGTTGCACCCATCATTTTCCCGATGCAACTTTCCTTCCATATCACGCATGAGGAGGCTGAAATTCGTGTCGCCCTCGTTAATGCGCAGATTTTGCATTGAGATCATGCAAGTCTCTGCCCAAATTCCTATCGACCTGTCAACTCCCTCGATTGCGACATTGGCTGATGGGCTCGAGATCACAGAGGCATGCTCGCGGCTCCACAAGTTTCCACCATCCATCCATTAGTTTCTTCTCGAGAGCAATTATTCCAGCAAGGTTTTCCAATCCCCCTCTTTCCGATGAAACCGCCGACTGTCCCTTTCCTTCGTTCGCCCAACCCAAACGATCATCCTCCGTTGAGGAATGTCGAACCGGCGACCTGTTGGCACTAGGCGATGTTGCCTGAACCTATCTGGGGTTGGGGTTCTGGCTATGTAAGCCCACGGGCGGGTGAGGTGTGGTATTCTGCACCGTGACCTTGATCGTGATACCTATGACTGCTTGCATTTCTATAGGGATTGATCTAGTCGATTCAAATCCGATGAGGAGCATTGCCACCTGCAAATCCATAAACTCTATGGTATCTTCTGAGACCTCTATTATGTGACTAAATTTGACAACAAGTTTGTTGAGATCCGCTCGGTTCCAATTCTGCAGAGGGAGGCCCCTAAACGGATACCCATGCCAAAATGGGAAATCGGTGCATGAAAACATTCTCGTTGCCCATCCATCTGTAGACTGAGAAGTTCACTGTCGGTGAAAAATTCTGAAAAACAAAGCAGATCCGCAAATTCAGAGTTGGAAGTCCACAACTTGACGGATCCACGAACCTAAGAGACTGAGGTTCGCGACCCAGACGACAGAACAGGTTCGCGAATCTAAAATTGAGATTCGCGATATTGCCTATAGCATCTAGGTAGGGGTTTAATACAAAGCCATCCGACCCGAACAAGAGAGTTGCCACCTCGGATCGTGAAGCTAACTGCCAAACGAATGCAGCGGCACTACTTCGATTATGGGAGCAACCATCTAATGAATATGACAGCACTTCTCGAGTAGTGGGAGCTAACGGTCAAGCAAATGAGGCAGGACGTTACTCTGAAACCCCTATAAAAGGCGGAGGAGCCAAAGAGACACAGACAGACACAGACACAGACGAACATCTTCTCCTATAAGTACCCCTTGTGATCAAGAGTCAAGAGCCTTTCTTTTTCCTTTAACCAACTGAGAGAAATTGTACGGAGTGTCAATGGAGAGCAGGATCGTCCTCCATAGTTACATAGGAACCCAGTTTTAAATAAAGAAGAAATCCATCTTTCTTATTTTCTGTAAATGGGAAACCGTTAGATTGTAATCTTTTATTGAAAAGACTTCAATATAAAAAGCTTGCAATTTTTATGGCGAACAGAAGATTGACAACTCCATTGGGGAATTCCGTCACCTCCGGTGATCAGGTGGTAGCTCAATCCGACAACGTTCCAGTTGGTAGTATGGTCGACTCGCTCACCATCCACGTTGACCAGGAAAGGTATGAAGAATTCCTTTCTTCAGGCTCTAAGAGCCCTACTTCCCAAGGGGATGTCGTAAAATCTCCAAGGGGTCAATCCCCGAAGAGGCTTAAATGGCAATAACTCAGCTAAGGGAGTCGACAGACCAAATTAGTCCAAAACCCTCCTCCTCAACATTGGGCTCTATGCCAGTTTCGGTTAAGACTCTTGATCCCTCAAGCAAAATGGACCAAAGTCCCCGCTTCAACAAGGAAAAATGACCACTATCCACTCCGCGAGACTATGATGCGGAGAAGGAGGTTCCTCTCACTCGTACAGCGAGAAGCAACCTAAGAAGAAGTAAAGTTCATGCCCTCCGCAGGACCACGCAACAAAAGAAAACCACCAACTCATCCCTGCAAAGACCTACCACACAAATATGGAGGCCAAAAGGCAAGGTTGATCGAGACACGGAAGAATTTACTCGCATTTCCTACAAGAAGCGGAGTAAGTCCACCAAAGTTATCTATAATCACAAACGCGGAGCATACATCCGCGTCCCTCATGTTCCAGGGAGAAAGTTTGATCACGTGATTGAAGAGGCTCGCGGAACTTGCGAACCTCAAATTCACGAAAAATGCATGCTTATCTTCAAGGCTAAGACTGTACCGTTCCCGAATCTATCTCTGACAAATGACGCCGTCACAAAGAATTCCAGTGCAAGAGATGTTAGGGAATTTCTAAACAGAAAAGGGAAGAATCTTCCGTATCTCACTGCCACTGTGAACGACGAATCAATGCAGTACTGTCTCACTGTCATTGTTCAGCCCATACCAGATCCTCAGTGTTTCATCGATTGTCGGCTCCATCGACATCTTCATCCCAACTAGCGAAGAGGAGGCGATGAAACGGGCTTGAGTTTTCTGAGCCAGAATATCCTGAAGTGTCATCTAACATGACAAGTATCGGAGAAAAGAAGAAGAAAAAGAAAGCGAAGAAAATCTCCGAAGGAGATGCTTCTGACCCAGAGCTCTCTTCGAGTTTGAAGGATCTATTCAATGAAGAGCGAGGAGTTTTTCGAAACACTCGACTCAAAAGTGGGATGACAATCCCCATGAATTATAGACAGATGGTGGGAATCTCTTTCGATGAAGAAGATATAGTCAAATCTGTTATGGCTGAATCGCAGACATTCGACTCGTTGCTAGAAAATTCTGCCTCTGCATATATGACTCAAAACAATGTCTCAGAAGAGTTCATGCGGAGAATGGATGAACAAGATAAGCATATCCAGTAATAGCAGGATGCTATCAGTGAACTTAAAGATATGCTACATGTTCTGATAGAATTGGAAAAGACTAGATTGAAGGATACAGGAAAGAAGACAGAAGAAGAAGGTCTTCACAATAATGAAAAAGAATCAGAACATCATGAGGATGATGGCAACCGTTCCGTGCATCAGGAAGGAACTCAAATGTTGTTTGGATGGAGAGCTTCCAAAATCAACTGAATGCTCTCATGCTTAAGAGCGATTTACAAGAGTTCGGCGTGGTAAGGCCATATACCATAGAATGGGAAAGTGTGCCATTTTCGGAAAGTTATAAACCATTGAAGCTCAAATCTTTTGATGTAAAGGATCGCCGAACAAGCACCTCTACTATTTTAAATCGCAGATTGGACATTTAGCCAGAAATGACGCCATTATTACGAGGGTATTCGTTAGCACCTTAACGGGACTAGCTTTTGAATGGTTCCGAAGACTAGAGCCGGGAACCATTAATTCATGGAGCGACATGGAGAAAGCCTTTCTCACCCGGTTCTATGAAGATGATATGGAGGTGTCAATGCCGGTGCTTCTAGCCACTAAACAAAGAAAAGGAGAGTCAGCCCGGGACTTCATCAAAAGATTCCGAAACGATTCTATCAGATGTCCGCATGGGATGCCAGAAAAGACCTTGGTAGAAACTTGTCGACATAATTTATCGACTAAAGTTCTAGCCATAATGGGAGCAGTAAAGTTCTCAACTTGGAAGAATCTCGCCCTGCAAGCTGAAGAAGCTGAAGAAATTGCGTAAAGACTTGAAGAAGAAGGAGGCGAGGAGAAACAGAAGCGAAGTGGCGATAACAACTATAAGTCCTGACCCCGAGGATATAAGGGGAAGGAGACAATGGTGACTGATACGCCACAATCCGCGAAGGCTTTCCCGAAGCTCCCTCCTTAGACACAAATGCCGCAAAAGCAATTCTCCTTTAAGGATGAGCATACGAAGACTATCTTCAACCTTCTCATGAGTAAGAAGATCCTAATGCTGCTGGAGTCTAAACGTCCAGAAGAAGCAGGAAAAATTAATGATCCTAATTACTATGTCTACCATAAGATCATTAACCAGCCTACCCAAAACTGTTACATCCTTAAGGATAAAAGTCAAGTTTTAGTGGATGCTAATGTCATCAAGCTCTAAGAGCACCAGAAGAAGGTGACCGCGAACATGGTGACTGTCAGGTTCGGCAAAGCGCCTGTCTAGATAGAGTCAACAATTCAAGATGGAGTACAACCTATTCCTAAAGGCACGATGCAGGTCGTAAATTTTGATCCGCACCAACAGCAGAAGAAAGGACTGTTCCCCTTTGAAACTGATAGGGGGAGATACTGTGGGTGCATCCAGATCTCCTAAGTGATGAACAATGGACTTCCAGTTCATCTAGAAGGAGGCGAAGAGGGTAAACCTTTACCTCCAATGTCGTCTCCATGATTCCCGAAGATGACGGAGTCATTCCTGCTTTGACCGATTCGGAAGAGGAAATCCAAAATTCTTTGGTGGCTAACGCGGATCCTCCTCCCACGGGAACCCGTTCAGGAAAAGATTACTTGAAGAACTACAGCCAGGTAACGGATTCCCAACCACCTCCAGAGAAAGTCAAACAAAAATAGCTTAAGTTTGATAAAGTTATGAAGAAGAAGGGAAAAAATCCTGCGGAGGACTCGTGGAAGTCATTCCAGTTCGACAATCTAACACAGTTAGTCAATATTCCCGCAAGGATAACCTTGTACGAGTTCCTGAAACTCTCTAAATCTACTAGAGAAGCTTTAAGAGAAGCTCTACAAGATTCGGAGGTATTCTTGGCACAAATAACGGAGATGATTGAGGAAGAAGGATCTCTTTGCGTGACATGTCACCAGGTCTCTAGTAAAAATGTCCCTTGCATCACTTTTTCGCTGGAAGACATGCAAGTCAGGAGCAATAAATATCACCGCCCTATGTATTATAAGGGATACATAGGATCTACAGAGATCGAGCGCATTCAAGTTGATCTAGGCTCGGCCTTAAGTATTATGCCCCGAAGGATACTACGATATCTTGGAGTTCCGATGAATAGATTGGCAGCAACCAACACTACTATCTTCGGATTCAATGCTAGCGGCAGTAGACCGCTGGGTAAGATAAAACTCAAGTGCCAAATCAGCGATCTGAAGATGGAAGTCACGTGTTACGCGATAAAAGCGAACACATCATACAATCTGCTATTGGGGAGACCTTGGATCCATAGCAATCTCATTGAGCCCTCCACATTACACCAATGCATGAAGTATGTCGACAAAGACAGGAACGTAAGAATGCTGATCGTAGAAAAATAACCCTTTAAAGGAGTTGAAAACTACTTTATTGACGCATTGCTATATCAAGATGTGTTCGGTGTTTCAGATCAACCTGTTCCAGATGACTCCGATAGCGGCGAGGAAGCTGATATATAATCAGGATCCGAAGATTCAGACTCCGAGGATGTAATTTGGGACGGTGAGCCCATTGTGATAAGCCTTGAAGACCTTGATGTAAATAACACCGTCCACCCCGATGGTGAATGGGTGATAAATGAAAATTTAGAGTTTGCTTATTCTTTTGGTATTTATTCTGAGCCCTCAAGCACTAGCACAGATACATTCAACGATTGTGTGAATGAGGTGTGTTCTCTGACCTCCTTCAAAGCACCTATTCGATCATCCTTACATGAATTAAGTCATGACGTTGAAAGTGCTAACCGGGTCATTTTTAAGGTTCCTCCCAAAAACGGAACCCAGAAAGCCATAGTATTTGGAAGGGCAAGTTACAAAAACAAAAAGAAATGCTTAGATTCTGAAGAAGAACAAGGAAAACTCGAGTTCTTCCATTATGGTAAAAATTCTCGTAGATTAATAAAGAGGATGGGATATAATTTGACTGAAGGCAGGGAGTTGAATTTCGGAAGAGGAAGAAGGACAATCCTTCAACCTTTTGTCCCAGAAGGGAAAATGACAGATTATTACCAGAAAATTGGTAGGGGGTTGGGATACGCCATCACTCTCGAAGGTTTCTCAAGTGGGAAAACCGAAGAAAGACAATGCGATCATTCGTTAGAATCATCCTGCTGGGACTCAGATGTCAGTATTGGTATGATTTTTCACGAAGTGTTCGCAAACATGGTTTCCGCGACCCAAGAAGACGAAGACCTAGAGGAAGCCTTGCCGATAAAAGATGACCCATGGGCCAAGCATCTTAATGTGAAATGGGAGATTCAGTTTGAACAGTGCGAACCTCCAACTGAAGACAAAGTGATCCAAATCAATATGGGGGATGAAAAGAATCCCAAACCCATATTCATAATTGAGAACCTATCCTCTAAAGAAAGGGAGGAGTTGATATCCCTCTTTTGCGAATATATTGATATTTTCGCCTGGAGTTATGAGGAAATGTGAGGATTAGATCCAAGTATGACGGTTCACAAATTTAAACATCCGGCCAGAGGCTAAACCAGTAAAACAACAGCAACGAAAATTCCGCCCAGAGATTATGGAAGTTATAGATGCTGAAATCAAGAAGTTGATTGAATTAGGCTTTATTCGCGAAGAACAACACCCTGATTGGGTCACGAATATAGTTTCCGTAACCAAGAAAAATGGAATTCCCTAAGGATGCATAGACTTTAGGGATCTGAACGAGGCCTGCCCTAAGGATGAATTCCCGCTACTCATCACAGATGTTATGATAGATAACACTTGCAGGTATGAGCGTATGACGTTCATGGATGGGTTCTCAGAGTATAATTAAATAAATATGTACCTTGATGATGAGAAACATACGTCCTTCAGGACGCCACTCGGGGTGTACTGCTATACAGTCATGCCTTTTGGCCTAAAGAATGCAGGTGCCACGTATTAACGTGCCATGAACGTAATATTCCAAGAGCACCTCCGAAAGACAGTGGAATGTTACATGGATGACCTAACAATTAAGAGCAGAAGCAAAGACGATCACTTGAAGGACTTGAAGGCATTATTCGACCTCATGAGGAAACACCAACCCAAGATGAATCCAACTAAGTCTTTCCTGGGAGTTTCTAGTGGAAAATTCCTCGGTTTTGTCATAACGTCAAAAAGAATACATCTTGATCCAGATAAGGTCAAGGCTATCCAAAACATGCGACCTCCCCATAACCTCAAAGAGTTAAGGGGATTGCAAGGTAGGCTGGCATATATTCGCAGGTTCATATCAAATTTATCTGGTAAATGCCAACCTTTCACCAGATTAATGAGGAAATGACTGTCATTTGTTTGGGATGATGCGTGCCAAAAGGCTTTTGAAGAAATCAAACAATATCTCATAAAGCCACCAGTGTTTGTAGCTCTAGTCTCGGGAATACCCTTTCTGCTATACGTAAGGGCTATGGACCATTCCTTGGGAGCTTTGCTAGTGCAGAAGAATGAGTCAGGTCATGAACAAGCTATTTACTAGCTTAGCAGAATGATGATCAGGGCAGAATACCGGTATAATTCTATAGAAAAGGAATGTCTAGCTTTGGTATTCGCAATACAGAAAATGCGGCACTACTTAGTTGGACAAACCATCCACGCTGTATCGAGAGTTAACCCCTGAGAATACTAATGACTAAACTCGGATCGTTAAACCAATTGGGATATTTTGCTATCACAATATGATATGCACTTTGTCCCATAGAAGTCTATTAAAGGACAGGCCGTGACAGACTTCTTAGCCGAACATCCAATCCCGGCATACTCGAAGTTATATGAACAAATTCCGGGAGAGTTAGAAGAATGAGACCTGATTCCAGAAAAAGGTAACTCGCAAAAATCTTCCGAAGCAAATACAGTCTCAAAGGGTGTATGACAACTTTTCTTTGACGGTGCCTCCCGAATGGGATCGGAGGGAAGAATGACAGCGGGGGTAGGAGTTATTTTCGTCTCTCCTCACAATCACATCATTCCACGAGCTTACTCACTAACAAGCTCGTGCTCCAATAATGTTGCGGAATATAACGCCCTCCTAATTGGCTTAAAAATAGCTAAGAAACTGAGGGTTAAATATTTGGAGGTATATGGGGACTCTCAACTCATTGTAAATCAAGTAAAAGGAGAGTACGAGATCAAACATGAAGACCTCTTGCTTATTACTATGCGGTGATCAAGATCGCTGATGGTTTCGATGGATTTTATATCAGCCACATAAAGCGCCACCGAAATAGTTATGTAGATTCACTAGCTTCCTTAGCTGCTACATTAGTCTTACCCAAACATGCTAGAAGGCAAATTACGGTAGGAAGCAAAAAATTATTTTGTCCTAATGACGAGCTCAGAGAGGAAATGAAAGAACCACAGAAAGACGAAGCTGACGTTTTCGAATAAAGCCTAGAACCGAGGGATTGACGTTTTCCTTATATAGACTATGTCCTTTACGGTATATTACCCGAAGATCCAAAAGAAGCCAGAGCAATTCAGAGAAGGGCTGTCCGGTTCTACTACAACGTAGAGTTCCAGATATTGTATAGGAAATCTTATGATGGAATTTTACTTCGCTGTCTCTCCAACCGCGAAACTCAAAAAGTACTCGAAGAAGCTCACGCTGGCATCTATGGAACACACCAGCCAGGACCAAAACTATGGGATAAAATCCGAAGGATGGGTTATTACTGGCCTAAGATGATGACAGAAGCGGTTAACTACGCCAACAAGTGTAGGGCCTGCCAACTACATGCGGATTTTATACATCAAGCTCCGAAGTATCTCCACCCAACGGCTACGTCATGGCTATTTGAGCAATGGTGCATGGACATTGTGGGGCCAATTTCTCCACCATCAGTAAGGGGGCACTAGTTTATTTTAGCTATAACGGATTACTTTTCGAAATAGACTCAGGCCATTTCCCTAACCGAAGTAAAGTCGTCAGATGTTATCAAATTCATCAAGCACCATATGCTTTATCGCTTCTGGGTGCCCAGAAGAATAATTCATGGCAATGGATCCCAGTTTGTAAGCCAAGTGTATTCCAGATTCTGCAACAAGTACAGGATCGAGGATGTAGCTTCATCGCCATATTACTCTGCAGCTAATGATCTAGCAGAAACTTTCAATAAGACCATTGTAAAACTTCTTAAAAAGTTTGTGTCATCCAATCAAAGGAACTGGGACGAAAAGCTCGGAGAGTTCTTATGGGCGTATCACACCACAGTCTGAACTCCCACCAATGCCACGCCCTTCTCCTTGGTATACGGATCAGAAACAGTCTTACCTTTGGAAATCCAAATCCTATCGTTGTGGGTCGAGCTAACAACTAGGATGATGGAAGAAGAAAGGCATCAGCAAAGGCTCCAAGAATTAGAAGTCTTGGATGATAAGTGCTTGGAAGCTCAACAGGATATTGAACTATACCAGGCGCAGATCTCCAGAACCTTTAACAAAAAGGCTAAACAAAGAACTTTCAAGAAGAGTGATCTGGTCCTATCAGTCAGAAGACCGATCATAGCTAACAAAAAGCTTAGGAGAAAGTTCCAGCCGAAATGGGAGGGACTTGTCATTGATACTGTCTATTCCAACGGCGCATATCGGCTGGCAAAACTAAATAGTGATAAGATCATGATGCCGATTAAAGACAAATTCCTGAAAAAGTATTATTCTTTGTGAAATTGCAGAACACCAGTTGTAATACGACCTGGGTAGTTCTATGCAAATTATGAACAAAAAGCTTCTTTGTAATCAGAAGTTCATTAATGAAAATTCTTAATTCCGGACTAAAAATCTTTAGGTCATGAATCACATTTTTTCCTCTTTCTAAGTTGCCAAGTAAAAAAAAAAACCTTTGGTGAATCACATTTTCCCCTCTTTCTAAACTGCCAAATTAAAAATACCTCTGGCGAATCACATTTTTCCATCTTTCTAAATTGCCAAGTTAAAAATACCTCTGGCGAATCATATTTTTTTTCCTTCTTTCTAAATTGCCAAGTTAAAAATACCTCTGGCAAATCAAATTGTCAACAAGAAGTTCTTTCATTCGCAGTGATTTTAGGTACTTGGAAAATTTTGATTGATTTTAAGATTATCAAATTAACAGTTACCTCTGATAATCAACATCAGAATCATCCATCAGATACTCTTAGTTATGTAAAAAGAAAAGAGCTTCTTTATTCATCATCAGATCAAGATTACAGAGAATTCTCCAATATTACGTAGTCAACAAGGATGAATACAAATCACTAAAAAAAATAGAAAAAGTTTGCTTCTGTAGCCTCCTCTCCCATAGATGGCTTAAAGGCAGTAGTCTGCTCTTACAGACTCTTCTGGAATGACAAACTTGCTTCTGTAGCCGTCTCTTTAGTATGGCTCGGACCAAAAAGTTTGTCCCTGCAAAATCTTCTTCTGGAATGACAAACTTTCTTCTGTAGCCTTCTTTTTCAATATGATTCGGATCAAAAAGTTTGCTCCTGAAACTCCCACTTTCAATTTGCTCTTGTAGCCTCCTCTTAAAGGACGGTTCAAGAGTATAATCTTGTTTCTTCTTTCCGACCACAATCAGAGACCTCCTGGTTGGTTCCCCTAGTGACTTGATTAGTTCAAAACTGGCATCCCAAGTGCACACCCCAGACGTACAATATGAGGGGTTGCACAAATTCAAGGTCCTGATTATTAGTACCCCAACCTTGCGGAGTACTAGAAAAGAAGAAAAACAATGCTACAAACCTGAAATCTTTTTTCTCATGAAAAATTCATGAGACCTTCCAAGACCCTCGAGGTATTGGAAGCAATTACGAGCCCATCGGGTCTGGGTCATTATTAAGGAGAATGACTACGGTTATCTCCTGTAGCCAAGTTAAATTCCTGTTAAAAAAAGAGAAGAAAAGGAGGATATAAATCTGAACAAGAGGTTTACCTTAATTAAGGAAAAGGACTAGGTTAGAAGAACCTTTTCGGTGGAACACCCCGCTGATTTGGTGCAATCTGGAGGTCTTGTAACATGCCAGCTCCCATCCATTACTTCAGATAAAAAAAACGCTGCACAGGTAGATCGACCACAAAAGAAAGGAAGGGAAAAAAGTTGGGAAGAAATTTTCTCATGGCTAAGTGATCTTCCATTGAAGAGATCATGTGCCTTAAATAGATAGTTTGGTGACTGTGATCTTCAGTTTAGAAAAGATAAAACTGAAATCTTCGGTCAAAATTTTCAGTTCAGATCTCAACAAATTTTTTTACTGTTGCATGGGACGTTTGGATATCTCAGCCCGAAGATCTCGTCATTAATGAAGACGTATAACGTTTGGGATTTCACGCCCAACAACTTCATCCCATGGCTCACAGAAGTCTCTACAAATTTTGAATGAGTCTACAGTTTATTCCGTAAACTTCCAGATGAAACATCGCGAACCAAAATTCTGGAATCAGGGTCGCGAATTAAGTATGGATTGTGTTAATCTGCGAACCTCTAGACTTCACGTGACTTATGAAAGTCGTGTAACAGATACACAGATACCAGAGTTTGACAGTGATTCGCCAACTTCAGATAAAAGATGACAAGTTCGTTACAAATCTTTGAAGAACAACTCCAAAGCCATGCCTTGGAAGGCCAAAATCAGGTTCTCTATAAATGACAGGGGAACTATTACAAAAAAAAGAGTAGAGAATCAAAACAGATGTATACAAGCTTTTACAGTTCAATGATTCAAGAGGGCTTTCATTTTCTCCTCTGCATCATCAATGTCTTGTTGGAAGGTTTCATAAGCTTGAACAGTAGTTTGACGACGCAATTCCTCATCACTAGCAACAACATTATGCCCTGCAGCAGCCTCCAGCATATCCAATTCGGTTTATATCGCCTGGAGATCTCTGGTTATATTATCCCGCTAGTGCGATAAGTTGGCGAGATTCCTCATTGACTCATCATGCTCCTTGGTGATTTTGGCCAAGAAAGCTTGAGCATTGGTGATAGTCTGTTGAATCCTAACGATAGCCTGGTCATGGTCCTTGACAATTGAAGCAGTGACCTCCACTTGAAGAACTAGGAACTCGCAGTCTGATTGGCCCTTTTCTAAGGAGGCTTTGCAAGTATTTGCCTTCTCCTGGGTCTCCTTCTAGAACCTAAGTTGTTCCTCTTTCATCTTTTGGAAAATGATTTCTACTGTCTCAGATTTATCAGCACTTCTGGCTTTTGATAGGAATTCAGCATACTTTTGAAGCTGAGTTATAATAAGCCTAAAGGGAGCAGCTTTATCCTCTCCACCAATGCTGACGATACCAGTTAAATAAATGTTGAGAACATTGGCGAGTGAAGCAAAAGAAGACCCTTCAGTATTTTATCAATGCAGCGGTCAAGGAAGTACAGGAAGGTCTCCACCATATCCTTCAATAAATCAATCTCAAGCATATCAATCTCCACATAAGAGGGAGTAATACTGGTTGAGGCAGAGGCGGATTGATCCGCACTCTGTTGTATAGGGGCAACCAGGCCAGTATCAGGAGGAATGAGACTTCTGGAGACCTCAACAGAGCTACCAGCTGCTGCATCTTGAACCAAAACATCGGTCGAAACAGCCGCAGTCAAAAACGTAGACATAGTAGTCTCGGAGATCATTGCTTCCGTGGTATCAACAGTAGAAGGGGTAACTTCGGTCGCCTCATCAATGTCAGCTCCCGCGATGGTGTCATTTGGCGAAGCTACCTTCGCATCTGGAGTTGAAACTGGAGCTAGTAAAAGGAGAAGGTTAATAGTTAATAGTTACAGTATCATTTGATAATAACATAATTGCTAAAGGAAGAAGATGCAGACCTAAAGGTTGGACACTGAATTCTCCAAGTCCGTACACCTCAGGACCAAACACTTCAGGCCCGTCTACGTCGGTTCGATCGTTCTTGCTCAAATAGACGTACTTACCATGATCTGATGGGGGGGTTGAAGATCGAAAATCATCACTGTCGACATTATAGTCGTCTTCACAATCATCCTGACTTCCTGAAAGAGGTGCTGCTTCTGGGGGATCTGATGCGTGAATCTCCCCAATGATTTGTACTTCGTCATCTGCAATGTCTTGAGCAACAGGAGATGCAGAATCCTCTTGTATGGCCAGAGAAACACCGACTTCAACAGTGGCTTGACAATAGGGGGTAGAACCCTCTTGGGTAACGGGAGTCGGATCACTGCAGAGATCAGGTCCTTGACTCCGACGCCTCTTAAGGGAGCGGAGAGTTAAAGATGAGCCATCCTCATCCTCCTCGGGTTCCTCAACAAGGGACTCAGGAACCAGAGTGGGTGTTGCAGTGCCAGTTCCAGATGGGGTGCTTTATGAATCAATCCCCTGCGAAATGGTAGGCAAATCACTGAGGTGCCTTAATCTCTTCTGCTTATGTGAAGATTTCTTGGGAGAAGATTGCAGTTGAGGAGAAGTCTTCTTCAATGTCGGAAGAGGAGAAGTATTAGGAGAGGCAGTTTGAGCTGATGCATTATTGACCTTTTCCCTCTGTTGAGTTACCGGTTCTGATTCATTAGATGCACTGTCTCTCCTGAAATCTTCCATCCCTACCACTTTCGTACTGCCAGCCTTCCTTTTGTGGGCATACTAAGCTCTGATCTTCCGCAGACTGGTATGATTTATGTTAAAATTCTGGGGAGCAGAATTAGCATCCACAAACCACTTACAGAAACTGAAACTCATACACGAATTTGGGGACTTGAGTGGAAGATCAAATTTGGCCTGAGTTCCACCTGCAACGAAGTGAAACCAATATCGAGCTCCCTCAAGAGCATTTCCAACAAAACTTATCTCTCTACTGGGATTACCAACATAAAGCTGATCATACCCGAATTGTCGAGCGAAACGACTCGGGTAGTAAGGCTCTATGTAGTAATGGTTCCCCAAACGAAGAACCAGATGTTCTAAGCGGATGTTTATCAACCACCAGAAGCACCTCGAGGACAGAGTAGTGAATTTATCAGCACTGGCAGTATCCGTGAATTGCTTCCCGTACCCAGCATTTGGGAAGTACGAAAAACATCTAAATAACTCAAAAGTCGAGAAATGACGGAGGGTCTTACGGATCGCGGCCATGTAGCCCCCTCTCCATTGCAACCTCTTGTAGTGCTGCACTTTGGGAGCATTTAAGTCGATCTGCGAGTCGGCAGGACTCATCAGAGTGGGGCAATGTAGAATCAGCCAAGCCATCAAATAAGTATAAGGGAGTTCTACATGAGGATTAGGAGTCTTAATGACCGGATCCCCTTTCTTCCTCTGCTCCTTCTTCACGTTACATAATTTATCGGATAATCTCCTCATTCTGCTTTGGATGCTGCACACCATCACGGGCAACAGACTGAGTCGCCTACCTAATGCTAGTAGGACGGCTGGGTATACAGCCCTAACGGGTATGTTTTCTTACGAAGGAATAACACACTTTTTCAACCATACCATCAAATAACCCGCCAAGAAGGCATGATCAGATAAAGGTTAAAGAGACTGATAATGAAAGCTCTCAAAGGACGTCCCAGCTTTGACAATGTCCTCAACAAATTCGGCGACATAAGTATCTGTCCCGAAACTTGCGATTCTTCTCTCAATCTCCTTTTCAGAAATAGGAGGAAGGCGAGTAAAATTAGGATTACCTTTAGAAAAATTGGACAGAAGATATTGCAGCCACTTCTTTGGCTTCAAACTGCGAGTGCCGGATGTGCGGGTGCTAATATGGTAGTGACAGAGTAATTCTCAGTAAGTATCATAGGCCAAAGGGTCCCGGGCCTTCAGCAGATGGAGTTCTTTTCTAATGGGGACATACTCTTCATACGGGATGTCTCCCATGGGTAGGCCCAAAATTTCATACATTTCATGAAGGGCAAAACCTAATTTGCCTCAAGGGCAGAAAATGGTGTAAGTATCAGAATTGTACAGTTCTAGTGGAGCAAAAAAATGGAATATGCTAGCAGGAATACTGTGCTGAACAGCTCTGATAGTACGATGTAGCCCTGCGTAATGAAGTTGATCTCTGAAAGTCTTCAGAAAAAAGTCAGTCAAGACTGTCCACTCTCCTTTTTAAGAGCAGTGAACCCATCCAGGGGGACGAAAATCCTGAATAGGAAACTCCCCTTCTGCATTGGTGAATTGGTGCAGGAAAGTCTGTGCGATTATGGGAACCTCGCCTCTGGGGAGGTCATGTTTAAGCAGTTCTGGAAGCAATCCACAAAAGTGTTTTCCAGTACTACGAGGAAAAGCACCCTGAGTATTGAAACCCCCCAATAAGATGTTGTCTTGCGACCTGTTTATGTGTCAGTCCATTCGTCTGGGCACGGAAAGGGATTGAAAGAATAAGAACGGATAAGACCTCTCCATATTGGGGAGAAACAAGTAGCGACCTTCAACTTGACGAAGCCACTTGTAATCTCCATTTTCCAAACTGCTATCAAGCACCGAAACATGGTTCCCAAACAGAAAGGCGGGTTTGATTAGCGGAGACCGATCATCTCCTTCGAAATGTGCATTAGTTATCAGTTCTCGTAATGTTGAGCAAGAAGAATGGAGAATTTTGTCTTCTCTCTCTTGGCTGTCTGATGTTGTACAATGTGAAAGGACATGACCAAATCTGAACTCTTTCTTCCCATCATAGCCATCCGAGTACCGAAATAATGATCCTTAGGCCAAGGATTCAAGGCATAATCGACTGCAAAAGACATTCAGATTCAAGATCAGAAAATTTCTGAGAAAGGGACTGCTTTTCGAAAGTTATTTTTATTATCTCCAATCAAGGATTCCTGCCGAACCACTATTAAACTAGAAGTTGCTTGAGGATCTTGACGACCACTGGCAGCCGCATCGAAGGAAGAAGCTTTCTTCGGCATCTTTTGCACAGAGAATCGAAAGCTATAGGAGGTTGAAGACGAGAAGTCTGAGGAACTCTAACGAAGAACTCAGATTTCAAACTTCTTGAGATAAGAGTAGTCTCTCTCATAAAGTGGAGGTTATATAGAAGATGATTTGATGGTCGAGATATCTGGATAGACGTGATATCTGGTCCGAATCTCATGGATACCTTTGCATTTAATGCGGCTCAGAGAACGTCTCAATTCTTATGCCGTAAAAAGCAACCGCCTTCCGGCCTTTCCGCAACCAAAAAAGTAAAAACTCGCGTCCCTAATACAGAGTCACAATCCTTCAGAAGCTTTAGTTTGCGACCCTAAAACAGAGTTGCTTTCTTCTCCAAAGTGAAAGCTCGCGTCCCTAATACAGAGTCGCGATCCTTCAGAAGTTTTAGTTTGTGACCCTAACACAGAGTCGCTTTCTTCTCCAAAGTGAAAGTTCGCGTCCCTAATACAGAGTCGCAATCCTTCAGAAGTTTCAGTTTGCGATTCTAACACAGAGTCGCTTTCTTCTCCAAAGTGAAAGCTCGCATTCCTAATACAGAGTCGCGATCCTTCAGAAATTTCAGTTTGTGACCCTAACACAGAGTCGTTGTCTTCTCCAAAGCGAAAACTCGCGTCCCTAATACAGAGTTGCGATCTTCCGAAAAGACAGTTTGTGACCCTAACACAGAGTCATTTTCTTCTTCAAAATGAAAGTTTGTGATCCTAATACAGAGTCGTGTCCCTTCCAAAGCAAAAGTTTGCCACCCTAACATAAAAGTCGTCTTTTTCTCCAAAATGCAAATATGCGACCCTAACATAGAGTCGTATATTTCAAGAATTGAAGATTGTGACGCTAATACAATGTCACATTTTCTTTCAAAAGCAGCCCGTGTTCCTTTCAAATATGAGAGTTCGAGATATGAAGACAGAGTCATGTTGTCGGCAATCGAAGAAGAATTCTAATACATTATTGTATTTCCAGAGAGACAAAAAATGAAGATTCTAATACAGAATAATATATCCAAAGTATTCCAAACCTTCTCATAAATCACGAGAGTTTTGAAAATTTTGGAGGGGGTTTTGTCGGTGAAAAATTCTGAAAAACAAAGCAGATTCGCGAATTCAGAGCTGGAAGTCCGCAACTTGACGGATCCGCGAACCTAAGAGACTGAGGTTCGCGACCTAGACGACAGAATAGGTTCGCGAATCTAAAATTGAGATTTGCGATACTGCTCATAGCATCAGGATAGGGGTTTAATACAAAGCCATCCGACCCGACCAAGTGAGTTGCCACCTCGGATCGTGGAGCTAACTGCCAAACGAATGCAGCGACATTACTTCGATCGGGGGAGAAACCACCTAACGAATATGACAGCATTTCTTGAGTAGTGGGAGCTAACGGTCAAGGAAATAAGGCGGGACGTTACCCTAGAACCCCTATAAAAGGCAGATGAGCGAAAGAGACACAGACAGACAGACACAGACGAACATCTTCTCCTAAAAGTTACCCCTTGTGATCAAGAGTCAAGAGCCTTTCTTTTTTCTTTAGCCAACTGAGAGAAATTGTACGGAGTGTCCACGGAGAGCAGGATCGTCTTCCATAGCTACATAGGAACCCAGCTTTAAACAAAGAGGAAATCCATCTTCCTCATCTTCTGTAAACGGTAAACAATTAGATTGTAATATTTTATTGAAAAGACTTCAATATAAAAAGCTTGCAATTTTCATGGTGAACACTCACCTTGCGATCCCTGCATGGAATCGACATTCTTCTGACTACATGATGTAGGCCTTCGGTCGTCAGGAAGCGAAGTAGGTATTGATTCCCCCACTTAACAAATTTCCAGTCAAGAGCTGCAAATGATGCTGAGATAGAGTGAAGACTCTGCATCATTTCCCTGACTGTATGTTCCCCGTGTCCCGAGTAAACAACCCCGATGATCCTTGACAGTCTAGCCTGATTGTTGATAGTTTGATTAGAGCACGAAATAAAAACCTGAGATTTAGAGGCAGCGATCAGGGCCTTTTCCTTCTGCTGCGGCTCTGACATAATGCATGGCTCCTTCATGTTCATAGAACCTGATCGTGTTGATGATTTCGAGGGTACCGAGACACGGCACACCTCGTCTTGAAGTCCATGCAGCATGACCTTACCAGAGGATCTTGTTGCCTGTATGGTGCCATGAGGGAGATCCGAAGTGGCTGGCTTCTTAGTTGGTTTCACCCAGAGCTCGGGAATCGTCGGACATTCGGAGATCCTGTGTCCAAGCTTCTTACAATATTTGCATCTCACATATGGGCATTTTCCTTTGAAGTGGTCTGCATTGCAACAAACCCATCAAGCTTCGGACAGGACTTATATTTTATGATCTTATATTTTTTTTTCCTTTTTTCTTTCTTTTAAAAAATAATTATTTTATTTCTCTTTCATCACTTTCTTCTTTCAAAAGTAAAAAAACAAGCGGTGGACTTATAGGAAGAATGGTACTTCCGCCTCATTAATTTTGGAAATTACTTATAACTTTTTTCTCTATTTTTTCTACTTCCAAATATCCAAACACACCCTTAACTTCTATTGTGTGTAAGTACAGATGAGAGTGGGCATATTCAAAATTATTTTCTGACCTGCCCTATTAAGAATTTTAAAATAAAAATAGAATTTTTTTTTTCTAATTGACAATTTTGAATAGAATTGGAAAAAATTTAGCTCTTACACTCAGTCAATTCTCATCCGTTCCTGTGAGACTTCTAACCAGGCCTTTGTTTCCAAACCGTGACATTTTTGATTTGCAATAGTGTGGAGGATTAGGAAAAAGAAAATTGCCAAATTGAGCTCTTCCTTATTTGGAAACAAACCATCCATCTCAAGTTCCTACCCATATTAGGATTCGGATCTTAGTCAATTTGAATCCTACTTGGTTTAGGAATAATGGCGGTCTATAAGTAGGGGCTCAAGCTCCACTGTGAAAGTCACTGTGAATCTTCTCATAGCTTTAGTCGCTGGCAATCCCACTCTCTCCAAATTCCTGTCTCTCTACCTTGCAATTCGATCACGATGGACTTCCTTCTGTGCCGCAGCAGCGTGAAGCAATGCTTACCATGGGCACGATATCTTCAGAAGAGAGAACAGAAGAGAGAAGCACTCTATTTCAGAGAGAAGATGCGTCAAATTCGAGAACTAGAATTATATCTACAGCTAGAGAAGAGAGAAGCCATCGCACACGCTAGGAAGACTGTGGAGATCATGAACAGCAGGGGCCGAGAATCATATTGTGAGTGTGATAGCAGTGTTGACGTGGTGATCAGCGAGTTGCTGGAACTGAAAGAAGCTGTTAAGCGGCTTCGCGAAGCTGAGTACTATGGAGAATCGATCAAGGATGATGATGATGAGGATAGCGATGAGGATGGCGATAAGCATGGAACAGGTTCTTTATCGTCGTCGTCGTCATCGTCGTCGTCATCGTCGTCGTCATCTCAATCGTATGAGACGGCGCAGGAAGAATGGGGCGGGGACGACGACTGTGAGCGGACGGGTGCATGATGGATCTTCTTCGAGTTGGAAGGGTTTGGTCGTAGAGAAGGCTATGGTGTTCGTGCGTCAACTTTTTCTTTCGGTTTATTTTCCTTGGATTTTAGCCTACTATTATCATTCCAGATACATAGGAAGTAGATTTAAGCTTGAAAAATAACTAGTTGTGAAATTGTTACATATGAGAGTGTGAGCGGTTGATTTCGAGTTTGATTTCTTTGTTACCTATTGTTTTGGAACAAGAAATAAAAGTTCATTAATTGTATTGTGGTAAATTTTGTAGCTGACTAGTCTGGGAAGTTCAAATTATTCATTTCAAAAGGAAATATAATTCATCAACAATCACGAGAATGAACTATTAAGATTCAACTACAACTCGTATTTTTAACTATCTGTAAGCACCTACAAATACCAGTATTTCA
The DNA here is from genome assembly GCA_036321105.1 of Dracaena cambodiana. Classification (NCBI taxonomy): domain Eukaryota; kingdom Viridiplantae; phylum Streptophyta; class Magnoliopsida; order Asparagales; family Asparagaceae; genus Dracaena; species Dracaena cambodiana. Next base: position 5,876,078 of record JAYEPQ010000017.1, read on the forward strand.
GAAGAGGAGGAGAGAATTTTAACTCTAGAAGAACTTGTGAGTTTGTAACTTCAAAAGAAGATAACATTAACAGAATTTTAATCTATATTCTGAATTAGAAAACAAGTTGAACAAATGTCTTTTCACTAAAGACGTAAACTGAGATGCAAACTCACTCCAACCTCGTTGAGTCTAGTCTAAAACTTACTTTTAGTATGCATATTTAAACTCTCTAACTATCTTTTTGTGGGTTACTTGCTGCTTAGACTACCTTTATTAATTTTATCGGTCAATTTATAATTTTACAATATTAATTTCTGGCTTTCAAACAGTTTACATACCAAGAGAAATATTTTTTTTATCAAAAAAGTGGTTACTAATGTTAATTTTGGTCAACAGAGATAATCAAGCCAAAATCGAGTACTAAATAAGGATTGGGCTCAGAAGAAGGTCATAAGCTAAATCAAGCACAAGAGAGTACTTCTAACTTCAAGTAACCTATAGCTAGCGAGATCATCAGATAATAAAGGAAAGATAACAAATGAAATATGTACACAAACACGTAACAAGATTTGGATAAGAAGGGTCTCTAATTGTTTGTTTATTATTTATATTATTTAGATCTGAATGGTGGAAGTATTCACCTGTTCTAAAAGTGTACCATGCATATTTTGTACCACAACCACAAATAGTGAGAATTTGCCAAAAATCTTCCGAGGAGAATATTTGAAAAGAAAAAGGAAAGGAGGTGAAAATCTTGAAATTTTCCAAGGAAACTGTATTAATCTTGAAATCCTTTCTCTCTAGAGTTTGCAACATTCATTCTATTAATCACGACAATTAACTATCAATGAAAATTTCTTTAAGAAACTTTCACTCACTGCCTCAAAATTCGATTAAGTGGTTCACTAATATTGTGAGGGAAAGGTATAAAATGATATTAAAAAATAATTTCCTTGATTTTTTTTTCCTCACTTATCCCCTTTTCTGTTTTGTGAGGACATGAGATTAGAAAACCATCCAATTCAAATTTGATGGATGGGATGAATTCAGCGTAGCGGGTCTGAATCCGACACGGATTCGGGAACAGCGAGGCTCCCTATTTAAACTTGACTCCTATCTCATTTTCAAGCCCCTCAACATTTGGCTCCCAATTCATTATATCCCTCAAAGCATCCTTCTTCTTCTTCCCATTAGATACCATTTCTTTTTCTTCTTCAAGGTCTCTCAGAAGACTCGATCTCTCGATGGAAGGAGAGGCTCTCAACACCAAGAGACCTCGAGATGAATGTGCCGCCGATTCTCCCGATCCGAAACGCCTCCGAGAGCCCGACACAATCATCGAGATCCTCGACAGTGACGACAAGAACGACTCTTCCGTTGAAGTCATCGAGATCTCGGATGACGAGGAGGAAGATATCTCGGCAGTGGTTCATGGATGCCTTCAAGAACCGTCCATGGACGAGCTCCGGATCCCACCAACGGTGGAATCGATGCCGCCGCCATCGTCTTCAATGGAAGGTGCAGAAGTGATTGAGATAGCTGACGACGACAAGGCGGAGTCGGTGGGATCTAATGAGTTATGGGATTCACTGGACGAGATTTCGATCAGCCGCCGCCACTGCCAGTATGAGGGTTTGGAGTCTGGGTTCTTGACGGAGTTTGATGACGGCGGCGGCATTGGTCTGTTTGATTTTCCGAAATTGAGCTCTGAGTTGTCGGATTTAGGGGATTATTTGTGGTAGATGCAGTCTGTGCTGGCTATTTGATGGGCTAAAAATTTTGATGGCTAATTTAATTCGTTTTTTTTTTTTTTTTTCCTTTTCTTTTCTTTTTCTTTTGAGTTATTGTTGTAAATATTTTCTTGGATGTATTATTTTGAAGGGGTATTTATTGGTTTGTCCCTCAAATCTTTATATATTATGATTTTGCCCCCCAAATCTTCATATTTAGAATTTTGCCCCCCAAATCTCATAAGTTACAACAATTTTGCCCCCCTCTCTAACACAGTTAAATATTTGACCATTTTACCCATCTTTTCTTCATCTATTTTCCTCCTCTCTTCTTCTTCTCTCTCCCTCCTCTCTTCTCCTTTTTTTTATTATTTCTCCTCTCTTCTTTCTCCTCTCTTCTTTCAGTATTTAACTGTGTTAGGGAAGAGAGGAGAAGAGAGGAGGAAGAGATGAGAAAGAAGAGAGGAGAAATAATGAAGAAAGGAGAAGAGAGGAGGAAGAGAGAAGAAGAAGAGAGAAGGAGAATAAAAGAGGAAAAGAGGGGTAAAATGGTCAAATATTTAACTGTGTTAGGGAAAGTTAGAAAGAGGGGCAAAATTGTTGTAACTTATGAGATTTGGGGGGCAAAATTCTAAATATGAAGATTTGGGGGGCAAAATCATAATATATAAAGATTTGAGGGACAAACCAGTAAATACCCCTATTTTGATAGTTTAATGTGGAAAAAAAAAGATAGAATGATTTTTTTCTTTTCTTCTTATGATTATTTAACCGATCTTAGTTAAAGAAACATTTTTATTTCTCGATTTCTCTACACTTGATTGTATTTAAAATTCCAAAGGAGTTACTAGCTTAGCTACCTATACAGTGTTTTAGGATTATATCAAGAGTTAAAATAATTCTATTAAAAAACTATCCTAATAAACCGAACCTAGTAGGGGCCCCACACAATAATAAGGAAAAAGAAAGAAAAATAATAAGAAAAAGTAAGAAAAATAAAGGAATGAACTATCAAGCACGATGATTTTTAAACAATTGTAGAAGTTATAAGAATATTGATATAATTATCAAGACTGATATTAAACTCTTATTAATGAAACATGGAAGATATATCCATTATTTAGGCTAAAAAAAGATTTCTAAGGTGATTATGATGCCGATATCCAAAATCTCAAAAGAGTTGCGAATGTACTTTTAATGTATGAAACAATTTAAAAATATATAAAGTTATAGTTAATCATACACTAGAATCCATTGTCAGGAAACTAACTCATTTCTTGTTCATGTAGAAAGGATCATAATTTTCCAAAAACAAAACATACATTTGTCGAGAATAAAATATAGAACCAACATTTATGTTTGAAGTTGCAAAAAAAATACAAAAAGTTATTCTTATGTAATAGCTTATAATCTATTCAGGCCCAACGCCGTAATTATATTCAATTTGTTCAATTTGCTGGACGATTGGGTCTAAAATTAGAATTAAATTTGATTAGAAGTTGCAAAAATATGAATTTCTAAAGGCATGCCCAAACGTCCAAGGGCACACCATATTCAATTTGATTTTAATTACAAGTTTGACATCAAGTTAGTTGGACAAGTTTAACCTCTTCTTAATCTCTCCTTCTAAGGGCACACACCTCTCTGCTGTCTCAAACTCATTTCCATAAATAATAATTACAAACAAATTCATCTAACATAAAACATAAAGTAGTCCACATTCAAGGATAAATCTTTATGAGTCCATGCTAGGAATCACAAAACTTGCATCATCAACTAGCAAAATAGCGTCAAAATACTTCCATGCTTGGAAAAATACGAACACTGCAAAACTAAAACTTGAATGTGGAAACTTTTCAAGCTGAGATTGGTAGGCATGTTATTGGCAATAGAGAGTGGGCAGAGTCCTTCCACATATTTTACAGGCAGAAGGAGATTTCTGTGTATATATAGTATTAGACTCATAATATATGTATCACAGCACAACTTTGGATCAGTGACAAGCAAGCTAACCTGTTTGTAGCTTTATTTGGGAGGTTCCCTTCTTTAATGTTTGAAATTGAAACAGTTAAATTTGAAAATTTAATGATAAATTTTTTTTTTCCCCTATTGTTTCGAGTGATAAATTTAATGATAAACAGTTACATAGATTTTGTTGCTTTAGATAGTTTTATTCCCATTATAAATTGAACATGTAAAGCAAAGATGGATGAATCTCAGTCATCGGGAGGTAACTGACGGAAGTTGGTGTTCTGTTCTCCTTTTAGAAACTAGTGGGATTGTTCAACTTGTCCAAGATTAGAATCTCCTCTTCATAATATCGACTATAGCTTCCTTATTTCTTTTTAAATCTGTTAAGGTGGGTTTTGTGTCTTCGCTTCCATAATACCCAAAGAAGTATTGCAATTACAAAACTCACTCAAATGGAGTTGTTATCTCATGAGAGAATGGCAGACTTCATCAATAAACGGCATAATCTCAGTTCATATTGCCCATAACACAGTACTTGTTTACATCCTGCTTACCCCTAAGTGGAAAGATGCTCAAGTGTCTGCTCAGTGAACAACCCAATTTGGACACGCTCGCTCGCCGTCCGCTAGAGAGAGAGGAGTGTCAAGATTTAGCGTGGATCTTGCTTCATGGTGTTCCATTTCAAATCTGATCGCCTCTGTACTAGTAGTTGAGTGGTTGCAACTTTCAATCAATAATAATAATAATAATAATAATAATAATAATAATAATGAGTAAGTCAAGGTAGAAAGAAGTTGTTCCCCTTTATCTGGTAACCCGCTACTGGTTATATAGAGCACTCCGCCCACCAAGTAGTTCAAGCTCTTTGGAGGCAGGCCGCAATAAGTTATACATAAATACCTATGTTCGTGGGCCAATCAGTCATCAAATAGTTGGTCAGATGGATTGAACTTATTCTTCTACCGTAAGAGGGTTGTTTGGAATTATTTAAGTAACTTCCGTAATCGTTGACCTCTTGCTAATTGAGTTTGAGTAGTTTTATTGAGATCAAAAGTGAATTTCCCTTCTGAGATGGATTCTAGCAACTTGCATATTTCACTACTCCTGTCTTTCTATCACCTTAAAGTCATATTGAAGTAAAACATTTTCCTCCATCTTCCTATCCAATAACGAAAACCTGCCAGCTAATCTTCTCTCATATTCTTCCAATAATATCAAATAGGAGGAAGAATAAGAAGGCATAGGAGAAAACGATCTTAGGTGATTATCCTACAATAAGAGGCTCTAATCATTATACGACCCTATCATTTTGAGACCCACCACCTCTAATTCTCTTCTTGTTTCAGTTTTGCCTAATGAAATCAATTGAATTAAGTCAAATAATGGCTTAGTGATACCCTTGTAATTTGTAAGAGGAAGAGATTGAGAGAATATATTCTCTCTTACCCTTTCCATGCACACCACTATCTCCCTCCATTCCCCTTACTTGAGTATATAAGACTCTATCTCCTCCTCCTCCTCCTCCTCCTCATTTCCTATCTCATCCTTTTCATGCTCCTCTACCTTCATACTCATCTTCTCCATGGTTTCAAGTTTTAGCTCCAAAAGAAAGAGCTTCTCCAAGACAATGATCTTCTTCAAGATTTTCATCAAAACCTCTTCTTCAAGACTATGTATTTTTAGACTGTATTTTTAGAAGATTTTCATCAAAACCTCTTTACTTGCAAGGGTTTTAATCTCTTAGCTCAACAAGCTCAAAGAAATTCATCCTTTGGGTGGATCAAAATAAGAAATCACGTATCTAATTCTCTTTAACAAAAAAAAAAAAAAAAAAAAAAAACATGCATCTAACTTTCTCAAGCAAGATTCCACATACTCTTACATTGTTTTAGTAATTATCTTGGTTTCCAGCTGTTGACAGAAATTTTCTTTTATTGAGAATCATCTGTCATAGAGAAATCTACATTTCGAAAGCCAAGAAAGGCTAAAATATAACCACGTTTTATCTCTCAAGATAGCCAAAATACGGATCTTCAGCTAAAGAGATCTGCGAATTAGGCTAACAAGGGTGAGCCCCACAAGGTTGCATTTTAAAAAGAATGATCCATGCAGCCGCTTAAAATAGCGTTAAAATACAGATCTAATCTGCGACTCAAGTGCAAGATCGTGGTATAGCCCATGAAAGCACATAAAAGCCAAAGACGATTCCTTTTCAATAGAAGAACGGACCCAGCTAATAAACTAAAATGCAGATCATCAATCAAAGAGAGATCCGCGATTTTAGTTAACTTCTTAGCTCATGATTAGAGCTAAACATAACTCATGCGAACTTCAGAGGGTCGCAATTCTACTTTAAAACCTCAAGGAGCAAAAACAATCCCCAGCAGCACTGAAATGTGGGTTCAAGCATATAATGCAAATAGCGAATGTGCCATCACAATAAAACCACGAATCTAAAGTTTGAGATTTGCGTTCTGGTTGTGATTTAAAGGAAAAACGAATCTAAAGCTTGAGATTCGCGCATTTCAGATACGATTTAGAGAATAAATGATGTCAGTTGTAAATTCTAGAGATTTAATACAAATCCTCCAGACCAAAAAATAAAAAATTAATTTTTGAATCGCGGAGGCCATCAGTTGGATAGTTATATCAACTCAAAAACCTCCAAAGATCTATTCCAGATGTAATATAAAAGAGTCATCTGCAAATCTAGAGTCTGAGATCTGTGTTCCGGCTGCAAACTAAAAGTGTCGCCTATGAATCTAGGGTCTGAGATCCGTATTCTGGCTACAAACTAAAAGAGTCGTCCGTGAATCTAAAGTCTAAGATCCGCGTTTCGGCTGTAATCTAAAGTACCTGTCTGCGAATCTAAAACTTGAGATTCGCATTCCGCACTTTAGTTACGATCCAGAGGATTAAAAATATCGATTACAAATTCTGAAGATTTAATACAAATTCTGAAGATTTAATACAAATCTACGAGACTAAAAAACAAGAAATTAATTCTCAGATCATAGAGACCAGTGGAACGGTTACAACAACTCAACAATCTTCAAATCTCTATAAATAGCGGAAGCTTAAACAGAAAAAGAGATCCGGAGATCAATATTATAGAGAGAGCTATTTTCCATCCAAGTGTTGGTGTTATTAGTGATCTGAAATCCCTGCCAATTAAAATCTCATACAGAATGTCAACGGAGAGGAAAATTGTCCTCCATAGCTACTCTATAGCCTAGTTTTAAGTAAAGAGGAAATTAAATTATCTTTATCTTCTGTAAACGGGAAACCGTTGAAATTGTAATCCTTTATTGAAAAAGCTCAATAGATAATCATTTATGATTTTATGGTGTACAGAAAATTGGCGACTCTGCTGGGAAAATCTATCATCACTGATGATAAGATTGTAGCTCAATCTGATAATATTCCAGTCGGTAGCATGATCAACTCACTCATCAATGAGTTCGATCAAGAGAGATATGAAGAATTTATTTCTTCTATCTCCAAAGTCATACTTCCTTGCAGAGATGCAGTAAGATTTCTAACAACTCAACCTCTAAAGAGGTTTCAAAGACAGGAGTTCAATCTAAAGACTCTTCAGACCACTGTGGTCTCAAAGAAGAATCATCTCCTTTACCATCACAAAACTCAGGGCTTACTCCAATCAAGACCCACGAAGATCTCTTTGAAAAGACAGATCAGGATCCCCATAATAACAAGGGAAAATGACCATTTTCTGATCATCAAGAAAATGACTCAGAAAACAAAGTTTCTCTCACCCGCACGATGAGAATAAACTTATGAAGAAGTAGGGCTCGCGCTTTCTGCAGGACCATGAAGCAACAAGAGCCTACTCAGTCGCAAAGACGTACAGTTCAAGTCTGGAAACCAAAGAGTGAAATGATGGTTCCAGACAACAAGAAGAAAAGTTAAGATGCGGATGGGTTTACTCGTGTTTCTTACAAAAAATACCGTACACCCACCAAATTCGTTTATAATTACAAATGCAGAGTTTACATTCACGTTCCACAAACAAGATGAGAGGCCCACTCTCAAGCCTTGGGATATAAACGTGATGTTTAAGATCGTATTTTACAAATAGACGCGAACCGCAAATTCATGTGCCAACAGAAAAGCGCAGTTTTCAAACACACGCTACTAAAGAAGAACCAACCCTCAAAGCTCATGTTCAAGAAGTTTATTCATCCACTGCTACAGCTAAAGTAAAATTTGCTCCTAAAAATTTCAAAGGAATGAGAACTTCTATTCCAAAGATATTATTTAGGGGCAGTGATACCTCCATTGGCAATACTATGAGCTCCGATACAAGAGATCTTAGGAAATTTATCAATGAAAAGAGAGAAAAATCCCGAAAGTCTCATTGTTATTGTGAACAGTTGATCAATGCAGTATTATCACATTGCTAATATATGGCGGCTCCTGCTTAACAAACAGTTTTCAACTGACTTACTATGTCTTCATCTCAGTATAAAAATGGAGACGAAGTAACATGCAGGAATTTTTTGAGCCTGAATATCTTGAAGTATCATCTAATATGATAAATTTCAGGAAGAAAAAGAAAAAGAAAACAAAGAAATTCACTAAAAAAAGATTCCTTTGATTCCGAACATTCTTCAGATTTGAAGAATGTATTCAGTGAGATGCGAGGTGTTTTTCAGAACACCCGACTCAGAAAAGGAGTAACAACGCCATTGGACTATAGACAAATAGCTGGAGTCTCTTCTGATGAAGAAGACAAAGTAAATTCAGCGGTGGTCGAGTCTCATACATCAGACTCATTTTTTGAAGATTCTGTATCTGGTATATGGCACAAAATACTCCAGAATAGTTCATGAAGAGGATTGATGAGCAAGATAAAACCATCTAACAATAGCAAAATACTATCAATGAAATCATAGATGTGCTTTACGTTTTGTTGGACTTGGAAAAAATAAGAAGAAATGATAAAGGAAAATGTTCATGCAATCCAAGAAATGATAAAGGGAAGAATACAGAAGAACCACTTCGCGTTCCTCCTCAGGATGAGAATGAAAATAATGAGGATCGTCGTGAAGAAGAAAACAATTGTTCCGTGCATTCCCATCACCAAGAAGGGAATCCGAATAAGGAAGGAAATGCAAATGCTGCTTGGATGGAGAGTTTTCAAAATCAATTAAATGCTCTCATTCACAAGAATGATTTGCAAGAGCTGGGGGTTGTGAGGTCATATCTGGTGGAATGAAAAATTATACCATTCCCAGAGAACTACAGACTACTAAAGTTCAAATCATTTGATGGTAAAGAATTGCCAAATCAATACCTTTACTATTTCAATTCACAGACGAGGCATTTAATTAGAAATGACTCGATCATTACACGAGTCTTTGTTAGTATCTTAATAGGTCTAGCATTCGAATGGTTCCAAAGGTTGGAATCGGGAACCATCAATTCGTGGAATGATATTGAAAAAGACTTTCTAATAAGGTTTTATGAAGATGATATGAAAGTTTCAATGCCAACAATTCTGGCCACAAAGCAAAAGAAAGGAGAATCAGTTCGAGATTTAATCAAAAGATTTAGAAATGATTCTCTAAAATGTCCGTATGGGATGCCAGAGAAAACATTGGTAGAAACTTGCCAATACAATCTCTCCACCAAAATTCTTGCTAGAATGGGGGCTGTAAAGTTTTCTACCTTGAAAGATCTTTCATTGTAAGTTGAAGAAAATGAAGAAATTACACAAAGCCTTGTAGAAGAAGAAAAAGGAGAGAAATTAAGGCAGAATAATAATGCTAGATCGCACCAGTCTTCTTGATCTAAAGAACACAAAGGGAAAGAGACAATGGTGACTAATACCCCAAATTCTGCAAAGCCATTTTCAAAGAATCCTTCACAACCACGGTTCTGTTAGAAGAAATATTTTTTCAAAGATGAGCATACTAATACTATTTTCAATCTACTCATGACTAAGAATATGCTATAGCTATCAGAATTCAAGCAACCTAAATAAATTGGAAAAGTTAATGATCCTAATTATTGTGTATATCATAGGATCGTTAATCGTCCCACTCAAAATTGCTATATCTTTAAGGATAAGATTCAGGCTCTGGTGGATGCTAAAGTCATTAATCTACGAGAAGATTAGAAGAGAGTAACCACGAATATGGTAACCATCAGATTTGGAAAATCTCCAGAATAGATAGAATCGACTGTTCAAGATGGAATTCAATCCATTCCCAAAGGCATAATAAGGATTGTGAATTACGATCCTCATCGGTAGTAAAAGAAAGGATTACATCTTTTTGAAACTTCAAAAAGAGAGATAATGTGGGTATATCCAAATCCCCTTGAAGATGAGCAGTGGGTTTCAAATTTAGCAAAAAGAAATCAAAAGGGAAGATTTCTACTTCTAATGTTGTTACTGCAATATTTCCTGAGGATGATGCAGAAATTCCTTCTATATCAGATTCGGAAGAAGGAGAGCCAAAAAATTCTTTAGCAGTTAACACAGATCAACCAAACCCATATGGAACTCATTTAGATAATGAATACTTGAAAAATTATGATCAATAGCAGAAGCTCAGTTGTCTTCAGAGAAGAATAAGCCAAAAGAGTTTAAATTTGACAAAACTCTTAAAAACAAAGATAAAGAGCCTACAGAAAGTTCTGAGAAACCTTTCAAATTTGATGTATTGGTGCAGTTAGCCAATATTCCTGCAAGAATTACTCCATATGAGCTCCTAAAACTCTCTAGATAGACTAGAGAAGTTTTAAGAGAAGCGCTGTAAGATTCTAAAGTGTTCTTGGCTCAAATTTCAGAAACATCTGAGGAGGAAGAAATCTGTGCAGCATGTCATCAAGTTTCTAAGAAGATTTCTTGCATAACTTTTTCTCTAGAAAATATGCAAGTTAAGAATAACAAGCATCATCGTACTTTGTCTTACAAAGGATATATAGGATTATCAAAGATCGACCGAATTCAAGTTGATCCTGGATCCACCCTAAGTGTTATGACAAGATGGATGCTGCGATATCTTGGGGTCCCAATGATCAGATTAACATCAACAAATGCTACTATCTTCGGATTCAATGCTAATGGTAGTAGGCCACTTGTTAAAATAAAGTTGAAATGTCAAATTGGAGATTTGAAGATGGAGGTCACATGCTATAATAGATACTGATACGTATTATAATCTTTTACTCGGAAGACCGTAGATTCATATCAATCTCATTATTCCTTCTACACTTCATCAACGCATGAATATATAGACGAAGATGGGAATGTGAAGACCCTGGTGGCAGAGAAGCAACCTTTAAAGGAGTAGAAAACTACTTTACTGACGCTTTGCTATACCAAGATACATTTGATGCAGCTAAACAATCTGCTTCGAAAGAATATGATAATGACAATAAAGCTGACACTAAATCAGGATCCAAAAATTTAGAATCCGATAATAAAATTTGGGAAATATATCCCATTGTAATAAACCTTGAAGGCCTTAATGTAAATGACACCACCAATTCTGATGGTGAGTGAATAATTAATGAAGATATACAATTTGCATATTCTTTGGGTGTTGATTCTGAACTCTCAAGTACTAGTAATAATATGGTCAGTGATCACCTAGATAAAATATATTGTTTAACTTCATTTCAAGTACCCATTCGATCCTCTTTTTATATACAAAGTGATGATTATGGAGATGCAAATGAAGCTGTTTTTGAAGTTCCTCCTAAGAATAAGAATAAAAAAATCCATGACCTTTGGAAAAGAAAATAATAAGAATAAAAAAATATTTAGATTATGAGAAAGAATAGGAAAATTCCGAGCTCTTCCATTATGATGAAAATTTTCATAAGTTAATAAGAAAAATGGGATATGACTTAGCCAATGGCAAGGGGTTAAATTTTGGAAAAGGGAGGAAGGAAATTCTTCAACGTTTTGTTCCAAAAGGAAAGATGCCCGATTATTACGATAAAACGGACAGGGGGTTGGGATATGTTATCATTCCTGAAGATCTTTCGGATATAAAGTCTGAAGAAAGGTAACAAACTCATTCGTCAGAATCATTGTATTGGAATTCAGATGTAAGTATTGGTATAGTTTTTCAAGAAGTCTCCATCAATATGGTCTCTATAGACAGAGAAGAAGAAGATGAATTATCACCAATTAAAGATGATCTTTGGACAAAACATCTCAATATGAAGTGGGAGATTCAATTTGAGCAAAAAGAACCACCTACTGAAGATAAAATGATCCAAATAAATATGGATGATGAAACTAACCCTAAACCCATATTTATAAGTGAAAATTTATGTTTAGAAGACAAATAAGAAATGAACTCTCTCATTCGAGGGTACATTGATGTTTTTGTCTGGAATTACGAAGATATGCCAAGACTCGACCCAAAAGTCGCAGTCCATAAATTAAATATTTGAACCGATGGAAAAATAGTAAAACAACAACAACGGAGGTTTCGTCCTGAAATTATGGAGGCAATTGAAGTTGAAATCAAAAAGTTAATTGAATCAGGCTTCATTCACGAAGAACAATATCCAGACTGGGTCGCAAATATAGTTTCTGTAACAAAAAAGAATGGAAAGATCAGAGACTACATAAATTTCAGATATTTGAATGAAGCATGTTCGAAAGATTAATTTTCTCTACCTATTACGGATGTCATGACTGACAATACTTGCGGATGTGAAAGGATGTCATTTATGGATGGGTATTCAAGATATAACCAAATCATGATATACCCTGATGATGAGAAACATATATTTTTTTAGAACACTATTTAGAGTATACTGTTATACAGTCATGACATTTGGTCTGAAAAATGCTGGTGTCACATATTAATATGCCATAAACATGATATTCCAAGAACATCTATGAAAAATAGTGGAATGTTAAGTAGATGATCTGTCAATTAATAGTCAGAACAAGAGTGATTATCTTCGTGATTTGAAAACCATGTTCAATCTCATGCGGAAACACCAGTTTAAGATGAATCCTACTAAATTTTTTTTGGGAGTTTTCAGTGAAAAATTTCTTGGATTTGTAGTTATGTCTTAGGAAATTCACCTTGATCTGGATAAAATTAAAACAATCCAAGATATGTTGCCCCCTAAAAATCTCAAAGGATTGAGAGGAATATAAGGTAGGTTGACATACATTCGCAAATTTATATCAAATTTATCTGAAAAATGTCAATCTTTTACGCGGTTGATGAAGAAAGGGGTATCATTTATTTGGGATAATGCATGCCAGAAAGCTTTTGAAGAAATTAAAAAATATCTCACAAAACCACCTGCTCTTGTAACTCCAACCTCAGGAAAACCTTTCTTGCTATATGTAAGAGCTATGGATCATTCCTTGGCAGTTTTGCTAGCGCAAAAAATAAATTGGGACATGAATAAGCTATTTATTATCTCAGTAGAAAGATAATTGGAGCTGAACATCGATATAATCCAGTAGAGAAAGAATGTTTAGGTTTAGTGTTAGCAATACAGAAAATGTAAGACTATTTAGTGGGACAAACAATCCAAGTTATATCGGAAGCTAATCCTTTAAGAATATTAATGACCAAGCCTGGATCATTAAATTTCAGATTATCTAATTAGGCCATTCTACTGTCACAATATGATATGCATTTCATTTCACAAAAATCAATTAAAGGACAAGTTATAACTGATTTTTTAGCTGAATACCCGATTCCAGCATCTTCAAAACTGTATGAAGATATTCCTGGAGAAGTAGGTGAAAGAAATATAATTTCAAAAAAGAGCTTCAACAAGAAACTGCTGAAGTGAATGCTATTGAAGAAAAAGTATGGCAACTTTTTTTTGATGGTGCTTCTATAATGGGATCTCAAGAAAAGATGGTAGCAGGAGTGGGGGTTATTTTTGTCTCTCTCTATAATCATATTATTCCTAGAGTGTACTCATTGACAAGCTCATGATCTAATAATGTTGCTGAATACAATGCCTTAATGGTTGGTTTGAAAATAGCCAAACAGCTGAGGGTGAAATATTTAGAAGCATACAGAGATTCCCAACTTGTTATAATATTTAGAAGCATACAGGGATTCCCAACTTGTTATAAATCAAGTTGGAGGAGAATATGAAATTAGAAATGAAGATCTGTTATCAGTCATGTACTGCACATTAGAATGATTATGCAGATGCATTAGCTTCTTTGGCTGGTACTTTAGCGTTACCCAGAAACGCTAACAAACGTATAACAGTAGAAAGTAAAGAATTGTTTTGCCCAAAGTATAAACTTGAGGTAGAACTGAATTCAGATAAAAAGAAAGAAGCGAATGAAGTATATGCTCTTGAGTCTAATATGGAACCAAAAGATAGGCGATTTTCTTACATAAATTATATTTTTTTATGGAATATTACCAGAAAATCTTAAAGAATCATCAGCAAATCGAAGAAAAACTATAAGATTCTATTATAATGCTGAACTTCAGACATTATATTGAAAATCTTATAATGAGATCTTACTTTGATGTCTTTCTAATAAACAAGCTCGGGAAGCACTTGGAAAAGCTCACAGTGGCATTTGCGGAGTGTATCAACTATGACTAAAACTATGGGATAGACTCCGAAGAATATGTTATTAGTTGTCCAAAATGATGACAGATGCAGTTATTTATGCTAAGAAATGTAGAGCCTATCAAATACATGCAGACTTCATACATCAAGCTCCGGAGTATCTTCATTCAACAGCTACATCATGGCCATTTGAACAATGGGGAATGGACATTATTGGATCAATTCTCCCACCTTCAACAAGGGGTCATCGATTTATATTGTCTATAACAGATTACTTCTCAAAGTGAACTGAAGTTGTTGTTGCTTTAATAGAAGTAAAATCTTTAGATGTGATTAAATTCATTAAACATCATGTTATATACTGCTTTGGAGTACCTAGAAGAATCATTCATGACAACAGACCTCAGTTTGTGAGTAAGTTATTCTCTAGGTTTTGCAATGAATATCGAATTGAAAGTGTAGTTTCATCTCCATACTATCCAGCAGCCAATGTTTTGGCAAAAACTTTCAATAAAACTGTTGTGAAGCTTCTTAAAAAGTTTGTTTTATTCAACCAACGAGATTGTGATGAAAAGTTTGGAGAATGCCTTTGGGCTTATAGAGTTACTATCAAAACTTCTACAAATGCTACACCATTTTCTCTGGTGTATGAATCTGAAGCATTATTACCTTTGGAAATTTCAATTCCGTTATTAAGGGTCGCAGTAGCAAATAAAATGACATTGGAAGAAAAACACTGACAAAGACTTCTAGAGTTAGAAGTTTTTGATGATAAGTGTTTGGAAGCTCAACAAAGTATTGAACTTTACCAACCGCGAATCTCTAAAACCTTTAATAAAAAAGTTAGACAGAAAACTTTCAAGAAAGGATATTTAGTTCTTTCAGTAAAAAATCAATCATAACCAATTAAAAATCTAAAGGAAAATTCCAACCAAAGTGGGAAGGATCTTTTGTTATTGACACTGTATGTTCTAATGGTGCGTATCGGTTGGCAAAATCGAATGGTGATAAAATAATAATGCCAATCAATGAAAAATTTCTTAAGAAGTATTATTTCTAGCTTTCGGTTGAGAGGCTAAAAAAAATTTTGCGAACTTGTTCTTATTTGAAATTCACAATTCTAGAATCAGAGTTTTCTCTAGCAAAATCACAAATTTTGTAAAGTCGCATTTTGTATTCTTTTCTCCAAATTTGCTAAGTTAAAAATTATCTTTGACAAAAAGAATTTTCTTTTCACCAAATTTGCTAAGTTAAAAATTATCTCTGTCAAACAAAATTTTCTTTTTTCCAAATTTGCTAAGTTAAAAATTACCACTAGCAAAAAGAATTTTCTTTTCTCTAAATTTGCTAAGTTAAAAATTACCTCTGGCAAACAAAATTTTGTTTTGTCCAAATTTGCTAAGTTAAAGATTAACTCTAGCAATTCATAAGGTATTATACTATGAGTCACCGAACAACATTAATTTTTAACTTAATTAGGAAAGTTAATAGTTACTTCTCTCCTAATTAAAGAAGATTATTCATTCGTAGAAAAATCCATTTTGGGCATTTGAATAATGACTTTATATTGTCAAGATAATAATTATCTCTAAACAACATTCTGAAGAATAAAAATCATTCATCAAGTTAACAGTTATCTCTGAATGAATGATAATAAAATTCTTGAAATGAAAATTTTATTCATTTCCAAAGCAATATTACAAAAAGTTCCTTCACATCATACAGTGAATGGAAATATAAAGTACAAATCATTGAGTAAAGAGAACATTAAATCTTTCATCAACATCTATTATCCCAAATAGGATGGCTTTACAAGTAAAGACAAAAACTTGCTTCTGTAGCCTCCTCCTGCCGATGGTTGAAAACTTTCAAGTTTGTTTGCTCAGCTATGATCAATATTGCTAGTGACTTGATTAGTTCAAAATTGGGTGTACCAAATGCATGTTCCCAAATATACAACTTGCGGAACTATTAAAATTGGGGGTTGCTGACAGCTATTTACCATTTATACTTTAAAGGATGCTAGGCAGGAAATAAATAATGCCACACAACCAAAAATTTTTATCTCTTGCAAAGTACATGAGATATTCTGGTTCTCCAAAAATATTGGAAAATTTTGAGGACCAGATGGGTATGGGTCATTGTTAAGGAAAATGACTACGGTTTTATCCTGTAACAGATCCAAAATTTCGTTAAGAAACATAAAAGAAAATACCTGATTTATGGTCATAATGAGAAAATAGTTAAGGAAAATGATTACGGTTATAAGGATCTTTCAATGGGATACTTCTTCTCCAACAAACCTAGCAGAAGACTAAGCACAGATAAGGTGACATTATCTGGAGGTCTTGTGACATGCCAGCCCAAGTCCGTCACCTTAATCAAGGAAAAAAAGAAAAACATAACTCCATGATAGAATTGGCTTTGGGGAGGAATTTTAGAAAAGAAGAGAAGAATTCTTAAGTCAGGATAGATTTTTGGGAGAAAGGTTGGGTGCTTTATATAGAGGATTTCATGATAAAAAATCTTTGGTCAAGAGATTTTATAGGTGAAATCTTCGATTAAGATCTTTTGACTCGAATCTCAATAAGATTTATTATTATTGCATGGAATGCTTTGGTATCTGCCCAAAGGAAATGAGATCTTCAACTAAAATCTTTGATTAAAATCCTATCGTTAATGGATACATGCAGCGCTTAGTTTGTTTCACCAAAAAGTCAATTAAATTAATGAAAAGTCATTCCTTGCATGTAAACTAACGGATTTTACCGTAGGGTTACACTTGTATGTAAACTCGCGGACTTTTACTACAGGGTTACAGTTGTAAATAAACTCACAGATTTTTAACGCAAGAATATACTTATATGTAAGCTCGTAGATTTTAACACAGGGTTACACTTGTATGTAAACTCGCAGATTTTAACGTAGGATTACACTTATGTACGAACTTGTGATTCAAATATAGATTCGCATTTCTGAACACAAAGTCATAGAGTTGGGTTCGAATTTTCAATAAAAATTATTCCAACTTTATATTGGACAAAAAAAAAAAAAAAAGGATTACAAGAGCTCCTTGAAAATTCAGTGATTCATGAGAGCCTTGATTTTCTTTTTTACATCGCTTATCTCCAACTGAATGGCTTTATAAGTCTGAACAACAGTTTGTCTGCGTAACTCTTTTTCATTGGTAATTATATTGCTTGCTGGATCAGATTATAATGCCTCTAATTCAACTTGAGCGGTTAAGAGATCTTGGTTCACATTATCAAGCTGTACAGACAAATTAGCAAGATTCTTCTCTGAATCCTCTCGCTCCTTAGAAATCTTTTCAAGGAAAGACTGAGTTTTAGCAATGGTTTCCCGAGTTCTCACAATAGTTTTATCATGGCTTTCAATAAATGAAGTAACATTCTTTATTTGAATACATAGAGATTGTTTGTCTGATTGATTCTTGTTAATACAGGCCTTACAAGTATCAACTTTTTCCTTGATTTCATTATGGAGTTTGACTTGTTCCTCCATTAACTTCTAAAAAGTAGTCTCCACCATTTATGACTTATCAACATTGCGAATCTTTAGTAAAGAATCAACATAGTTCTGAAGTTGAGCAACTATAAGTCTATAAGAATTGGTTTTTTTCTTCTCCACCAACACTTGCTATGCTAGCCAAGTAGATGTTGAGAACATTGGCAACTGAGGAAAAAGAATTTCCTTCTAGAATCTTATTGATGTAGCAATTCAGAAAATCGAAGAAGACTTTAATAGTATGCTGAAGCAGGTCATATTCCAATGCATCAATTTTTGCACAACTTGATGATGGCAGTGAAGAAGAAGTAGTTGCAGTGAAGACAATTCCTAGGGTAAATATGACATGTACTACATCCTGGGATAAACGGACAATAGTCTCAGAAGTTTCAACTTCAGCCACTCTAACAGCAGCGACACCAGAAGGAGCAGTAGCTTCAATAGTTTTATCAGTTATGACCTCAGTCATTGAAGTAATGCTAGTTGGAACTACTGATTCAGTAATATCAGTAGCCACAACTTCAACTTCAGCAGTTGCAGCAAGCTCAACATATTCAACTTCAGTAACTTTGGCGACTTCAATCTCAGATGCAATTCCTGGTTGAACTTTGCCTTCAGGTACATATTATGAAGTTGGATTAGAAGAAAACATTTCTAAAAGAAAAAAAATGATTAAATGATGATAAAAGAAATAGAAATGGTATTGGGTCAAGTTTTAGAATAAACATTGAGGGTGAGAATTAGATTCTCTAGGTCCATATACCTCAGCTCTCTCTTTTGCTGTTAAAAATGTATATTTACCATGGTCTAATAGAGGAGTTAAATACCGAATGGCGTAACTGTCATCATCATCATCATCATTATCATCGTCATCACTCCTAATTTGGATTACGGGAGGAATAGGAGCAATTGATTTTTCTTGCACCAATTGAAGTGGTTTTTCCAAAGAAGACTCAACAATAGGAAGAAGCCCAATTGCTAGCGTAGTAGAAGGAACTTCTGTGATAGGATCACTGAAAAAAACAGGTCCTTAGTACCGACATTTTTTAGATGAGCGAGGAATCAAAGTCGCATCATCATCATCTTCTTGTTCCTCCTCAGCAGTTTCTAAAGTTGAACTGTTGTGGTGTCAGCATCAGCTAATGCATCTTGTGTAATTGTTTGCAGGTCACTGAGATGCCTTAATCTCTTCCTTTTGTAAGAAATCTTCTTTGAAGAAGATTTTGATTAAGGGGAGGTTGGGATGGCGGGAGACGCAGGTCGATCTATTAAGCTATGGCAGTGCTGTCTTCATCCCTTGATAAAATTTCTTCAATGTCAAATTCTTCTATTCCAGTCACTTTAGGGCTACCTGCTTCTTTCTTCTGAGCGTACCATGCTCTAATGTCTCTCAAACAAGTAGAGCTTGCATTGAAATTATGAGGCATGGAATAGACAGCAGAATACCATTTGCAAAAGCTGAAGCTCATAGCTGAATTTGGCATCTTAAGTGGAAGGTTGAATTTGGATTTTGTACCACCAGAGATGAAATGAAACAAGCTCTTGCACCCTCAAAGAGATTCCCAGTAAAAACTCATGTTGGTATTTGGATTTTCAACATATAACTTATCATACACAAATTGTCGAGAAAAGTGATTTAGGTAGTAAGGCTCGATATAACAGTAACTCACCAAGTGAAGAAGTGCCTTGGACGAATATTTATTAACCACCAGAAATAGCCAGGAGAAAGAGTTGTAAATTTATCAGCACCAGTTATATCCGCGAATTCTTCTCCATAGCCAGCATTTGGAAAGTAAGGAAAACACCTGAATAATTCATAATTAGCATGATACCAAAGTGTTATACAGACTGCAGCCATGTAAGCTCCTTTCTATTGAGACTTCTCATAATGTTGAACCTTCGAAGAACTTAAATTTACTTGAGCATCAATCAGACTCATCAACGAAGGATAATGTAGAACTATCCAAACTATCAAATAAGTATATGGAAGTTCCACCCATGGATTTGGGGTCTTGACTATCAGTTTTCTATCATTATCACGGTCCTTCTTGACATTGCAGAATCTGGTGATTAATTTTCTTAATCCACTTTGGATTCCACAAACCATTGCTCACAATAAACTGAGTGGACAGGCAAATGCTAACAAAACTTCCGGATATACCACTCCAATTGGTAGAATTTCTTGTGAAGGAATCACACACTTTTTCAACCATAACATTAGGAAACCCGCCAATAAAGCAGGGTCTAATAGGGGTTGTAAAGCCTGACAATGAAAACACTCAAAGGATGTCCCAACCTTAAAAACATCCTCATCTGATTCAGCAAAATATGCATCTGTCCCATATTGAGCAATTCTCTCTTTAACCACTTTCTCAGAAATTGGAGAAAGACGAGTTAAATTAAGACTGCTCTTTGAAAATTTTGGAAAAAGGTACTGCAGCCATTTCTTTTGTTTCATATGTTGAGTACTAGACATGTGAGCACAAATATGATAGTAGCAAAGCAATTCCCAATAGGTGTCATAAACCATGGGATCCCGAGCCTTCAATAAATGGAGTTCTTCTTCTGAGGGAATGTATTCTTCATAAGAAATGTCTCCCATGGGAAGTCCTGAAATCTCATACAACTCATGAAGAGTAAGCTCTAGCTCACCTTGGAGCGTAAAGAAAGTGCAAGTATCAGGGTTATACAATTCAAGCAAAGAAAAGAAATAAACTTTGCTAGGAGGAATTCCATGCTGAACTATCCTGATGGTGCAATAAAGGTTCGTGTACTTTAAGTGATCCTCAAAAGTTTTTAAGAAAAAGTTTACCAAGATCTCCCGTACTCCG
The DNA here is from genome assembly GCA_036321105.1 of Dracaena cambodiana. Lineage (NCBI taxonomy): Eukaryota > Viridiplantae > Streptophyta > Magnoliopsida > Asparagales > Asparagaceae > Dracaena > Dracaena cambodiana. Next base: position 5,896,677 of record JAYEPQ010000017.1, read on the forward strand.
TTAGGAGAAAAATGGATCCATCCAACTGGACGAAAGTCTTGAACTGAGAATTCTCCTTAGGCATCAACGAAACAGTGTAAGAATGCTCGGGCAATTATCGGAACCTCACCCACATGGAGTTCTTGCTTAAACAATCCTTGAAATAATCCACAAAAATGTTTTCCAGTAGAACGAGGAAATGCACCTTGTGCATTAAATCCACCAAGCTAAACAACATCTTGCGGTCTATTTAAATGTCAATCCATGTTTTTAGGGATAGAAAAGGGCTGGAAGTACAAGAATGAATAAGATTTCTCCATATAAGGAGGAAACAAGTTGCAATCGTTAACCTGCCGAAGCCATTTGTAGACTTCATCATCTAAGCAATCATTGGGGATTGGGACATAATCACCAAACAAAAAAGGAGGCTTGGTGAGTAAATTCTTATTTTTTCCTTCGAAAGAGGCAGTGGTCATAAATTCCCTTAGTGTAGGACGAGTAGGGTATAAGATTCTGCTCTTCCTCTCTTAACTAGCAGACACTGCAAGGCTGGAAAAATTCGACCAAGTCTAAATTATTTTTTACCATCATATTCTCCTATATGATCAAAGTAATGAACTTTTGGCCAAGGGTTTAAGGCGCAATTCACTATTTAAAGAGACGAAAGAGTTAAAACAAAATAATAGAAAGGAAAAAAAATACTCTTTTAAGGTTAGAAGCATCATACAAAGTAAAAGAATCACCTCCAACCAGAGGCTCCTGACGGATCACTATGGCACTAGAAGTAGCTCGAGAATTTTGGGAACTACTACTAGATGGGCCAGAGGATGAAGCTTTCTTCGTCATTTTTTTTTAAGATTCTTAAGAAAAATTGAAGAAAAGAGGATTTTGAAGACGAAGAGTTATGAGAGCTTGAAAAAAAAAAATCTAAAGTTCAAACTTCTCAGAAAGTGTTAAAAAGATATTTCAATGATGAAATCGAGATTTTATAATAGATGATTTGATGGACGAGATCTTTGGTCCGAATCTCGTGAAAATCTCCTCATTAATAAATCTCAGAAAAGGTTTCGGTTTCTATGCTAGAAAAGTAGTAACCTTCCGGATATACTGCAAAGGTGTGAGAGCCGTGGTTTTAATATAGAGTCGTGCTCTGTGTAAAGGCACGAGATCCACGACTTTAATATAGAATCGTGCTCTATGCAAAGGCGTGAGATCCGTAGATCCAATATAGCGTCGAGCACATGAAAAAGTTGTATTTCCTTTCAAAATGCAAAGATTGTATTTTGGCCAAAATTATCCAAACTATTTCAAAACACTTCTAAGATTATGGAGTTTTGAAAACTTTGGAGGGGGTTTTGTTGACAGAATTTTTTTATTGAGGATTATCTGTCATAGAAAAATTCATGTCTCAAAAGCCAAGAAAGGTTAAAACATGATCGCGTTTTATCTCTCTAGATAGCCAAAATGTGGATCTTCAACCAGAGATATCCGCGAATTAGGTTAATAAGGGTGAGCCCCACAAGGTTGTATTTTAAAAAAGAATGATCTGCACAAACGCTTAAAGTATCGTTAAAATACAGATCTAATATGCAACTCAAGTGCGAGATTATGGTATGGCCCATGAAAGCACATAAAAGCGAAAGACGATTCCTTTTCAATAGAAGAATGTGCTCAGCTAATAAACTATAATACATATCATCAATAAAAGAGAGATCTGCAATTTGAGTTAATTTTTACCTCATGATTAGAGTTAAACATAACTTACGCAAACTCTAAAGGGTCGCGATTCTACTTTAAAACCTCAAGGAGCAAAAACCATCCCCAGCAGCACTAAAATGTGAGTTCAAACATATCATGCAAATAACAAACGTGCCATCACAGCAAAGCCACGAATTTAAAGTTTGAGATCCGCATTCTGGTTGTGATTTAAAGGAGACGCGAATCTAAACCTTGAGATTCGCATTTTGCACTTCAGTTACGATCCAGATGATTAAATGACGTCAGTTGTAAATTCTGGAGATTTAATACAAATTCTTCAGACCAAAAGACGAAAAATTAATTCTCGAATCGTGGAAGCCATCAGTTGAATAGTCACATCAACTTAAAAGCCTCCAAAGATCTATTCCAGATGTAATCTAAAAGAGTCATTCATGAATCTAGAGTCTGAGATCGGCGTTCCGGTTGCAAACTAAAAAAGTCGTCAGCGAATTTAGAGTCTGAGATCTGCATTCCAGCTCCAAACTAAAAGAGCCATCCACGAATCTAAAGCATGAGATCCACGTTCTGGCTATAATGTAAAGTAGTTGTCTGCGAATATAAAACTTGAGATTTGCGTTCCGCATTTTAATTACGATCTAAAGGATTAAAGACGTCGGTTACAAATTCTGAAGATTTATACAAATCTACCAGACCAAAAGATGAAAAATTAATTCGAATATCATGGAAACCAGCGGTCGAATGGTTACATAAACTCAAAAGTCTTCAAATCTCTTTAAATAGCAGAAGCTTAAACAAAAAAGGAGATCCAGAGATCAATATTATAGAGAGAGTTATTTTCCATCCAAGTGCTAGTGTTATCAGTGATCTGAAAATCCTGCCAACTAAAATCTTATACAGAGTGTCAATGGAGAGTAAGATAGTCCTCCACAGCTACTCTAGAGCTCAATTTTAAATAAAGAGAAAATTAAATTTTCCTCATTTTCTGTAAGTGGAAAACCATTGAAATTGTAATCCTTTATTGAAAAAGCTCAATACAGAATCATTTATGATTTTATGGCGTACACCAGCATGCTAGGACTCACTAAAATGGTTATATTTTTTGAATATAGGACCTATTAAGTGAACTTTATTTTGTTAGAAAAATAATTAAATTTTCTACAATTTTTTATATTACTTTCCTCCTTATTCTACCTCTTGCTCCTTCAAAATCAGATCAAACTCGATGCTTGTGCAAATGTGGATATGCTGGTATTTGGCTACACCTTCAGCTTTTTTATCATAACTTTTGATATAGAAGTCTAAATGAGTTAATTTTGGTCTCTTTAGAAATATAATTCAATTTCCTACAAGTTTTGTATATTATTTTCCTCCTAGTTTTACTTCTATCGACTCAGAGTCAATGCATATGCAAATGCGGATCTGTTGCCATCTGGATACACCTTTGGTTTTTTGATCATAACTTTTAATTTAGAACTCTAAATGAGTTGATTTTAGTATCTATTGAGAGATGCATGTCGAACCAACCAAAAAGAACTATAATAGTGTGTAAGAATGTCTCTGCGATGGTGATCTTTTGCTTTTGAAATGAGAATGGCTCTGAAGTCCCTCTTATTTTCTTTTTTCCAAATGGTGAAGGTTCACAATCTTTCTTTCCTTCTTTCTTTGTGGTTCTATGTGACATCTTCCACCTCTTTCCGTCTATGCGTCTGATTCCTTTTCTTTCTTTTCTGCAGAAGGTGTTTCGATATATTATATTGTTTGTTATGAGACTATAAAAAAAAAGTCGACGGCGTCGGAAAGAAATCCCGTCGCAATTGCTCCGTAGCTACAGCCTGATGAAATCTCATCCGGTACTTTACTGATGCTCTTATTGTCACGTGGGCACACTGGTTAAAGGAAAGATAATTCAATTTTATGCGAATTTCATATACTATTATCTTCTAATTCTATCTCTAACCCCTCCAAAACTGGGTTCAAAATTAAATATTACTATAAAATTCGAATCAAACCATTTGATTTGTGTTTGGATCCAACCCATATGGTTCACAAAAAAAGAACTGATTGATCCGCTTTTGGATCTAATATGTTTGGATGCTAAATGCGGACCAGCTTGATCTGCTTTTAGGTCTAACCCACACTGGACCCAATGCGAATCGGACTTTGTAACACCCCAAAATTATCATGTTTATTAAATTATAAATTATCAAGTTAAAAATTTCTTTCTATACACCTTCAAATTTAATTAAGTTTCCAAGGGCACCCCTTTGGCATTTTGTGGGGATGAGTTGTTAGAAGAGAGTGAGAGATGGCACTCTAGTTGACATTTGTCATGCATGCAAGAAGGCTTAGGAGTAGGATAGAGGACAAGGTGACCAAAATGCCCTTAGGTATATATATAACCTTATTCTCTCAAAGAGAATTCTTATCAACAGAACAAAATAAAAATCACTCTTTACTCTTCTAGTTCGTTGAGTAAAAAAAATAGAAGGGAGACTTTGCTAAAACAAAGGAGGAGATTAAAGGGAATAGAGGCAAGTATCACTTTGTTCTTGTTCTCTCTTTGAATCGTATTTGAGTACAAGTAGCATGTATGATCTTTCTTGGAAATTATTTGATTTTTATTATGAGTACATGATTACTTTTTCTTTATGGATAAATTCACATCATATTGGATCTGCATACTTAGAAAAATTTCTAGACTGCATACTTAGCCTGATTTACGGATGTTGGCTATTTTTGGCTTAGCCTCGCGTTTGGCAATTTTTAGCCTCGCGTTTGGCTATTTTCTGCTTCCTGTTTGGCTATTTCTTTAGCCTCGCGTTTGACAATTTTTAGCCTCGCGTTTGGCAATTTTTAGCCTCGCGTTTGGCTATTTTCTACTTCCTGTTTGGCTATTTCTTTAGCCTCGCGTTTGACAATTTTTAGCCTCGCGTTTGGCAATTTTTAGCCTCGCGTTTGGCTATTTTCTGCTTCCTGTTTGGCTATTTCTTTAGCCTCGCGTTTGACAATTTTTAGCCTCGCGTTTGGCTATTTTCTGCTTCCTGTTTGGCTATTTCTTTAGCCTCGCGTTTGACAATTATTAGCCTCGCGTTTGGCAATTTTTAGCCTCGCGTTTGGCTATTTTCTGCTTCCTGTTTGGCTATTTATTTAGCCTCGCGTTTGACAATTTTTAGCCTCACGTTTGGCAATTTTTAACCTCGCGTTTGGCTATTTTCTGCTTCCTGTTTGGCGATTTCTTTAGCCTCGCGTTTGACAATTTTTAGCCTTGCGTTTGGCAATTTTTAGCCTCGCGTTTGGCTATTTTCTGCTTCCTATTTGGCTATTTCTTTAGCCTCGCGTTTGACAATTTTTAGCCTCGCGTTTGGTTATTTTCTTCTTCCTGTTTGGCTATTTCTTTAGCCTCGCGTTTGACAATTTTTAGCCTCGCGTTTGGCAATTTTTAGCCTCGCGTTTGGCTATTTTCTGCTTCCTGTTTGGCTATTTATTTAGCCTCGCGTTTGACAATTTTTGGCCTCGCGTTTGGCAATTTTTAGCCTCGTGTTTGGCTATTTTCTGCTTCCTGTTTGACAATTTTTAGCCTCGCGTTTGGCAATTTTTAGCCTCGCGTTTGGCTATTTTCAGTTTCAAGAGAAACACGGATCTATACACTTGGTATGATTCGCGGATTTATGATAACATGACATGTGAATATCAACATGATATATGAAGGCAAGATTATTCATGATGACAAGTTCTAGTATCCTTATTACAAGTTCTAGTATCTTTATTATAAGACATGATTACAAGTTCTAGTATCCTTATTACAAGTTCTAGTATCTTTATTACAAGACATGATTACAAGTTCTAGTATCCTTATTACAAGTTCTAGTATCTTTATTACAAGACATGATTACAAGTTCTAGTATCCTTATTACAAGTTCTATTATCTTTATTACAATACAAGTTCTAGTATCCTTATTACAGGATAACAAGTTCTAGTACTTTATTACAAGACATGATTACAAGTTCTAGTATTCTTATTACATGATATGAAGCATTCTTATAACACATGTGTACATGATTCCAAATCTTGATTCTTGCACTCTTGATTCTTGTGAAATGATATGTGTACAATTTGACATGAAAATCCACATGTTTCCTTTAATTCACGTATATCATGTGCATTACTAACATGGGAAAAACTTCATGATGGATAGATAAGTACTGTATTGTACAAGGATCTTATTGGCCAACTTCTTGATTAGGTGCTGAGGGTCTTTTACTAGCAATACTTAGTGGTACTGAGTCACCATCTGATACATGAGTCACCATATGGGTGATGCCCGTTACTTGTTTCATTTAACGGGATCTGACTTGTAGCACTTAGCGGTGTGTCATGGTTCAGCGCCATGAATTAGAGGCCGGGTCTCGGGTATGCACGGGCACTTGTATAATATGAGAAACTGCGCATTATCTTATCCATCATTGAGTTTCAATTCCAACACTAACATGACATGGACCTATTAAATTTTACACGAAGTTTGTGAATGACTTACATAGTTCTGGTTACATGCAACATGATTGATATCGAAGCTTGTGAATGATTTACATTGTTCTGGTTATATGCAACATGATTGATATTTACTTCGCTTACACTTGTCACCTTTACATGATTTGTTTCTGCTATTTGAATGAATAGTCTTACTCAATTCATTTTCAACATTCTCAAGATACATTTGTACCAACGCAATTTATTTAATTTTTTTATTATTTGTACTGTGATAGTACACGTGTTTCTTGTTTTTGTGTTACTTGCTGGGTTTAATCCCCTGGGTTTTCTTAAGCCCAGATCACGAAAGTAGAGAAGGGGAGATTGCTCCAGACAACGATCCTTACTTCACCAACCAGGTCGAGTAGAGGATACTACTAGCACAATACTATTAGGGTACTTCGCACTTCTTGTTCTTGTCTCCTTTGTCACTTCTTGTTCTTGTTTCCTTTTTCTGGGCACTGCTTTAACTTGTAGTATTTAACTCTTTTGTGTAAGATATTTAAAGCAGTGTGCCAATTTATGTAATTAACTCTCTATATAAATGAAATCCTTTCAGTTTCAGACATGGTTATTCATCTTGACATGGCAGTAGTTACGGTTATTCCAAGATCATGGGACTGTTGAGTTATTCATAGTATTAAGTAATGTCGCCCACTTAGGAAAAAAAAAAAAGAGCAAAAAGGTAGAGCCGAAGTGGGGGCGTTACAGTTTTGGTATCAGAACCTAGGTTTAGGTGGGAGACCATATGACTACTGCCATATGAAAACATGTCTAAGATACACTCTTGACACTTCTTCCTTAACTTTGATATCCATCAGATCTAGTATCGTGCCTATTTTATTGTTTCTAATTCATTTGGAATATCTATCTTAAAACTCCATCTGATTAATCTTCCTTGGTCCGTCACAGAATGATGACGACCCAATCTTCTACTAGCTTAAGCCCAAATTCAACGAGTGAAGAGTCTGAGCTTAGAAATATGGTACAAAGGGTAGCACAAACGCAACAAACCACAATAATGATATTAGAAAGGATATTGCAGTGCCAAAAACAAGAGAGAATCAAAATGGTGAACCTTCTAAGGGTGGCGAATAAGAGGTCAGTATCATTTAAAGGGTCATATAGGTAAGGAGCAAACCCATCGGCCAGGAAATTTGATGGCACACCAACAAAAAAGCAGGTGATGCCGAATCGAGGTATAGTAATATGTAATTATTGTCATAAACCAGGACATATCAAGAAAATATGTAGAAGAGCTCAAGGGTTGTGTCTGGTGTGCGGATCCACTAGTCATCAGTTGAGAGATTGCCCAAAAACTCAACAGTCGGCAAAAGCTAAGGTCCCATGTCAGGCAAAGGGCAGACCAACAAGCATATCAACCCAGAAGATTTCAGGACCAGATCAGAAAGGGCTTTTGGAAAACTAACAACAAACTCATGCCAGCACCCGAGGAGGAACAGAATGGAGGAAATGGTAAGTTAAGCTGATGAATATGGAGAAAGTTTAAACCACTATAGGAGTCGTGGCAGGTATAATTTTAGTTTGCAATATACCGGCCATTGTTTTATTTGATTCCGGAGCGTCACACAGTTTCATCACTAGCATATTTGTTTCCCGCAATTTTATCGATTTTACTATCTTACCTGCGAGGTGGGATATTAAGACTGGGAATGATAGTATCATAACCAATAAAGAGTATAGATTGTATTCCTTGGTGATTAATGAATTTTGTGCCAACTTATTAGTTATTAGTGGAGGATAATATGATGTTATCTTAGGTATTGATTGGTTGAGTACTTTCCATGCAGTAATAGGTTGTAGAAGAAGTAATGATCTCAGTAGTGTCATAATTCTTAAATATATTTTCTGAAGTGATACCTGAACTACCACCAGCAAGGATAGTAGAATTTACTATTGATATTATACCTGGAGCTGAACCAGTTTGTAAGCCACCTTATTGAATGGGGATTGCAGAACTAGAATAAGTCAAGAAGCAAGTGGGCGAGTTAATGAAATTGGGTTTTATAAGACCCAGTGTGTCACCTTGGGGAGCTCCAGTATTATTAGTATGAAAGAAGGACGGGAGTAAAAGGTTATGTATAGACTACAGAGGTTTGAATGTAGTAACAATTAAGAATAAATATCCATTACCAAGGATAACTGATCTGTTCGATCAACTTGGAGGAGCAAAGGTATTCTCAAGAATAGATATTCGTTCAGGATTTCATCAAGTAAGAGTCCGAACAGAAGATATCCCAAGGATTGCATTTAGAACCAGACATGGTCATTATGAATATTTAGTGATGCTATTTGGGGTAACTAATACTCCAGCGGTGTTTATGAATTTGATGAATCATATTTTTACTCAGTATTTGGACAAATTTGTGGTGGTGTTTATTGATGATATATTGATCTACTCTACGAATAGAGAAGAGCACGTTAAACATTTGAGGATAGCATTACAAACTTTAAGGGAACAAAGGCTATATGGAAAATTGAGAAAATGTGAATTTTGGTTGAATAAAATTTTTTTCTTGGGTCATATAATATCTGAAGATGGTGTATCAGCAGATCCTAAAAAGATAGAGGCTGTGATGGATTGGCCTGTACCGAAATCAGTATTAGAAATTCAAAAATTTCAAGAGATGACTGGGTACTACATAAGGTTTGTACAAAATTTTTACAAAAATCATATCTCCTTTGACTAAATTAATTAGGAAATGATGAGAATATGTCAAAATAGAGGAATGCGATAAGACATTTAAAGAATTAAGATGGAGACTGACAACAGTGTCAGTGCTAGTAATTCCGGACAATACTGGAGGTATGAAAGTTTGTAATGATTTTTCAAGTTAGGGATTATGATATATGTTGGTACAGAGTGGAAAAATAATTAAATTTGGATCTTATCCTTAAGTTTCCAAGAAAGGTAAAATAAATAAAAAAAAATGATGATTCCATACTTGTGTTTCTTTTAGAAGATTGGGGAGACTAAATATAAGAGATAGGATCTTGAGTATGCAGTTCTAAGAGAAGAAGAATAATTAAGAACAATTGGTGTTGGTAGACTTGGCGGAGTAAATATAGTTGATAAGATTAAATAGGCAAGCAAACTAGAAGATTTGGAACAATTTACGGAAAGGTAAATGTAAGGATACAAAGAGATTTTAGAAGGCTGAGAATTAGTCGATTGAAAGTAGATGATAAAAAGTTGATGATAAATTATAATTAAAGAAGACAAATTTTATCAAGTCAGAATATGACCATATATCTTGGTACTCAAGTTAAAACTTATCTTCTCAAACGATTGTCTTATTTCATTACTTTTGTTGATCAATCCCATTTGACATTTTAAATCTTCCATCTGTACTTTATTTCAATGTAGTCCATGTTTTCAAAAAAAATTTTTTTTTTTTTTTTTGTATATCACAAGTCTTATCGAGACAGTGAGGCAATTGTAGAGATTTATTCTCTGGCGCCAACAATTGCAGCCACTTGATAGGACAATCTTGTGTAATTGAAATTTTGTAATTAACCACAAAGTCATTTCCAATCTTGTATTTTTACTATTCACTATTCCATTACATCAACATTGTAATAATTGAGGTTTATTTTCTCTTCTAGTGTCTGTCACAACTAGGTAATAGGACCACATAAGATTTTTATCACTTGTATCTTTCCCATTGATTAATCAGGATAGCGTGACACCCTGAATTAGTAGCAGCTATTCCTGATTAAACTTTATCCTGCATTTATAAATAAATTGGAAATCTTGTCTATCCAATATCATTACTATCAAAGACAGAAAATTTTTCATCATGTATTTTGTGTATCATAAATAAAGAGATGCTTAGATGAAAGTCCAAAATAGTGACTCTATCAAAAGTAGACGAATTCTAATATGGAATGCACGATGACTAAGAGGCTCTACTCGAGAACATGAGGACAACATCAGAACTATTTCATGATCATGCATGTTACTTGAATATATTTTTTTTACATGACAATAAATACTTGGGTACACTGACATAGTTTTGAATTGGAATTTCGAGGACGAAATTCTTTTATTAGGTGGGTAGAATGTAACACCCCAAAATTATCATGTTTATTAAATTATAAATTATCAAGTTAAAAATTTCTTTCTATACACCTTCAAATTTAATTAAGTTTCCAAGGGCACCCCTTTGGCATTTTGTGGGGATGAGTTGTTAGAAGAGAGGGAGAGGTGACACTCTAGTTGACATTTGTCATGCATGCAAGAAGGCTTAGGAGTAGGATAGAGGACAAGGTGACCAAAATGCCCTTAGGTATATATATAACTTTATTCTCTCAAAGAGAATTCTTATCAACAGAACAAAATAAAAATCACTCTTTACTCTTCTAGTTCGTTGAGTAAAGGAAATAGAAGGGAGACTTTGCTAAAACAAAGGAGGAGATTAAAGGGAATAGAGGCAAGTATCACCTTGTTCTTGTTCTCTCTTTGAATCGTATTTGAGTACAAGTAGCATGTATGATCTTTCTTGGAAATTATTTGATTTTTATTATGAGTACATGATTCCTTTTTCTTTATGGATAAATTCACATCATATTGGATCTGCATACTTAGAAAAATTTCTAGACTGCATACTTAGCCTGATTTACGGATGTTGGCTATTTTTGGCTTAGCCTCGCGTTTGGCAATTTTTAGCCTCGCGTTTGGCTATTTTCTGCTTCCTGTTTGGCTATTTCTTTAGCCTCGCGTTTGACAATTTTTATCCTCGCATTTGGCAATTTTTAGCCTCGCGTTTGGCTATTTTCGGCTTCCTGTTTGGCTATTTCTTTAGCCTCGCGTTTGACAATTTTTAGCCTCGCGTTTGACAATTTTTAGCCTCGCGTTTGGCTATTTTCTACTTCCTGTTTGGCTATTTCTTTAGCCTCGCGTTTGACAATTTTTAGCCTTGCGTTTGGCAATTTTTAGCCTCGCGTTTGGCTATTTTCTGCTTCCTGTATGGCTATTTCTTTAGCCTCGCGTTAGACAATTTTTAGCCTCGCGTTTGGCTATTTTCTGCTTCCTGTTTGGCTATTTCTTTAGCCTCACGTTTGACAATTTTTAGCCTCGCATTTGACAATTTTTAGCCTCGCGTTTGGCTATTTTCTGCTTCCTGTTTGGCTATTTCTTTAGCCTCGGGTTTGACAATTTTTAGCCTCGTGTTTGGTAATTTTTAGCCTCGTGTTTGGTAATTTTTAGCCTCGCATTTGGCTATTTTCTGCTTCCTGTTTGGCTATTTCTTTAGCCTCGCATTTGACAATTTTTAGCCTCCCGTTTGGCAAATTTTAGCCTCGCGTTTGGCTATTTTCTGCTTCCTATTTGGCTATATTTTTAGCTTCGCGTTTGACAATTTTTAGCCTCGCGTTTGGCAATTTTTAGCCTCGCGTTTGGCTATTTTCAGTTTCAAGAGAAACACAGATTTATACACTTGGCATGATTCGCGGATTTATGATAACATGACATGTGAATATCAACATGATACATGAAGGCAAGATTATTCATGATGACAAGTTCTAGTATCCTTATTACAAGTTCTAGTATTTTTATTACAAGACATGATTACAAGTTCTAGTATCCTTATTACAAGTTCTAGTATCTTTATTACAAGACATGATTACAAGTTCTAGTATCTTTATTACCATACAAGTTCTAGTATCCTTATTACAGGATAACAAGTTCTAGTACTTTATTACAAGACATGATTGCAAGTTCTAGTATTCTTATTACATGATATGAAGCATTCTTATAACACATATGTACATGATTCCAAATCTTGATTCTTGCACTCTTGATTCTTGTGAAATGATATGTGTACAATTTGACATGAAAATCCACGTGTTTCCTTTAATTCACGTATATCATGTGCATTACTAACATGGAAAAAACTACATGATGGATAGATAAGTACTGAATTGTATAAGGATCTTGTTGGCCAACTTCTTGATTAGGTGCTGAGGGCCTTTTACTAGTAGCACTGGGTGGTACTGAGCCACCATCTGATATATGAGTCACCATATGGGTGATGCCCGTTACTTGTTTCATTTAACGGGATCTGACTTGTAGCACCTAGCGGTGTGTCATGGTTCAGCACCATGAATTAGAGGCCGGGTCCCGGGTATGCACGGGCACTTGTACAATATGAGAAACTGCGCGCTATCTTATCCATCATTGAGTTTCAATTCCAACACTAACATGACATGGACCTATTAAATTTTACACAAAGCTTGTGAATGACTTACATAGTTCTGGTTACATGCAACATGATTGATATCGAAACTTGTGAATGATTTAAATTGTTCTGGTTATATGCAACATAATTGATATTTACTTCGCTTACACTTGTCACCTTTACATGATTTGTTTCTGCTATTTGAATGAATAGTCTTACTCAATTCATTTTCAGCATTCTCAAGATACATTTGTACCAACGCAATTTATTTAATTCTTTTATTATTTGTACTGTGATAGTACACGTGTTTCTTGTTTTTGTGTTACTTGCTGGGTTTAATCCCCTGGGTTTTCTTAAGCCCAGATCACGAAAGTAGAGAAGGGGAGATTGCTCCAGACAACGATCCTTACTTCACCAACTAGGTCGAGTAGAGGATACTACTAGCACAATACTATTGGGGTACTTCGCACTTCTTGTTCTTGTCTCCTTTGTCACTTCTTGTTCTTGTTTCCTTTTTCTGGGCACTGCTTTAACTTGTAGTATTTAACTCTTTTGTGTAAGATATTTAAAGCAGTGTGCCATTTTATGTAATTAACTCTCTGTATAAATGAAATCCTTTCAGTTTCAGACATGGTTATTTATCTTGACATGGCAGTAGTTACGGTTATTCCAAGATCATGGGACTGTTGAGTTATTCATAGTATTAAGTAATGTCGCCCACTTAGGAAAAAAAAAAAAGAGCAAAAAGGTAGAGCCGAAGTGGGGGCGTTACAGTTTTTCTCAGTTCTCAAGTTTGAACAGCCCCCAGTCTCTCTTTTAGGCATGTGTAATTAAGCGCCTCTGACCTAACAGATATGAATTGCCCAACGCCGACTAGGCAATGGGAAGAGAACCAGTTTCTCACCAACCCATCATACTGGGGTAAAAGTATGAATTGCCCAATGCTGACTAGGCAATGAGAAGAGAACCAGTTTCTCGCCAACCCATCATACTGGGGTAAAAGTATGAATTGCCCAACGCCGTCTAGGCAATGGGAAGAGAACCAGTTTCTCGCCAACCCATCATGCTGGGGTAAAAGTATGAATTGCCCAACGCCGACTAGGCAATGTGAAGAGAACAAGTTTCTCGCCAACCCATCATGCTGGGGTAAAAGTATGAATTGCCCAACGCCGACTAGGCAATGGGAAGAGAACAAGTTTCTCGCCAACCCATCATGCTGGGGTAAAAGTATGAATTGCCCAACGCCGACTAGGCAATGGGAAGAGAACGAGTTTCTCGCCAACCCATCATGTTGGGGTAAAAGTATGAATTGCCCAATGCTGACTAGGCAATGGGAAGAGAATGAGTTTCTTGCCAACCCATCATGCTGGGGTAAAAGTATGAATTGCCCAACGCCGACTAGGCAATGGGAAGAGAACGAGTTTCTCGCCAACCCATCATGCTGGTGTAAAAGTATGAATTGCCCAACGCCAACTAGGCAATGGGAAGAGAACCAGTTTCTCGCCAACCCATCATACTGGGGTAAAAGTATGAATTGCCCAACGCCGACTAGGCAATGGGAAGAGAACAAGTTTCTCGCCAACCCATCATGCTGGGGTAAAAGTATGAATTGCCCAACGCCGACTAGGCAATGGGAAGAGAACGAGTTTCTCGCCAACCCATCATGTTGGGGTAAAAGTATGAATTGCCCAATGCTGACTAGGCAATGGGAAGAGAATGAGTTTCTTGCCAACCCATCATGCTGGGGTAAAAGTATGAATTGCCCAACGCCGACTAGGCAATGGGAAGAGAACGAGTTTCTCGCCAACCCATCATGCTGGTGTAAAAGTATGAATTGCCCAACGCCAACTAGGCAATGGGAAGAGAACCAGTTTCTCGCCAACCCATCATACTGGGGTAAAAGTATGAATTGCCCAACGCCGACTAGGCAATGGGAAGAGAACAAGTTTCTCGCCAACCCATCATGCTGGGGTAAAAGTATGAATTGCCCAACGCCGACTAGGCAATTGGAAGAGAACAAGTTTCTCGCCAACCCATTATGCTGGGTTAAAAGTATGAATTGCCCAACGCCGACTAGGCAATGGGAAGAGAACGAGTTTCTCGCCAACCCATCATGCTGGGGTAAAAGTATGAATTGCCCAACGCCGACTAGGCAATGGGAAGAGAACGAGTTTCTCGCCAACCCATTATGCTGGGTTAAAAGTATGAATTGCCCAACGCCGACTAGGCAATGGGAAGAGAACCAGTTTCTCGCCAACCCATCATGCTGGGGTAAAAGTATGAATTGCCCAACGCCGACTAGGCAATGGGAAGAGAACAAGTTTCTCGCCAACCCATCATACTGGGGTAAAAGTATGAATTGCCCAACGCCGACTAGGCAATGGGAAGAGAACAAGTTTCTCGCCAACCCATCATGCTAGGGTAAAAGTATGAATTGCCCAATGCCGACTAGGCAATGGGAAGAGAACAAGTTTCTCGCCAACCCATCATGCTGGGGTAAAAGTATGAATTGCCCAACGCCGACTAGGCAATGGGAAGAGAACAAGTTTCTCGCCAACCCATCATGCTGGGGTAAAAGTATGAATTGCCCAACGCCGACTAGGCAATGGGAAGAGATTAAATTTCTTGCCAACCCTTTCATACTGGGGGTAAAAAAGTATGAATCGCCTAATACCGATAAAGTAAAGGGAAGAGGAAAAGTTTGGCATTTTAGCCCAAACGTAATCCTCGACATCTCACAATGTTGAGGGGAATAACATGGCTAGCCCAACTCAAACGGTAGTTGGTAAAGGCTAATCAAATCCGTTAATAGCTGGGGGTTTGCTAAAAATCCCATATTAAACTTTAATTTCGGCTCGAGAAATTGAGCATAAACGGTACCGAGATAAATCATTTTGACGACAGGTTATTCGTTGGGCAAGCAAATCTGTTTTGAAGCCGGCAAATAAAAGAGTCAAAAAAATCATTTTTATTAAAAAGGTGAAGATACAAAAAGAATTTCAAAGAAACATCGTAAGGTTATCTCTATCCTGTTTACGAAGTTCTTATTACAAGGAAGATAAAAGCGTAAAGAGAGATGAAACTATTGGCCTCCCAGGAGTCTCAATTGGTTTATTGTCTCGTCCAAATTTCTACGATGAGAAGCCTCCACGGTTTGCTGAGCTTGCCTACGCAACTCATCATCACTTATTGTAAGTTGTTGCTGACGAGATTCTTTTATGGCACGATTCCTGGCCATCTCTTCCTGCTGAATCTGCTCCTGCTGGACAAGCAACATCTCCCGCTTCTTGACAGATTCTCCTAATCGGAGTTCATTTTCTATCAAGGTGGCCCGAGCTCTGGCAATCGTCTCCTGGGCTTTAGAGATGGCCGCCTGACTGTCCTCAATTCCAAAGTTTACCCTCTGCAGGTCGCCAAGAACGGATTCCCGACTGGCTTGAAACTCTGTCAGCTCCTGAGACCATCTCTCCTCCTGCTGCCTTAAAATATTTCTTCGAGATAAGGATTCTGCCCGAAGCCGCGCCAGCTCTATCTCAGTGATCGCCTCCACATCCGCCTGACGGAGTGTGTGTAGCGTGGTCACCTGCTCTTCTAAGGCTGCAAGGCAGGCCCGGTATGGAGCTGCTCGATCTTGTCCACCGAATTCTTCAATATTTCCTAAATAGCGGAGTAACAGTGGACGTGCGAAGTTGAAGAAATCGTGGCCAGCAAAAACCATCTCAACACATCTTCTTAACAAATGCATAAAATCCTCGACAGTGAAGCCGAAAAGTTTTTCAAGAGGATTTGCACTGTCGGTAGGCAAAGTAGATAATGCCAAGAAAGGTGTTGTAAGCAAGGGAGCAGTAGTTGCTGGAATTGGAGAAGAAGTCCATCCCTGCATTAAATTCATAATATGGGGGACCAGTAGAGCCAGTGCAGATCTGGAAGAGCTGGAGACCCCAGACGAAGTACCGTCAGTACAGATCACTTGGATACCCCCACCAACAGGAAGAGAAGATGGGATCACTTCGCCTGAAGCTCCTCCGGTGGGAGAATCATCCTCGAACGAGAATTTCAAATTATTCTCCTCCCCTGCTGGAAGGCTTGAAGTCGGAAGAGTTGCAGGTATCTCAGCAGCCACGACAACAGACGACGTTAAAATCGCTGATTGAGAAGGCACGCCAACGACTGTGGGAAATGTCTTAGTGGAACAGACTGGCGTTGGAGATGGCATGCTAGGAGAAGGTGTAGCCTCATTAGCAGCGGCTGCGATAATAATCTCAGTTCTCTCGTCACTTCCCAATTCGTCAATTGGGGGAATTGAAGAGGAAACAGAGGCAGGAGCCGGTGTGGAATAATCAGCCGCAAACTCACCAGCAGAGCTACCCACACCACCAACGGAGCTGGAATGGTCCATTCTATCGTTAAACTCTACTTGGGTAGTCGAGTGCATTGGCGAGAGAAGTTGATCACCTGCATTTCAGAAGACCAGAAAAGCAGTGTTACGTTAAAATAATAACGGGTAAAAGATAAAATGCTAAAGGCCATACCAGGCGATACAAGTCCAGTTGTCGGACTTGAAGGGGAAGCCATTGTCGTTTCCAGCAATGTACCCGTCTCGCTACCCGTTAGTTGCGCCCCGGGTTCTGCCACAGGCTCTACGGCCGAAGGAGCCGAAACCTCAGCAACACTTGGAGCTTTAGCAGGTTTATCCTCCCTTGCCAATGCTGGGGGTAGAGCTGAAGCCAACAAGTCAGAAGCGAGTTTGATAGCCACTTCTTGGGGGGCTATCAAAGTTTCCTGTGCTAGTTTTTGCTTCTTACCCGGTCTTTTCTTTAAAGTGTTGCGGCGTTTGAGAGTTGGACTCAGGGAACGACTGACAACAGGCTGAGGAGCTCCACCAGCACCAGTATTGTCGTCATCATCACCGACATCATTGTCTGATTCGCTGACATCCGAAGGCTCAGCCGCAGCGCCAAGAAATTCTTCCATTCCTTTTATCCTTACCCTAGAAGCACCCTGGCGGCTAATATAGAGGGCTTCAATCTCTTTGCAACAACTGCGATTGAGAGAGAAGCCGGGCACGTCAGCATTCGCAATATTGAACCAATTGCAGGAGCTGAGGGTCATGGCCAATTCTGGCACCTTCTGGAGCAAGGAGAATTCAGCCTCGGTCCCGCCCGCTGCAAAATGGAACCAGCCACGAGCGCCTTCATATAAATTTCCCTCGTGAGCGAGATCTTTATTTGGATTGCCCACATAGAGTTGAGAATATCCAAACTGACGAGCAAAGGAACTCGGAGTATATGGCTCGATCTGACACCTGAGATCATGACGATACACCAAGTGTCCGGGACGGATGTTGAGAAGCCACCAGAACGCTCCTGCAGATAAAGTAGTGAACTTATCTGCTCCCATGGCATCCTTCAGCCTCGTCCCATATCCTCCGCCGGGAAAGTCAGGAAAACACCTGAAGATCTCGTAATTCTGAAAGCTACGAAGAGTTTTTCGAATCTGAGACATATAATTCTGCCTCCATGAAGAACGTTCATACAGTTCTACAAGGAAGCACTTTTCGCCCGAACGACGCTCTGGTGCACTCATTAAGGAGGGACAGTGCAAGACGAGCCACGCCATCAAATAGGTGTAGGACGTCTCCATCCTAGGGTTTGGAGTTTTCGGCTGGGCAGTCTCCTTTGACTTGCTCTTTCCTTTCTCCTTGACTTTAATAGTAGGAAGGAAATCACGACAGAGCACCCTCAGTCCATATTGCAAATTGCATACCATGGAGGGAAGGAGTCCAAGGGGTCGGCCGTATGCAAGAAGAACCGCTGGATATACCACGGTCATTGCAATCGCTTTCTTGGGCAATGACGGCACGATGCATCTTTTGAGCCACAGCATCAAAAACCCGGCAATGAGACCTCTGTTGGAGATCGAAAACTGGGCTTGATAGTGATAACTCATGAATGAAGTACCGGGACCGTATCCATTCTCATTGGATTCCGTGGTATAAAACAAACGGTAATGGCCCCTGGCTACACGTTGGTCGATCTCTGAAATGGGGATAGGAGAATGACCATGGATAGTGGCCGAGCTATCCTTAGAATTTAGGTTGGCAAAAAGGTATTCGGCCCACTTCTTGTGGCCAATACCGTGATTACGTGCACCTGTCTGGTCAGCGCAGATATGATAATGGCACATCATCTCCCAGTAAGTGACATAGATACGCTCATCCCTCGCCAATAGCATGTTCAACTCATCGGTGGTAGGGATATACTCCTCGTAAGGGACTTCGCCCATCGAGAGCCCAGAAACCTCAAACATCTCGTGGAGAGCGAACCCTAGCTCACCCACTGGAGTAAAGAAAGTACAGGTTTCAGGGTTATACATCTCCAAGAGGCAGTAAAAGTGATAAGCACTATGGGGAAACCCGAATTGGACATTCCTGATGGCTTTATACAAGCCAATATCCTTTAAAATGGGCTCGTGGGAATCCAACATGTACTGAACAAGGCGAGCCCACCACATATTGTTAGAAGAATGAACCCAGCCAGGCATCCTGAAGTCGCTAGCCGGGTACTGACCATCCTTCGCCAGGAACTCACTTAAGAAAGTTTGGGCACGATATGAGACTTCTCCTACTGGAAGCTCCTTGCCAAATCGGCCTGGAAGCAAGCCAGTAATGCATCTGGGGGAGCCATATTGATAAACCCCTTTTGCACCAAATTTGCCTGTTAGGACGCCATCTTGCTCTTGAGTTAGTCCCCACTTTAATTCCTGAGGTATCGCCAATCTCTGAAGATAGATCAGAGGATAGCTACGATCCATTCTAGGCAGAAACATCAGCATTTCGCCTAAGTTATATAACCAAGCGTGCTCCTCTTCAGAAAGGATCTCATCTGATTGATCCATCGGGTCTCCAAAGAGGAAGGCGGGTTTCTCCATCGCCCCTCTATTCACATTTTCGAAGGCTGTGTCAGTTATGATTTCTCACGCAGTAGTGGGGTGGTACTTGATCAGCTTCTCCTTGCGTTCCTTCGGGTCTGGCTTATATGAAGCCAAGATAGTGGTAAAGCGAAATTCGCCCGAGGGATCAGAACCCCCAGTAAAGCCGAAGTAGTTCTTGTGGGGAAGAGATTCCATCGAATAACCTACTGCACAAAGAAACACCAGAGTAAGAGAAGTTTCTCTAGGGCAGAAAATTTCTCTAAGTATGGACGCGCGAAGTTAAAGATTAGAACACTCGAAGCTAAGAATAGCACCGTGCGAAGCTAAAAATTAGACCACGCAGAAGTTAAAATAGCCTCGCGTTTTTAGCGCGACTGCTACTTAAAATAGCCTCGCGTTTTCAGCGCGACTGTTACTTAAAATAGCCTCGCGTTTTTAGCGCGACTTCTACTTGAAATAACCTCGCGTTTCAGCGCGACTGCTACTTAAAATAGCCTCGCGTTTTAGCGCGACTGCTACTTAAAATAGCTTCGCATTTCAGCGTGACTGCTACTTAAAATAGCTCCGCGCTTTAAACGCGAGGATGATGCGATAACTTCGCGTAAGAAGGCAAGCAGAGACTTTTTTTCTTCTCCAAGCCTTACGGCAGGAGTACGGCGATCTCGCCGGTAAAAGAGTTGATTGATCAGTTAAAATTAAGCCAAATCACTCTAGAAATATTCTAAAGAGTCTCGATGGAAAGATTCTTACCCCCGATGGGCGAAATGTGGGCTGGCGCGTCGCTGCCTTGGCCGCCGCCACCACTGCTTGCACCAGTCGCCGATGATGGAGCCGCTCGAGAAGTAGCACGAGTCTTGGGTGCCATTGTTGAGAAAAATCGACTGAAAATCTGGAGAAACTCGGTCGGAAGAAGATCAGATCGCCTGAACTCTGATCGCCTGAATCTCTAAGTTTCTGAAAAATTCTCAAATAAAGTGAGAAGGATAAGGAATAGAGATTTTATTTAAAATGAAAGAAACAGCCTCTTGGAATTTGGCGCGAGTTTCGGAGAAAGTGACTAGTCAGTTACTCTCTAAAATGCGAGGCTATTAGCCTCGCGCGATGATGGAAAATGCGAAGTTGTTTAACTCCGCTCAACTATACAAAACGCGAGGATAGCCTGTGTCTTAGCTTCGCGTTTTCATGGAAAAACTTAGATTTTTGACTAGTGCAATTGAGCGCTTCCATCTAAGTTAAAGTGATCCTTATCCGATCATTTGGGTATTATCAGTTTAAGTTACGCAGAAGTGCCTTAGACTATTTTACCAAAATTATTGACCATCTATTTGTTGAGCAACTAAGTTTATTGAAGCTGACATATAGAGAAGAAAATAATTTGCCTTTATTTATAAAAGAAGGAAAGATTACAAAGAGGGAGTTATAGCTCTCCCAAAAGCTTTTACATGATCAACTTGTCAATAACCAAACAGTAAGACTTCTCTACGGGGTGTTGAAGCTCAGTTCCCTGGTTCATATACAAAAGAATTCCAGATTTCTCTATGGGGTGTTGAAGTTCAGTTCCCTGGTTCACATGCAAAAGATCTCCTCTGCAAATGTCAATTAGGATCTGTCATCCGAAATGAAGCACGAGAGGAAAGGGAAGTGCTGCATTGAAGCACAATTCTGAACTGCAAGTGCTGCAGCTCCTTATTTACAGCCCCTTCAGGAGTTTATCTCTCGGAGCCAGAGCTTGAAACCTGCAACTATGTTGTAAAGCATATACTTCTGACTTCCTTAGAGTTACTTTTGCTGATGAAGATCGATGGACCCGCATACACTCCTCTTCAGAAAGGATTGAACTTACTGCAAAAGGAACAAAGTTTCCAAAAGAGTGAAAAGCGGAGCTAAATTAACTCTGCGCACAGTTGAAGAAATAGCCTCGCGCTTTAAACGCAGAGGATGATGCGATAACTTCGCGTAAAGGGGGGACAAGATTCCTTTCTGCTCTTTCCTTCTCTTTCAAATTCATCGCGACTGCTAATCAAAGATAGCCTCGCAATTCATAGCGACTGCTAATCAAAGATAGCCTCGCAATTCATCGTGACTGCTAATCAAAGATAGCCTCGCGGATTCATTGAGACTAATAGTAAAGCCCCGCGTTTCAAGCACAGGGACGACACAATAAAACAGCGATCTCGCCGACAAGATAAGCAATCGTCCAGAATAAACCAAGCCAAAATATCTCAGAATGGTTCTCAGAAAACCAAGAGATGAGGTTTTTTTACCTTCGGAAGACGTTGCATAGACTGGTTCGCTGTTGCGTTTACCTTCATGGCTGCTGCCATTAACGCCGGCCAACTTGCGAAAAGCCAAACTCCTCTGGAGAGACATCCTAATGATGAAAATCTATGGAGAATTGAATGAAGATCAGTTGAAGATCATTCGTGAGTCACTCGAGTTCTCATAAATTCTTCGGATGAGAAGAAGAAGAAGATGAGCCGGGAGCTCTATTTAAACAGAATTTCTGTCGCTTGGTATTCGGCGTGGAAACTCGGGGTAATTAATGACATAATTACTCATTTCACTGAAGACGAAGTGAAGCTGATTAGCTCCGCGTAAGTGAGCATTACGCGAGATAGACTTGGTATTCTAACTCCGCGTTTCAGTTTAGATATCCAAAGTATTTCAAAATCTGCTGAAGTCTAAGCCTTTTTGAAAACTTTGGAGGGGGTTCTGTTGGCAGTGAAAATTTCTAAGTTAAAAGGATTTTCCACAACAGAACGCGGAGCTAATTCAATAGCCCCGTGTTTGGTTACATTAACCCTGCGTTTGAATAAAACGCGGAGATGTTTAATAGCTCCGCGTTGATTCCGCAGTTTGGCTTGTATTAGCCTCGTGTTTGAGTAAAACGCGGAGATGATCAATAGCTCCGCGTTAGCTCCGCGTTTTGGTTATTTAGTGTCGCGTTTTGATGCGATTAAAGCTCCGCGTAAGCAGATAACCAGAATCTCAAATTGATTGAGATTATGATTTTGGGCTTATCCAAATACCCGAATCAAGTCTAATCAGAATTCCATCAAAACTAAGATATTTTATTGGAATCCTTGATGAATGCGAGTTCTATTTAGATAGAAACTCTTGCATTAACCTGGGGCTATAAATACCTTCCTGGTGAAACCCTAAGGGTCTTCTTTTTGGCATCTGAAGTCTCCTATTGATCCTTTGGCAATTCAAGTACGCGAGAGAGCCTTGAAGCCTATGCTGGTCATCTTTTTTTGGCAATTGATGTGATTTTCTGAAATATTGGAGAATTCAAGTTACGCACAGAGCCTTGAGTTCGTGAAGATCAGAGAAAGTCACCATCTTCTTTCTGGAGTTCTTGAGAAGTTCGAGTTACGGGAGAGAGCCTTGAACAAATCAAAACCAGAGAAGATCGTCTATATTCGGCCGATATCTTTAAAAGAGAAGATTTCAACGTACCGATCGTCCAAAAGAACTACTATAGATCCCATCGCCACAGATCCCACAATATTGTAAAAGAGAGAGATTGATTTATAAAATCCTCTCGTTTGTTCTCTTTATATATCTTGTTCACTTCTATTGTAATCTAAGATGTGTTCAACGGAAGGAAGCGAAGGAAATTTTGCGACGAACAACGTTACCTCCACATACTCAAGTGATAGAAACTTCAAGAAGAACCTGTAAGCTGAGGTTCATGCTTCCAAGAATTAATAGGCTCTAGCAGATTGTTAAAAGACTTTCTTTCTATTGTAATCATCTCCTATTTAAAAACTACTATATCTAGCCTTAACTTTATCCTTATTGTTCAATGAGTTGCCCTTCCTTATGGCAATAAAAAAATATTGTGGGCAATATTCCCTGTAGTCATTTATATTGTTATCTTCTTTATAAGTGTTTTGGATGATGTAATATAATATTTTCGATTGTAGCAATTTAATTCCTTCTTATTGTACATTCTGATTGGATGATTCTTTATTATTAAAGACCGCGTATACCCATTTCTTGGGTACTTGTCGGTAATACCCTACCCATAAATGGAATATATCACTAAAACTTTTGAGGTGTAGTTTGAAACATTATAATTTTGATGGTAATAAAGCACAATATGGTGGAGACGCCACTGGCATGGTAGGCGATGAAGCACAACATGACGGAAATGACACTGGAGTCGCAAAGGAGGGGTCCAGTGATGATATTATTAGGTCTATTCCATGTGGGCCAATAGATATATACATCCTTAAGAACTTTATGATATATGTTGCGGCCTTTATATGAGAAAAAATGGTAAATTATTATGCTTTGAATATCAAAAGAATTAATTAATATTTATGGTTATATATAATTTATAAGTACATTTCCATATTGTCATGTAGGAATGAGAGTCCCTAAGTGTCTGAATCGATATATCAGAGGATCAAAGAGAATCCACTAAAGTCTCGACACCCAAACACACATTTCATGGAGCTCATACATCAGACATCCCTATAGTTTCTTGGATTATTGCTCATATCTATATGTTAAAAAAATCGAGATTCCAGCATTTGTAGATAAGTAACAACCAGAAACAAATACCTTAAGTTCCACTTAACTTTTGAGAGAGATGATAATCACACTTGATGACATATGCACCCTTCTTGGCTTACTCTTGACAGGCCGTACGGTTAGCATGGATGGCGAGGCAATTAATTTGCTGGTGCAATTAATTAGAGTCAATGACACTGATGCAATAATTAATTTGCTGGTGCAATTAATTAGAGTCAATGACACTGATGCAATGAAGCAACTTAATATGAAAGTTGGCACTCAATTCGGATCTCATGGTTGTTGCATAGACTCTGAAAAGTCTATGATAGAGACTCCATTGTGCTAGTATATGATGCAGTCAAGACATATTTATTGTACTTATTTGGTTGCACACTCTTTGACAATAAGAGCAACACACACATTTCTTTATCATTTTTCCCGCTTTTGCAAGTCATCCATTGTTTGTCAGAAAATTGCATCTTTCCTTCCATTATAAAATTTGTGGATTACAATAAAAATATTTGGATTACAAAATTAAAGAATAACAAGAACGGGAAGTATTGATGAATTCCCTTTTCTTTGTGGGTTCGGGTGGCGATGGAGCCTTACTGATGCCTCCGTTGACCGTCCGACTGGAAGATGAAGATCTGTTTCTTCCTCTGGATCTCTCAAGAAAACCCGCTCTCTACGCTTTTGGAACTCTCTCCGTTCAGCCCAAAAAAAAGTCCCCTCTCTCGAATCCAATCCCGTCTTTTATAGACTGAGGAGACTTGAAATTCGGATTGATTCCCTCCTGAAAAATCTGATCACGAGATATCAGTAAAATCAACAATGAGTAATTTTAATCCAATTTTGATTTTGGTCAGAACTCTGATTCCTTTTAGATATCAAAAATCAGTATAAGGATTTAGGATAGGAAAAGGAATTTAAATAAATACCCAAATCCTATTTAGACTCTGATGAGTATTTTAATCGAACTTTGATTTTGGTCAGAACTCTGATTCCTTCTCCTGTTTGAACTCTGAGTAATTCACTATAAATACCCATAGAGCTCCAGCTCTTTAGAAAATCTCCACCTCTTCAGAAAATCTCTTGCTTTTTTACTTCGAGAAATTACTTTTTCCCAATCTGATGGCTTCCTCAAGTATTTCGCGCCCACAGGATTCAAATGCTGAAGATCGACCCGCGGGCGTCATCGTCGAGGTTGATCTCTCCTCCGAGGAACGACACGCGGGCGTCACCGCTGCTGTTAACCTCTCTTCCCTAATATCAGGTAAACAAATGGTCATCCGTTTTCTTTAAAATCGCTTTTGATTTATCACGAAAGAAATTTTGTTATTGTATATATATAACAGATTTATGTAGAACCATGCACATGTACACAGGGATGACCACAGGAATAAGCACATAGAGGATGGTACTGGGGTGTCCACTGCGGGGTGGCACTCCGCGGGTGTCCGCCCATGGGTGCCCACCCGCGGTTGCCCACATGCGAGTGGCACTCCGCGGTTGCCCACCCGCGGGTGGCACCCTGCGGGTGGCACCCCGGGTGCCCCCACCCGCAGGTGGCGCCCCGGGTGCCCACCCGCGGGTGGCGCCGCGGGTGGTCACCCGCGGGTGGCACCCCGCGGGTGCCCACGCGCGGGTGCCCACCTGCGGGTGGCACCCCGCGGGTGCCCACCCGTGGGTGCCCACCTGCGGGTGCCCACCTGCGGGTGGCACCCCGCGGGTGCCCACCCGTGGGTGCCCACCTGCGGGTGGCACCCAGCGGGTGCTTACCCTGCTTATTTTTTTTTTTGACTAAAGTTTTACTTTTCTATTTTACAGTTCCCCATTCAACAGATCCTTTATCCAAAAATTATTACTTTGGATTTTCGGGCGGTCCAAATAATAAATCTCACTTTGGATTTGACGGTCACATTCCATTAGTAGAGAAGCGAAGTAGTGCAGATCGACAGCAAAAAATTATTAGCTGCAACCCACTCACAGCTCGTGAGTTAATTACGGATTCCGTTTTTGAGGGCGCAAATAGACAGATTTTGAAGAAGCCGCAATTTCTTTTTGGGGATGCCATCAACCAACCAGATGACGACTTATGGGACACCACTAAGTGGTTGAGCTACGTTGGAGGTCACCACATGTTTATCCCGGACCTGGAGCGCAGCTATTCTTTATCATATCTGCAGCGGATTTCATATCCTCGCATGATGTCTTGGCCAATTACCCACAGCAGTCACAGCATTGCGACAGGGAGATTTAACAGAAACGGGCCATTTGTAGACGGCCCTGCAAAATATATTACAGGTCTATTGCCTGGTAGATTCGGTAAAGACTTACCTATTGGAGAGCATCCAAAATGAGCGGATACATTTATTAATCAGTTTTCAGACGCCCATGGCCAATTCCCAGCTCATGATTTCCGCACTCCTGGATGGATTCACTCCACATCGAGATCATGGTGGTCTCGGATGACCCATTTCATTCTGGTGAACTTCAAAACACGTTTAGAGAAGCTTGGCCTCTATTGTGCAGTGCGCAATGTACAATTTGGTATTCCACATAGCTCCCCTCACTTCTTCTGCATATTGGAGATGTATAATTCAGAGACCAATACTTTCTTCACCCCTGTTGGTGAGTTGGGATTCGCACTTCATGAGATGCATGAAATTTCAGCATTATCCATAGGCGAAACCCCTTACGAGGAGTATGTTCCGAATATGAAAGAACTACTCCGCCTCAAGGCTATTCCTAATGCATACTCAACTTACTGGGAGTTGATGTGTCACTATAATATCTGTGCTGACATCTCCAGGCCGCGAAATCAAGGGGCGCGCCCGGCTCGAAATCAAGGGGTGCGACATAAGGTATGGGCAGAATATCTATTCCAAAATTTAGAAGCAAATGATCGCAGTGTCCAAGTACGGGCTGTTTGCGATATAGATGCTGTCAATAAGAGGATTGGTACCTACTTCGCAACTACATATACGGCGGAATCTGATGAAGACGGGTTTAAAGCTCAGACTGTTTTCGAAAGTTACCACTACCAGACAGCTTCCCCCATATCAGACAATGCTATTTTTGTCGGATATCTTATGTTGTGGCTGAAGCGTTGTGTGGTACCTACTTCATGTCACGAAACAGTCACTGTTGATGTTATTTACCCTGCAGTCCTACTAGCGTTCGGGCAGCCTCTGGGATTGTTACCAACCATGGTTTGTAGTCTGCAACGTGGCTTGAGAGATATAACTACTGAATTTTGCAAAGTCTAGCAGGTGGAAGATAAGGATGGCAACAATATCTTCAAAACACCTAATCTGCGCATTGACCTGCCATTCACTTATCTGATGACTTGGTTCGTGCTGCACTGTCCTGAATTAATGACTTCTCCTTCAGGACTCATTGATCATGCCACTCCTCATGTATAGTGTTTCGAAAAATGCTCCTGGAATGGAAAGTACATGGCTAAGATTTGATAAATCCTTGGGCGACACCAAAATTATCATATTTACCGCTGTTTCCCAAAGTTTCTCGGAGGAGGTTATAGTAGCCTACTTGAGGATAGTCCTGGAAACGATAGCTATACAATCTTGCCATTGGGTTGCTTCTGGTGGCTCATCAGTATTCGACCAAGTCATTTGATTTTTCGTCAAAGTCGAATTTGTTTTATGGAGTCCTATACACCAAGTCGTTTTTGCGCGTCAGTTCGGATATGATCAATTGTATGTTGGCAATCCAAACTCTTATCTCTGCCATGAAGGGAATCTTTTCGAGGGTGCGCGAGGATGGTATCATTTTGCGGCGGGAGGTACAAAGGCATCTTTTACCCTTCCAAGCCAGTCACCATCTCTTTTTGCGTCAATGAGATTCTGCAATTGGTACCATCTTGCAGATATTATCCCTGGTGACTATCAGATGAATCGTTCCTTTCTAAGGCATATTGAGGCATCATATAGGTCCTCGAAAAAAGGCTTGACGTGTGAATTCCAGTCCATAAGCGCCTCTCTTAGTTTTGATAACAACGATGGCGATGGACAAGATGATACCTCTATCCCAGCTTCTCCTCATGGAGGTAGATCCGCGTCGAAGAGCTCAAACTCTAGAGTAGTCATGGTTTCTCAAAAGAAGAAGAAATTTCAGGTTCGAGTTGATAATTCGAGCCTAGGACGAACTGTTAGCCATTCAGATCTGCCGACCATGACTCATTCAGATCCACCAATCACAAGTCATTCAGATCTACCGACCGCGTCACCTATAGTTCCACCAATCATTCCATCTAGCAATGACTTTCCTGTTATCACTCCGGCATTTGGGTCAGGAGGACATTTGCCTACCACAACTCTTCCAGTCTTTTCTAGTGCCACATCACCACTGACTTCTTCTAGTGAGACTACTATGATGTATGGTTTTGCAGCTTTCTCCACACTTAAGACACCTGCTGCTGTAAATCCAGTCCCTAAAGTTGCAAGTTTTGACAGGAGCGATCCAACCATCAGGGATACCAGAGTCTTAGAGCCGGTGCATACTGCATTGGACGATAGTGCACTAGATGACTTTCAGTCTTCTCCCAGTGAAGCCTCTTTGCCTAGCCCAACGCCAAGACTTGTCCCTTCAGGTGAGCATTTCTCTTTAAGGATTGGACTTTACTCCTCCTTTTCCATCCCCCATTTTTTTATGCATATTTGTTTGTATTTCAGGTGGCAAGGGTCCAATGACCCATGCCTCCCCGACCGCCAAATCAGACTCTTTGGACCTGGTGGATTATTCTGGTGTAAGTGGGGCGATTTATGACTTTGACGGTCTAGGCTCCGATGGAGAGTGATTACTTCTATCAACCCAACATGGACAAAGTCTCTCACTTACCCTTGGAGGCTTCAGAGGCAGATAGACCTGAGAGATCTGGTTCTATTTCCATAACTGCCACCGATACAATCTTTCCAACATGTATTTGCGCACTTTTTTCATTTTGCACAAATCTTTTTGATGATAATACCCGACCGCTTTATTTTTACCAGATGCAGGTGATGCTAACGCACCTTTAATGTCTTCTACGGAGGCTCTAGTAAAGTCTTTGAACACAGAAAGCCTTCCCTTGCCGACACGCATGGTTTCATCACATTCTGATGCCATGGAATCAACGTGCGGCGCAACAGCCATGCCACTAGCGTCGGCGATCTCGACAACAGAGGAGAGGACCACTCCAGCACGAATTGTGACTAATTTATTAGATGCGGCGGCAACTCCATTATTAGAATCTCGTATGGCATCAGTACTTCCTGCGGTCGCTCCATCATCCATACGTTCTTTATCTGCAGCCTCAACAGATTCGAAGCAGAATTCGGTCTCCAGCTTTAGTAAAAGAATTATCAGTCGCAACGTCGAATTCTTTCTTGAACTTTTTTATGGATGCATTGAGGAGATTCTCAACGGAGAGGATTCTCTGGAGAAGGTCCATCCTCTCATGGTGAGTCACCTAGACCATATCACTAGGATTGAAGGACCGCAGCGGGCAGCTCCTTATAGGGCTCGATGGGATGAGCTGGAGGTCCAATTGTCGTTACTCAACAGTCTGCGCTAGGCTGATCTTGCCGAGATGACAAACCAAGAAGTGGCTCGCTTACGAGCCCAAAACTTGGCTTTTCATACCGAACTGCAACAGAATATAGAACGTCAGGCCCAACTCGTCGCAGGACTCCAAGGTTCTTCAGAGAAGCTGACTTGGGACCTGACCCAGATGGAGAACGATATTGAGCACCACCGTAACTCAATAAGTCGTGAGCGGGAGATCATGGCCAAGGCTCAAGCCTCGATTACTAATCTTGAACTTGAAATTCAAAATATTTCTGGCAAAGCATATGAGATCTCACGGCAAAAGGAACAAACCGAACATGACATCGTCGTCGACATCAGGGAGTTAGAAGAACTCCAGACTCAGGCTGCACAACAACCTCTCATGGATGAAATGGACTTGCAGAGGAGAGCTTTAGAGACAACAAGAGAGAGTCTCCACTGAAGGCTGCAGGCAGTGGAAGATGCTTTGAAGGCTTTATCTCAAAAGTAAATGTTATTATTACTTCTTGGTAATTGTAATAATGCAGAAAGAAAGATTTTGTTGTGCGCTGCTATATCATTATTATCATCATCTTTCTCTTTTTCTTCCTCTTTTTTTTTTAATTACGTACGTATATGTATTTTATACGCTTTCATGGATAGTGACTCAGACTATTCAGAGGTTCAGGACTTGATAGTGAGAGTTTTTCAGATAAATTTAATCCTAAATGTTCAGCGACATATAGTGCGACCTATTAGGATTTACGAACAATAGGCAGATGTATGATGTTAACGTGCCTAAAAAAAATGTAAAGCAGAGGTGTAATATTAACGTGCTTATAGAATAACAAACAGAGGTATAATATTAACGTGCATGTAGAATTCTAACCGTTCAGTGACGTCTAGTATGACGAATTAGGAAAAAATAGAGGTATTATTAAACATGTCTTGGGGCTCAACCTATTCAGAGGATCTAGTCGTGATAGGAATGAATGAGCCGACCAAACAGAGGTGATTGTTAACATGTTTGGTCTTAATTAGGAACGAATGAGCCGACCAAACAGAGGTGATTGTTAACGTGTTCGGTCTCAAAATTCTGACTATCAGAGATAACTGTTAATTTGATAGGGAAAATGATTGTCGTCAGAGAAAACTTTTAACCTAACGACCTTAAAAAAATTATGTTCATCAGACGTTGTAACTTTGGACTTGATGAAGTATGAATTTTATCCTCTTTTTTTTTTATAAAGGTGAAATCTTATCTTAATAAAGAATTGATCTAATGTAAGGTTTTTAAGCAAACCCCCAGCTATCAACGGATTTGATTAGCCTTTACAAACTACCGTTTGAGTTGGACTAGCCATGCTATTCCCCTTAGCATGGTGAGTTATCGAAGGTTTTGTTTGGGCTTAGAGGTCAAACGTTCCTTCTTCCCTTTGCTTTAGTAGCTTTGGACAGTGATATATCTTTACATTTAGGTAAGGATATTATCATGACAGATTTGTCGTAGGATTTTTAGTAAACCCCCAGCTATAAACGGGTTTGATTTGTCTTTATCAACTACCATTTGAGTTGGGCTAGCCATGCTATTCCCCTCAGCATGGTGAGTTATCGAAGGTTTTGTTTGGGCTTAGAGGCCAAACATTCCTTCTTCCCTTTACTTTAGTAGCGTTGAGCGATTCATACTTTTACCCCCAGTATGATAGAGTTGGCAAGAAATTTATTCTCTTCTCGTAGCCTTGTCGGCGTTGGATAAATTTTTTTATTTTAAGAATAATATTTTTTAAGAAATTTTCCATTAATGGGCATCATCATTCGATCTCCATGCTGATTAATCAACCGGTATGCTCCATTTGAGTAGACTGTCTCCACTATAAATGGGCCTTCCCATTTTGGCTGAAACTTGCCCTTAGTTTTATGCGTGAGAATCATAAGACGCCTGACTGCTAGGACCAAGTCACCCACTTTAAAGTTCGTTCCTTCACCTTTTTGCTGAAGGCTCGAGATATTCGCGCCTGATAAAGCTCGATTTGCTGTTGAGCTTTTAAGCGTTTCTCATCCAATGCTTCTAATTCCCGAAGTCGTTGGCTATGTTTTTCCTCAGTGGTCATTCTTGTAGCTAATGCCACCCGAAGAGAAGGAATCTGAATTTCTAGAGGTAGTATAGCTTTGCAGCCATACACCAAAGAAAATGGTGTACTCTTTGTCGGTGTCCTAACCGTTGTGCGATAAGCCCAAAGACAAGCCCCCAATTTCTCATCCCAATCGCGTTGACTTGAAGTGACAAATTTCTGCAAAAACTTCATAATGGTCTTGTTAAATGCTTCAGCTTGACCATTTGCGGCAGGATTATATGGAGACGAAAATATGTTCTGTATTCTGAACTTATCACAGAATTTAGTATATGCTTTGCTAGTGAATTGAGGGCCGTTGTCACTGATGATCCGTCTAGGAACACTAAAGCGATAAATGATGTGGTGTTTGATGAAACTGATTACATCATTTGTTTTTACTTCTCTCAAAGGGATAGCTTCTGCCCATTTTGAGAAGTAATCGGTTATAGCCAGTATAAACCGATGTTCACGAGAAGATGGCGGAGCAATGGGACCAATGATATCCATTCCCCAGTCTCGAATGGCTATGTAATCGTGGTTGGATGTAGGTATTCTGCGGCCTGGTGTATGTAGTTCGCATGTACCTGACATGTATGGCATTTCTTCGCATATGCCATGGCATCTGACATCATTGTCGGCCAGTAGTAACCCATTCTCCTTATCCGGTCTCCCAATTTAGGTCCCGGCCAACAGGCCCCGTCATGTGCTTCTTCGAGTACTTCTTGTGCTTCTTGTTGTGATAAACACTGAAGTAAAACTCCACCTGGCATTTTCCGATATAAGGTACTAAGTTTAGGATTATAATAGAATTTTTTTGCCTCCTTTTTCACTTTTGCGGCTTCTTTAGGATCTTCAGGTAATATCCCGTAGAGCGCAAAATCGACGAATACGAACCGCCAATCTCTGGGCTCGAAGTTCATCCCTGACACATGGACCTCATTTGCCTCGAGTATTTCCTCAGGGCAAAGAAGCTCACGGCTTCCAACCTCAACACTTTTGCTTGACTTAGCAGGGAGTGCTAATGTAGCGGCGAGGGAAGCCAAGGCGTTAGCGTATGCATTCTCGTGTCGTGGCACATAGTCAATATAAAATTCTTCGAATGAGTCGGCAAGTTTGATTGTCGCTTTGTGATAAGGTACGAGATATTCATGCTTAACCTCGTATTCTCCTCTTACTTGATTTATTATGAGTTTGGAATCCCCATAGGCCTCTAAACGTCGGACCCCTAGATGTTGGGCAATTCGCAATCCCGTTAATAATGCATTGTACTCGGACACATTATTAGAACAGGGTTGAGTTAGTGAATATCCTCGGGGGATCACATGATTTTGCAGGGATATTAGAACCACCCCCACTCCGGCAGAGTTCTTTCTAGCTGCTCCATCAAAGAACAGCTGCCAAATTGGTTCTTTAGAAACCATATTGGCTTCTGCTATCTCATCTGGAATATCCTCATAAAGTTTCGAGGATTGCAGGACAGGATGCTCTGCTAAGAAATCAGTAATCGCTTATCCCTTGATCGCCTTTTGTGGTATAAATCGCATGTCATATTGCGATAGGAGGATCGACCAATTAGCTAATCTGCATTTGAGTGACCCAGGCTTGGTCATGAGCACTCTCAGAGGATTTACCCGAGAAATCACATGGACTGTTTGGCCTACTAAGTAACGTCATATTTTCTGAACTGCGAATACCAGGGCCAAGCATTCCTTCTCTACTGGAGTATACCGATGTTCGGCACCTACCATAGTTCTACTAAGGTAGTAAATAGCTTATTCATGGCCGGAGTCATTAGTTTGGGCTAACAAGGCGCCAAGTGAATGGTCCATTGCCCGAACGTATATCAAGAATGGTTTTCCCGATATAGGGGCTAACAATACCGGGGGCTTTGTGAGGTACTTCTTGAGATCTTCAAAGGCTTGTTGACAAGCTTCATTCCAAACGAACAATACCCCTTTCTTCGTTAGCCTGGTAAAAGGTTGGCATCGCCCTGAAAGATTGGTGATAAATCTCCGGATATATGCCAGTCTTCCTTATAATCTGCGAAATTCTTTAAGGTTTCTTGGTGGCTGCATTTCTTGAATTGCTTTTACCTTTTCAGGGTCTAGATAAATACCCTTGGATGTAACAACGAAACCAAGGAATTTGCCACTAGAGACACCGAGAAAGGATTTAGTTGGATTCATTTTTAATTGGTGTTTTCTCATAATGTCAAACACCGCCTTCAGATCTCGGAGATGATCGTCTTTATTGCGGCTCTTAACAGCCAAGTCATCCACGTAACACTCTACCGTTTTAAGGAGATGCTTGCGAAAAATTGTGCTCATAGCACGCTGATATGTCGCACTTGCATTCTTCAGACCGAATGGCATGACCGTATAACAGTACACACCTAATGGTGTCCTGAAAGCAGTATGTTTCTCATCTTCCGGACACATTTTGATTTGATTGTACCCGGAGAATCCGTCCATGAAAGGCATTCTTTCAAACCCGCAGGTATTGTCAATCATGACATCAGTTATTGGAAGTGGAAATTCATGTTTAGGACATGCTGCATTGAGATCCCGAAAATCGATGCAGATTCGGATTTTTCCATTCTTCTTGGAAACTGGAACGATGTTCGCTACCCAATCAGGATGTTGTTCTTCTCGTACGAAGCCAGATTGTATAAGCTTCTTCACCTCATCTTCGATTGATTCTATCAGTTCTGGATGGAATCTTCTCTGTTGCTGTTTTACTGGTTTCGCATCTGGCTTAATATTAAGTCGATGCATAGCAACTTGAGGATCTAAACCCGGCATGTCTTCATAATTCCAGGCAAAGACGTCTATGTATTCTCGGACGAGAGTCACCAGGTCGTCTCTTTCATTAGGAGATAAGCTCTCGCTTATAAATATGGGTTTAGGATTGGTTTCATCACCCATATTTATTTGGACCACCTTATCCTCCGTAGGAGGTTCACGTTTCTCAAAGTGCATGTTCCATTGGGCATCGAGATGCTTTACTAATGCTTTATCTTCTATAAGGGTCAGTTCATCATTTTCATCTGGGGTTGGATTGACAGAAGTCATGTTTACCGTCATCTCTCTGAATAATACACCCATGTTGATATCCGAATCCCAATCGGAATCTTCCACATTCTGGCAAATCATATCTTCGATATCCGAAGGATCGGATGTTGTGACATATCCCAACCCCCTGCCGGTTTTGTGATAATAGTCCGGTTCTTTTCCTTTGGGTACGAATGAGGGAAGCTGATCTCAACATCCCTTACCGAAGTTTAATCCGGGTTTATTGATAAAATCATATCCCATTTTTGCCACCATCCGAAATGACTTTAGTCCATAATGATAGAATTGAGGGGCTTCCTGAGCCTCACTCTCACTATCACTGGATGAGGCTATATGTGATTTAATTCTTCCAAAAAGAATAGGTTTTTGATCTGGTCGATGGGCCGGTACTTCGAACACCGCCCCATCTACGTTTTCGATGTTTGATTGTACCATCATTGATGATCTAATAGGCATGTGTATGGTTGCTAAAGTCTCAAATTCTGAGAGACTGTCTGCATCCGTGCTAGTAGCTGAAGTTAAAGAATCAGTAGGAACACCAGGCAAATAAGCAAAGTTCAGATTCTCATTTATTTCCCACTCGCCTTCATCACTGGCGGTGTCATTTACATCCAAATCATCAAGATTAATTACAAGAGGTTCAAAGCCTTCATTGGCAATAAACACTCCTGACTCAGTATCGGCTTCATTCCCACTATCACATTCATCGTGCATTGGGGGGTCGACCTCAACACTTTCAACATACAAAAGTGCATCTACGAAGTAATTTTCAACACCCTTGAATGGTTGTTTGTCAGCAATCAAAGTATGCACTTCTCCATCTTCATCCACGTACTTCATGCATTGGTGCAGGGTGGACGGGACGATCATATTAGCATGGATCCATGGTCGCCCTAAGAGAATATTATATGAAGTGTCTGCTTCGATTACGTAACAGGTCACCTCGCTTTTAAGATCCACGATCTGGCATCTGAGCCTGATCTTACCCAGAGGGTGACTGCCATTGGCGTTGAAGCCGAAAATGGCGGTGTTGGTTGGAGTTAGTTTGTAGGGAGGGATCCCAAGAAACTGCACAAGCCTCCATGGCACAATGCTCAAGGCAGAACCCGGATCAATCTGAATTCAACCGATTTCTGCTGAGCCAATCTACCCGGTATAGTATAGAGGCCTGTTGTGCATAATATTCTTCAGCTGCATGTCCTCTGGTGTAAAAGTCATATAAGGAGCACGCCTCGACACTGAGTTGCAGTGCGGGCACGTCTCCTCAATCTCTTCTAGGAGATGGGCTAAGAAAGCTTTAGATTCCGCTAGGGCTTCCCTTAGCACATCTCTTGTAGGCTTGGACAGGCGTAATAACTCATACAGAGTTATTCTTGCAGGTATATTTGCCAACTGTGTCATGACGTCAAACTGAAAAGAGGAACTTTGCTCTTCAAGAGCATCTTTTCATAGTGCTCGGTTGTATCTGAGCTCCTTTTGTTTTCCCTTGTCGGGAATTTGCTTAGTAGTCCCTTCGTTAGTCTCCTTGGTTGGCCTAGAGGCACCAGCTTCCATGCTTGAGAGATCCTTCAAATATTGTTTTCCCGATCTGGTTCCAGAAGGCGGCGCAGGTTCATTCTCCACTGCTAGGGCTATCACCTCTGATTCAGAATCTGTTAACAGCGGAATGTGATCCGCATCCTTCTCAATGGTTGCTGAAACGGCATTGCACATGCGCTTCTTTCCTCTTATTTCAGTCTTTTTCCTGGTCCTGACGGTTGTCCACTGTTCATCTTCAAGAATGTCTGGATGCACCCAAAGGACCTCCTGTTTCTTCGTTGCGAAAGGAACTAATCCTTTTTTTTGTTGATTATGGGGGTCTAAATTAACCACCCTGAGCTGACCATTTGGAATAGGTGTGAGCCCAAGTGGTACCTCCAGACCACCCACTGTAAATGTGGCCGAGTTAGCTGTCACTCTTTTTTGTTCAGCTTTGAGCTGAACTGCTCCAGCATCAATCAGTGCCTGAATTTTATCTTTTAAAATGAAACAGTTTTTAGTTGGGTGACCTACAATCCGATGGTATAAGCAGTAGTTCGGATCATTGGTCTTTCCAACCTCTTCAGGCCTCTTGCTCTCTGGCAATTTGAGCATGTTGCGCTTAGTGAGCAAATTGAACATGGTAACAGTATGTTCATCCTTAAATGAATACTGTTTTTGTGGTCTGGGTGGACCCGATGTGTCGCTTTTAGCCGGCCTTTGTTTTGGCTTGGATGTGTTTTCCACTGCCATTATGTCTTTCCCTCTGGAACGGGGGAAATGAGATGTTGGTTTATTCAAGGTGGCCCTTCTTGAAGATTGCTGCTCCTCGAGGCGTCGGAGTATGTCTTCGGCCTGCTCACCTTGCTTGAGTAAGTCTCTCCAAGATTTGGATTCAACCGAACCCATTTTGACCAAAACATCGGTCAACAAGTTATGTCTGCAAGTCTCTACAAGATTCTCCTGTGTCATGCCTTGTGGACACCGCATGGAAAGCTCTCGGAACCGCTCGACAAAAGTTTTTACTGTCTCGCCCTCTCCCTGCTTTGCTGCTAGCAAGGATGGCACCGAGACCTCAGTGTCATCTTCAAAGAATAGGGCTAAGAACTCACGTTCTACATCGGCCCATGATTTAATCATTCCCTGGGGCAGTTGCATGAACCAGGTAAATGCGGGCCCTTGCAAGGTACTCGCAAATATTCTGGTCAACATTGGATCATTCCCCATTAGGTGTCCTGTCTGTGACAGGAAGTAGAAGATGTGCTGTTGTGGAGAGCCTTTCCCGTCAAACGACTGAAAGTTTAATGGTTTGTAGTTTGCAGGGTAGGGTGTAGTCTCCCATTCTATGGGATATGGGCGCACTATTCCCACTTCCTGCAACTTTTTCCGGTGAAGAAGAGCTTGTAACTGGTTTTCCATCTTCTCCATTTTATCCACCTGAGGATTAATAACCACCTTTACCCTTTCTTTTTCTTCTGAATGAGGAGGTGGTTCTTCGTGTTCGTCTTCACTATCTTCATCTATGCGGACATGTTCCTCTTCATGCCGCTTAGTGGACGATGAGGATTGGCCTTTCTTTGTTTGGGCCAACAACTCAGTTAAGAGTTGCTTCATCTCTTCCATGGTCTCTTCTTGCTGTTTGAGGTATTGTTCTTGTCTCTCAAGTCTTCTAGAAACCTCTTCTGGAAGATCGGCCATGTTTATCACAGCCTTTGACCCTCTGTTCGAATCGGAGTAAGACGAAGATACAACAGCAGAATATCTGTCTTCCTCCTCATCAGATCCTCCAGCCAATTTCTTATAATTTAATGGTATGGCGACTCCTCTCCTAGCCCGAGTGTGTCGATACATGCTCTCTGGCTCGATAGACGCTCCCTTTAATTTTGAAGTGAACTCTCTGTCCGAAGAGTCGCTTTCAGCAATTTTTTTGCCTTTACTAACCATATGGGCGGAAACGGCAGGCAGATCATCCCCAGAGCGCATATTTTTCACTATTCGCCTTCTCTTTGGCTCCGTAATCCGCTCAAAAACTGATGGTCTTGACTTATATTTGTAATTTGATAGAACGGCTGAGATCAACCGTTCACAATGGCAGTGAGAAGTGGATTGGGAGATGCTTCTCTTTTGAGTGAGGTATTCTCTCAAATCCTGAGACCTGTCCCCATTTAAATTTGTACTCTGACGCCTCTTGCGTCGCAAGCTTTGTTCATAATATTGATTGGTTTGTAGTATCTCAGGGCTGAGAATTTTTCCAGTATCAACACAATCTCCTTTACGGAGTCTTCTAGAGTGTGTGCTGGTCTGCGCAGTTGCATGGGCCCCGCACGCATCTAACTTATTATCAGGAATATGTTCATCAGAAGAGAAACTTGAAGACATGCCTTCTGGTGAGTGCATGAGCACATCCTTACATTTGTCTGCAGAGGAACAGGATGGTACACCTGAGAGAGTAACCAAAAAGTTAGGTGTGCACTGTGTGCTCACTGCGCGTGTGCCCGAATAGACACCAGAACCAAGTTTAGCTGATACTACCCTAGATTTGTCCTGTGGAGTCCAACCTGAGGGTTGAAACCCGCGGTGTGCGGCTCGTGGTTGAGATCGCGGGTTTGCACCCGCGGTTGCAAACCTGGGTTTGCGCCCGCGGGGTTGCCCTCGTGCGGTGCAACCCGCAGTTCCGCCTGCGGATTTTCATTCTTGAGATTTTTTCTTCTTGATGTTGCATGTGTCAGGATTCTTTCCTGGGTTGGATTTTCTGACTGTATTTTTCCAGAAGCACTGTTGAGGCGGGCCCGTTGGACTTTACGCCTTAGGTTTCTCTTCTGAGAGCGGGTGAGAGTTTGGTTCAACTTAGGAGTAGGCGATGACGCCACATATTTTCTGACAGACGATGACGTCTTGTCAGTTTTAACGGACGATGACACCTCGTGAGTTTTAATAGGCGATGACGCCTTTTTATTTTCGATGGGCGATGACGCCTCACCTTTCTTCATCATAACCCGGCGATGACGCCTGGGCTCTGAATCTGAGGAAGAAAGAAATTCCTCGTATTTTTGCTGATCGACTTCTACGATCAACGTTTCAACAACAGACCCGATGGGTACCAAGTCGGACTGCGCCACAACATTCTCTGTAGTAAACAGAGAGGCTCCCACTGTGGTCGCCAGTTCTTGTTTGCCAGAAAATTGCATCTTTCCTTCCATTAGAAAATTTGTGGATTATAATGAAAATATTTGGATTACAAAATTGAAGAATAACAAGAACGGGAAGTATTGATGAATTCCCTTTTCTTTGTGGGTTCGGGTGGTGATGGAGCCTTGCTGATACCTCCGTTGACCGTCCGACTGGAAGATGAAGATCTGTTTCTTCCTCTGGATCTCTCAAGAAAACCCGCTCTCTGCGCTTTTGGAACTCTCTCCTTTCTGCCCAAAAAAAAGTCCCCTCTCTCGAATCTAATCCCGTCTTTTATAGACTGAGGAGACTTGAAATTCGGATTGATTCCCTCCTGAAAAATCGGATCAGAGATATCAGTAAAATCAACAACGAGGAAAGAGGAAACAGGTGGAAAACCCGCGGGTTGGCACTGCGGGATTGCTCCCGCGGGTGTCAACCCGCGGGATTCTCCCGTGGGTGCACCCGCGGGATCTCTCCCGCGGGTTGCCGCGGGTGCAACCGTGGGAGAGTCTCCCGCGCGAGTTGCACCCGCGGGAGCTTCCCGCGGGTGTAACCGCTGGAATTCTCCCGCGGATCTCCCGCGGGTTGCACCCACGGGAGTTCTCCCGCGGGTGCTTCCCGCGGCGCGGGAGAAATTCCCACGGGTGCACCCCGGGAGAAATTCCTGTGGGGTGCCCGTTGAGCAATTTTCCTTTCTTATTTTATTTTATTTTTATTTATTTATTTATTTATTATTATTAGTATTTTATATATATATATATATATATATATATATATATATATATATATATATATATATATATATATATATATATATATATATATATATTTTTTTTTTTTTTTTTTTTTTTTTTTTTTTTTTTTAAATTTCAGTGTCTACATCCATTCCATTACTTATATGTGTTATGTGTGAGGAGTTCTTGCACACCTTTAATATCATTAGCTCGGGCTAACATTCGGAGACCATGTGGCACAGATAGCTGATTATCCAATTCTCCTACAAGTATAGATTTTTCCAGTACTGTCTTATTGTTATGCTTGTCCATGGCTTAAAATACAAGATAGATAAGTCGCTTGCATGTCTATGGTCATGTTGACAGGATTGGAATCCTGCTATTGGTAACCAATTGCGAGTTACGGGCGACGAACTTGATAGATTGATGGCCAACCAAGTATGCACGAAATGAGTATTAATATAGCATGCTATCTCTGTACTTATTAAAACTTTTAAGCATTGATTTCATTTTACTTTGTTACGTGATTTAGAATCCCTATAAAGCTTTCAGGGATCACCATCCATTAAATGAGGTCTTATTCTATATAGGTGATGAGTGCTATATGTTGTATATTTATACTTTTTATATTATCTATTTTTATATTTAAATAATGCTACTCCGATATTTTTATTGAGTTTTCAGGTAAACTTATTCCTAAAAAGAGATGGTATAAACTCAGAGCCGGATTAGAAAACTAAATCCAGAAAAGAGTTAAAAGTGAATAAAGTTACAAGGCTAAGATGTTGCAGAGAGTCAAAATTCAATACAGCCATCAAAATAAAAAAAAAAAGAACAAGAAACTCATGCAGAAAAAAAAAAACAGACAAAACACCCAAGATTTTGCCGCTATTTGGCGGCATTAGCCGCCAAATTGTGGCTCCCCAGGGCCCACTCTGGATAAATTTTCTGCGGGGCTTCAATATAATATTGTAGTTTCTCACTTAT
This sequence comes from Dracaena cambodiana, assembly GCA_036321105.1. Lineage (NCBI taxonomy): Eukaryota > Viridiplantae > Streptophyta > Magnoliopsida > Asparagales > Asparagaceae > Dracaena > Dracaena cambodiana. The sequence continues at coordinate 5,937,702 of JAYEPQ010000017.1, forward strand.
ATTCAAATTAGGGTTTGATTTTTCGAATCTTATATATTGGTCGTATCCTTGTAATTTAGGGTTTATGAGGATATGAAATAATTTTGTACTCGTAATTATAAATAAAAATTATGATTTTGCCGAAGGGGTGACGGCTGCAATACCGTGCTCCAGAGGTGCGCCATTATTTTCAAGTTCTTTTTACTAAGTAGAAATATTTTATTTGCTTTTTTAGATAGATTTAATTGCTTTCTAGTATAGATTTATTTACTTTGTACTATAGATTTATCTTGCTTTCAAGGAAAATAAAATTTTTCATGGCTTTCATAAATAAATATAGGTTTTTCATAATTAGTAGTATGGGTAACTAATTTCTAGGAAAGTAGAATTATCACAACAAGTTTTTGGCACCATACTACTAATTATTAAAAGCCTATATTTATTTATGAAATACATGAAAAATTCAATTTTCGTAAAAGGCAAGATAAATTTATTCTACAAAGCAAATAAATTTATACTAAAAAGTAATTAAATCTATCTAAAAAGCAAATAAAATATTTCTACTTACTAGAATTAACTTGAAAATAATGACATACCTTTAGAGCACGGTATTGTGACCGTCACCCCTTTGGTAAAACCCTAATTTTTATTTATAATTATGAGTACAAAATTGCTTCATATCCTCAGAAACCCTAGATTATAAGGATACAGGTAATATATAGATTTCGGAGAATCAAACCCTAATTGAGTACAAGTGAGAAACTATAAAATTACATCGAAGTTCTCACAGAAAATTCACCCAGAGTGGGCCTCGGGGAGCCCCCAATTGGCGGCTAATGCCACCAAATAGAGGCAAAATATGGGTGTTTTGTCTGCTTTTTCTTCTGCATGAGTCTCTTGTTCATTTTCTTTGATTTTGATGACTGTATTAAACTTTAACTCTCTGCAGCATTTTAGTTGGTCACTTTTAACTCTTTTATGGACTTGGTTTCTTAATTCGACTTTGAGTTTATACCATCTCTTTGTAAGAATAGGTTTACCTGAAAACATATTAAAATACCCGAGTAGTATTATTTAAATACAAAAATAGATAATATGGAGGCTATAAATATGTAACATATGACACTTATCACACCCCCACACCTATTTTTTGCTAGTTCTAGAGCAAAACCTAAATCTAAAAAGAAAAAGAAAAATCCTAACTCACTTTCGTAAGAATCGCCATTGCACTTAGTACGTGCAACAAATCGTTAAACTCTTAGGTTACACTAGTGGACGAGTTGTGTCTCGTAAGGGTTTGCAGTGAATATACCCATAAAATTAGTGAAGAAAATAGATTAAGGAATAAAGAAAAGAAAAATAATGATAACAAAAAAACAAGAAAAATAAAAAAAATATACAAAAGAAAGGAAAATCTTTTTTTTTTATGATATTCTCTTCAATTAATCTCACTAATATACAATCTCAGGAACGTATTTAGATTATCAATTTTCAAGTCAAATATCATATCAAATACACTTATCATTTTAATCAAAAATTCAAATCCTATATTTCATTACCCACTAATAGATAATTCATTGGCTCCTATGCATCTACGTGCACGTGTGATAGTCTATTTCAGTCTTGAACTCCAATTTTAACTCATGATTCATTTCCTCTCTCATAATATTTTTTTAAGAATATTTCACCTTTCATGCGAATATTCACGCTTATTTAGGTGCAAAGTATCCGATTACTCGGATCATACTCATTTTTTTCTCTCTGAGGCTATTGCCTTAATACTAGGCTCACCCTGTTTTTTTCTCTCTCTGAGACTGTTGCCTTAATATCATGCTCACCTCCTTTTACTTCTTTTTTTTTTTTTCCCATTTCTGAGACTATTGCCTTAATACTAGGCTCACTCTTTTTTTTTTTTTCCTTTTGTTTTTGTTTAGAGAGAGAAAACTACTTAATCGTTATCATTTTTATCCTTAACCTAATAAACTATTGTGAAGTAAAAAAATAGATGTATAGTTATCTCAAAATTACTGTTAACGGTGTTTATTTTTCGATTTTCATAAAATTCTTAGTATATCATCCAATCTGCTCTCCTATCAAATTTCAAATCTAAATTTATTCTTTTATTTGTAATTAGATTGATTTATTGATGAAAATATATAATATTTTTTTTATTTTTTTATTTTTTACCCTAAAAACTACCCAAAGTCTAAAAATAAAGAAATTTAAAAATCTAAAAGTAAAATAAAAATTCTATAAAAAACTAAAAACCCTAGAAAAACAAAAGCACGAAGAAAATATCCTTACCCAATGGGCACTATTAAGGTCAGGCACATTTTCAAGCCACACAATCCTATCAGAGTATTAAGCTAGTTTGGCCAACATCAATACACTCTCCTTGCACCCTTTAACCTGACAAGCACTAAACAAGGATGACAATCAGCATTCCTTGGTGATGTACTTCTACAGTAATGAGATGTGGAGATTGGCAGGATCACATGCTGTATTAAGAGCATTGTAGTGTGGAACTAGTTATTCTTCTCCAAAATAGCTCAGATGCGGCCGATTCTAGATGTCAAAGAAGTCGAGCATCCACCTGAGCAAACTCCAGCAGCGGAAGGGTCGTGGAGACCACCCTGTCAACCAACGAAAAAAGTTCGCCGAAATAGCCCAAAAATGAAACTTTCCCTTCTTTTTCATGTCTCGTTGATACACTTGCTACTTTGGTTTATACTAATGTCTATTTAGCCTGTTTTAATAATCTAATGATTTCAGGACAAGTTATCATTATGCTGATATTTGATACTTTAATGCGTAATTATATTTTTTAAATATACATTAATACCATTTTTAGAGACTTCGAAACCCATCATCTTCAATTCGAACTTGTAAAATCTTGTAATAGATTTTTAAAAAATTAAATTAAAGTCCAGTCTCATCTGTACTTTTGTAGCATCATATAGAATGATTTCCATGTTTGTTTTAACCAATTCACCTTGGATTTTTCCAATTCTCTACAAGAGCTCGAATACTCAAACTTCTAGATATTGCATTATTAAATTCAAAATGTAGAAGATTGGAAGGAAATAGACCTCAAGAAGGTATCTGAACAAGTGCGTTCAAGAAAGAAGAGGTCGCATGCGCTCATGGAGAGGGAAATGAGTTTGAGAGAGTAGAGAGGTGTGTGGCCTTAGAAAGAGAGATTAAGAAGAGGTTAAACTTGTCCTAAATTAATTTCAAACTTATAATTAAAATCAAATTGAATATGGTGTGCCCTTAGACGTTTGGGTTTGCCTTTAGAAAATTCATATTTTTGCAACTTCTAATCAAATTTAGTTCTACTCAAATTTAGTTTTAATTTTAGACCCAATTGCCCAGCAAATTGAATATATATTAAGGCGTTGGGCCTGAATAGATTATAAGCGATTACATATTTAACCGACAACCACAACGAATAACTTTTTGTATTTTTTGCTGCTTCAAACATAAATTTTGGTTCTATATTTTATTTTCTATATATATATATATATATATATATATATATATATATATATATATATATATATTTGTTTTTGAAAAATTATGATCCTTTCTACATGAACATGAAATGAGTTAGTTCCCTGACGATGGATTCTAGTGTATGATAACTATAACTTTATATCATAAGAAAATAAGAAAAAAATCGTTCTATCTTTTTTTTCCCATTAAACTTTCAAAATAATACATCCAAGAAAATATTTACAATAATTCAAAAGAAAAAGAAAAAAAAAAAGAAACGAATTAAATTAGCCATCAAGATTTGTAGCCCATAAAATAGCCAGCACAGACTGCATCTGCCACTAGAAATCCCCAAAACCCGATGACTCAAGGCTCAATCAAGAAAATCAAACAGATCAATGCCGCCTCCATAATCAAACTCTGTCAAGAACCCAAACTCCAAACCCTCTTACTGGCGGTGGCCAATTGAAATCTCGTCCAGTGAATCCCATATCCCATCAGATACCACCGTCTCTGCCTCGTCATTGTTGGCTATCTCAATCACTTCTGCACCTTCTATTGAAGACAACGGCGGTGGCGTCGATTCTGCCAGACGGTGGGATCCCGAGCTCATCCACGGACGGCTCTTGAAGGCATCCATGAACCTCGATGACTTCAATAGAAGAGTCGTCCTCATCGTCGCTGTCGAGGATCTCGATGATCGTGTCGGCCTCTTGGAGGCGTTTCGGCTTGGAAGAATCGACAGCCAATTCATCTTGGGGTCTCTTGGTGTTGAGAGGCTCTCCTTCCATCGAGAGATCGAGTCTTCTGAGAGAGCTTGAAGAAGAAAAAGAAATGATATCTAATGGGAAGAAGAAGAAGAAGGATGCTTGAGGGATATAATGAATTGGGAGCCAAATGTTGCGGGGCTTGAAAATGAGATTGGAGTAAAGTTTATATAGGGAGTCTCGCCATTCCCGAATTCGTGTCGAATTCAGATCCGCTATGCTAAATTCATCCCTGCCATCAAATTTGAATTGGATGGTTGTAACATTTCATTCTTTATCCTAATCTAATGTACTCACAAAACAGGAAAGGGATAAGTGAGAAAAAACAAGAAAATTATTTTTTATTTTTTATTTTGCAAAAGAAATAAATATCTTTTGAATGTAGATTATAATTTTGTGGATGCTCTTCTTTTGAAGTCACAAAGGCTCCAAGTTTTCCTTGAGTTAAAAATCCCTCCTCCTCTTTTAACTGGCTTGGTATTTATAAGTGCTTACATATGATTAAGGATACAAGGTGTGGTTGAATCCGAATAGTTCATTTTCATAATTGTTAATGAATTATGTTTCCTTTTGATGTGAAGAATTTGAATCTTCTGAACTAGTCAGTTACAAAATTTATCTTAATACAAACTTGTATTTCTTCCTCACAAACAACTGGTAACACAGAAATCAAATTCGAAATCTACCACAATCTCATATAATAATTTCACGATTAGTTATTTTGAAGTACAACTCGACGTTCTATATATCTGGAATCATAATAGTAAGCTAAGAAGAAAGGGAAAGGGAAAATAAACCGAATGAATAAGTTAACGCACGAACACGATTGCCCTCTATACGACGAAACCTTCTAACTAGTAGAAGATCCATTATTTCAGTCGTCTGCTCACGGTCGTCATCCCTGTCAAGTTCTTCCTGCGCCGTTTCATATGATTGAGATGACGACGATGATGACGATGATGAACCTTTTCCATCTTTATTGTCGTCCATGGTCAATTCTCCATTGTGCTCAGCCTCACGACGTCGCCTGACAGCTTCTTTCACTTCCAGCAACTCTCTCACCACGTCGACACTGCTATCATAGTCACAATATGATTCTCGGTTCCTGCTGCCGACCTCAGCAGCGACATCATTGGTACTGCAGCGGTCTTCCATCATGTACTCACCAGGATCAACACTGGGCATTTCATTGCTAGCGTCTCTGATGGCTTCTCTTTTCTGTAGCTGTAGAGGTAGTTCTAATTGTCGAATTCGACGCAGCTTCTCTCTACGACCGAGTGCTTCTCTCTTCCGAAGATGTCGTGCTGATGGCAAGCATTGCTTCAAGCTGCTGCGGCACACAAGGAAGTCCATCGAGATCGAATTGCAAGGTAGAGAGACAGGAGTTCGGAGAGAGTGGGATTGCGAGCGACTAGAGCTATGAGAAGATTCACGGTGACTTTCACAATGGAGCTTGAGCCCCTACTTATAGACCGCCATTATTCCTAAACCAAGTAGGATTCAAATTGACTAAGATCCGAATCCTAATATGAGTAGGAGGTTGAGATGGATAGTTTGTTTCCAAATAAGGAAGAGCTCAATTTGGCAGTTTTCATTTTCCTAATCCTCCACACTATTGTCAATCATAAATTTCCTACTGTTCACGGTTTTGAAACAAAGGCCCAGTTAGAAGTCTCATAGGTACGGATGAGAATTGATGTGTGTGTAAGATTCAATTTTTTTCCAATCCTATTTAAAATTTTTAATTAGAAAAATAAAATTTCTATTTTTATTTTAAAATACTTAATAAGGCAAGACAAAAAATGTTTTTGAACCTATCTGCTCTCATTCTTACTTGCAAACCATAGAGAGTAAGAGTGTGTTCAGATATTTGGAAGTAGTGGAAGTAGAGAAGAAAATTATAAGTAACTTTCAAAAATAAAAAGGTGGAGTATCATTTTTTTCTATAATTCTACTATTTGTTTTTTTCTTTTTGGAAGAAGGAAGAGATGAAAGAGAAATAAAATAATTATTTTTTGAAAAAAAGAAGAAAGGGACTATAAGATTATAAAGTATTAATACTTTTTATTTTCAATCCTTCATCCATCCGAAAATCTTTGTGAAGCAAAATTAAGAAGTAGGGTTGCTATATAGGATCTTAAAGAAACTTTTATTTTACTTCTTAACTAAACAAATATATGAAGTAATAGTAATGGGTTTACTTATACCACCCTTTTACTTCCATGCAAACAAATATACCCAAACACTTCTATACAAACAAACACATCCTAAGAGAGACTGATCAAGCATCAACACGAGTCTTGTCCTTGGAAGTAGAACAAGTGAGCACCGTCCAACAACAAATCTTCACTTGTCTAACGTGTCATGATCCATTTGGTGAAGATTTTTTTTTTAAAATTCTTAAATTCTTAATTCAAATTCTATTGTTAATATATAATAATAATAATAATAATAATAATTATTATTATTATAATAATTCTTGATTCCCTAGGTATACTATCACCATTAAAATAGAGGTTAACTCAAGGTTGTGGCTGATTAGTCCGAAATTGGTGCACACAAAGAGAACAATAAAAACTATTAGTATCAGTTTCGATTGACAACTGCAAACAATTTTTTTTTTTCCTACAAAGAGAACTTTATCATTAGCAAATAAAATGTTAACAATCCAAAAAATTGCTTATAAATTGCCCATGTTCATACCGGGACAACCAAGAGCCCAAGGCAAAAAGGAAGTGAGAGGAAACATATGGTCCACTATTTTGAAGGCGAAAAATATTCTTCTCATTGTTCCTCTTTAGTTCTTGAGGCTTACACCCCACAATACTGTCCCGACTCCAGAACCTAAAGCATCACACTCTATAGTAAGCTCTTGAGTGAAATCGGGCATGCTTAACACTGGCGGTGAAATAAGCTTTTGCTTAAGCTCTTCAAAAGCTTTCTTAGCCTCCTCTGTCCAATTAAACCAACCCCCCCCCCCCCCCCCCCCCCCCCAAAAAAAAAAAAAAAAAAAACAAACAAAAAAAAAAACCCCTATTTTGAACATGTTATTCGAAGGGGTAGCAATCTTTCCATATCCTTTCACAAATTTCCTATAGTAACCTGTTAATTAAACCCAGTAATCCTCTCAAGGCTTTCTCAGTTTTAGGTAATAGCCACTCAATAATGTACCCCACCGTCTTTGGATCTACAACGATTCCTCTTCGAGATATGATATGCCCCAAATACTCTACTTACTGGCTTACAAATTTACATGTACTCTCCTTTGCAAGCAACTAATGCCTTCTTGGAGTCTCAAAGTCCTACTGAAGACGAGATAGGTGCTCTTCCCATCCCTGCTGTAGACCAGTAGGTTATCAAAAAACACCAAGACAAACTTCCTCAAGGAAGGCCTGAAAACATCATTCATTTAGTTTTGAAAAATTAGTGGTTCATGCATGAGGCTGGATGGCATGACTAAGAACTCGCAGTGGCCATTATGAGTTCTAAACATTGTCTTCTCAATATCCTCTTTAGCTATTCTCACTTGATGATATCCTAACCTCAAGTCCAATTTTGAAAAGAAACTTGTAGATCATCAATTTTGAAAAGAAACTTGATGATATCCTAACCTCTATGCACCTCATCCAGAAGATCATCAATTAGTGAGATAAGAAACTTGTCTTTGATGGTGTTATGATTGAATATCCTCCAGTCAAAATATAACCTCCAATTCTCGTTAGCTTTCTTAACTAACACTATAGGGGAAGCAAAAGGGGTTGTACTGAGTCGAATAATATCAACTTGTAGCATTTCTTGAACTTGCATTGTAATTTTGTTTTTATGGTGGAAAGGATACCTCTAGGGTCCCACCTTAACTGCCAGATGAGGGTTCACTCGTGGTATGTGATGCTCACATGGTCTCTAATGTGGAAGTCCCTAAGAAATTTGGAACACGTCCTTGTACTCTTCCAATAACTCTTGGATTTCTAGTGGATAGAAGCTTTCTTCAATCACCCCATAGGAGGTAAACATCTAGATAGCAAATGCAGCTACCCCTTCTTGCAGAATTCTTTCCAATGACTCTCCTTCTATCACCTCTAGAGGCCTTAGTTTCATTCCTTGTATAATAATTGTTCGACCTCCTCTACAGAATTTGAGAGCGTGTTGAGAGAAGTTCCAAATGGTTGGACCCAGATTCTTCAGCCAGACAGTTTTCCTAATATGATTTGTGCATCACCTAAAGGGTTCACCTTACATCACCTAAAGGGATCACCAAGAGATCAACATTACTCTGCTGACCTGAATGTTAATCTTCACCCCCTATAGCAACGCACTCCAGCCATTCTCTCACCCCCTTCTACTATAACTTCAAAAGAATCCACACTAGTATCCCTAAACTACATGCATTCTACCATACTGAGGTCACTCAAATTGTGTTGCCCCAGTATTAATCAGGAACCAAGAGATCAACATCACTTTGCTGACTTGAATGTTAATCTTCACCCCCTACAACAATGCACTCCAACCATTATCTCACCCCCTGCCACTGTAACTTCAAAAGAATCCACGCTATTATCCCTAGGTTACAAGCATTCTATCATATCGAGGTTAATAAAATTGTGTTTCCCCAGTATTATTTAGGAACCCAACTTCTTTACCATTGATTTTGACAACCAACCTAATAGAACTGAGCCCTGTCAACCCATGGAGTTCATGGAGAGCTTAACGGACTTCAATTCTGCTTCCTCTCCTCCATCTTCAAAACCCCATTTCTGTTCTTCTTCCTTTTCTTCTTCAGGTACAATTTCCTGCCTCATTAGTTTGTGATTCTTGCATCTATGGCTAGCAGAGAATTTCACGGTCAACTAAAGCACAAACCCTTCCCAGTTATTCTCTAATCTCTTGGTTGGTGAGCTTATTCACAAGAGATGTTGTGGTACTAGAGTTGGATGTTGTGGGTTTATTAGTCGAGCTATTGCTTGCACCTCCTCTTTGAGAATTGGAAGTCATTTTGGATTGGTACCTCTTTGAACTCCTCTTAATAGCAGTGGTTTTGTCCTCCTCCAATTTGGCTATTTGCATTGTCTGTACAATCCTCGTGGGACCTTTTGCCATCACTTCATATCTAATAGGAGGCATCAGCTCACCAGATAGTCTTGTGTCAAGCCGCGGACATGGTGTGAGAGGCTCATAAACTCCACTTGATAATCATCACAGCTGAGTCCTTCTTGCTTCAACTTGGAAAGGTCTCCCGCATAGTCCATAGTAGTAGAGGGTTCGTACGGGGATAACAAGCCTTTCTCAAACTCCTCTCACTCTAGAAGCAACCCCTTTGATTTCAACGTCCACCTATACCGTTGCAGAAACTTCTCATCCAGGTAAAGGCCGCCATCCTTACCTGTTGATTGGGGCTTATATTGTAAAATTCAAGCAACTATTCCACCCTGTACAACCACCCTTGAATATCCTTCCTGGTGAAAAGAGGAAACTTCGGTCGAGGTTGATGCTAATAACCCCCTTCAGCCGATCGATAGCTGCTCAGTGGTGAGAAATTAGACAACAAAGAGGTTCCTTGCTGAAATAAGGAGGAGGAGGAGTAGGTGAGAGTGGACCTTCACGATAGAAGTTGACGGATCTATCTCTACTGGGAATGGGAGCTGAAGCAAATCTAGGAGATAAGGTCCTGGTCCTCGGTCACAAGACCTATTCTTGACTTGTGTTGTAGATCTAGTATGAGAGATTTGAACTCGTTGCAGTCTCTGTTCCGATCCTCCCCAACCTTCTTCATCCAATTTTGACACCGTCTAGGCAATTTATCGAATGACTAGATCTCAAAAATAATCAAACTCTACCGTGAGTGGTGGAGGTGTAGTGCTACATTCCTCCTGAATAGGGGACATGATCGCTTGAGATCTGATACCCATATATGATAGAGAATAGAAGAAACCAGAGAAGAAATGAGAGAAAGAGGAAGAAGAACATAGAGAAGGAGGAGGATCGGGGAAGAAGAGAGAGGATGCTAGATTTGTATGGGATGAAAACTTGCTGAACAATCCATCTCTTCTCTTTTTATACCCCCTTAGCCTTGTTAGCAAAAAATAGAGGAATAATACTAATGCAACAACCAGCGGAATCAAATAGTTAACCGAAGAGAAAAATAGCAGAGACAGAGAACACGCAGATTTAACGTGGTTCGGCAATATGCCTACGTCCACGGGGACACGATCGAAAAACTTCCACTATATCAAAAGAGAATTACAATACTCTAGTTCTCAACCACAAGAGAAAAGCACAAAGAAATCACATAAGATTTTGAGATCAAACTCTAATCTCTTGTTGCAGTGATTTACCTCTTTGCTTCGACCACCGAAGAAGAACCCTAAAAGAAAAGCCCCTGCCTTCTTTTCTCCTTCTTCTTTACTTTCGGCCAAAACAACAAAAAACAGCCGCCAAAGCAAAACCTTTGCTTCACCAAACTCAGGCCGCCCCTTTGTGTCCCTCCTTGATTATTTTTGCTCCCGGCCAAAAATAATTAACAGCCACCCACTAAATATTTTTCTTTTGGCCACAAAATCAATAGCAGCAGCCGCAAAAGAAGAAAACCCTCGGCTCCAATTTTTTCGGCTTTTTTTTGGCTAACACAAAACCCTAGCACCACACCACATATATATATTATATCATAATGGGTTTGGGCCGGTTTTGGACCCGTTTCGGTAGACCGAAACCCGCTGCGGCAATGGGCTCCATTAGCAACAATCTCCCACTTGGAGACCTATGGCAAAAATGTAATCTCTATACATGATAATCCCAGTGTCCAAAATTTTTACCTCGATCGTTCAAAGTCCTAATTTCAGCATTCAACACAAATGCACTAAAGTTGAGCAATAGCTCAACTTTTTTCCATCAACCGGTTTTGTCAATATATCTGCAGGATTCTTGCTGCCCTCAATCTTCTCCAACTTCAATTGGCCATCCTCTAATAAGGATCTAATGAAGTGATATCTCAAATGAATATGTTTAGTCTGTGAATGATATGCCAAGTTCTTAGCAAGATGAATTGCACTCTGACTGTCACTGAATAATCTGCAATCCACTCCATCAAAACCCAACTCACTCATCAATCGCTGCAACCAAATAAACTCCTTACTTGCTTCTGCAGCTGCAACATACTCAGCTTCTATCGAAGATAAAGCAACAATTGATTGTAATCTAGAAACCCACCTTACCGCTGTCCCTCCTACAGTAAAGACGTAACCAGTAGTGCTCTTGCCATTGTCTCTATCACCCGCATGGTCCGAATCCACAAAACCTTGCACATTAATGTTATCACCCCCAAAGCATAAACAATACTTTGAAGTACCTTTCAAATACCTGAAAATCCACTTCACTGCTTGCCAATGTTCCTTCCCAGGGTTCTTCATGAATCTACTCACTACTCCCACTGCATGTGCAATATCTAGTCTTGTACTCACCATTGCATACATAAGACTCCCAACGGCTGATGAATAAGGCACATTCTCCATGTGTCTTATCTCCTCATCTGTCTTAGCACCTTACTCTTTTGATAGTTTGAACTGTCCACCAAGAGCTGTAGTTACCGATTTTGCATTATCCATGTTGAATCTCTCCAACACCTTCTTGATGTACCCCTCCTGAGATTACCACAATTTCTTATTTTTCTTATCTCGGGTATTTGCATCCCAAGAAGTTGTTTAGCCTCACCCATGTCCTTCATAGAGAATCTCCCTGCCAACTTCCTTTTCAGATCATTGATTTTCTTCATGCATGTACCTGCCACAAGTATATCATCTACATACAAAGTAAGTATAAAAAAGTTACCATCCTTAAACTTTTGTAGATATACACAATGATCTGAATTGCTTCTGGCAAAATTTGAATCCAACATAAACTTGTCGAACTTCAAGTACCATTGCTTCGGCACTTGTTTCAATCCATACAAGCTCCTTTTCAGTCGACATACCCAATTCTCTTTTCCTTTAACTCCATATCCCTCCGGCTGTTCCATGTATATTTCCTCCTCCAAATCACCATGACGGAAAGCAGTCTTCACATCGAGCTGCTCTAAATATAATCCTTTGACAGCCACAATACTTAATATTACTCTGATAGAAGTCATCTTGACAACAGGTGCAAATATTTCATTGAAGTCTATACTTTTTCTCTGACCGTAGCCCTTCACCACAAGTCTAGCCTTGAACCTTTGTGTCCCTCCTGCCTCATGTTTTACCCTGTATACCCACTTGTTATGCAATACTTTTATCTTTTCCGGTCGCTTCACTAATTCCCATGTGTGATTCTCCTCCAAAGAAGATATCTCATCACGCATAGCTTGCTCCCACTTAAGACGAAATTTATCATGCATAACCTCTTGGTAACTCTCTGGTTCACCTGCATCAGTATACAAAACATGATATAATGGAAGACAAAATTTTTGGGTTGGCTTCCTTATCCTCGTGCTCCTCCTCAAAGTCGGAACACTCTCTGATGAAGTACTGGAACCATCTAGTTCAGTCAATGGCTCTCTCTCCTATTCGGTCTCATCTGAAACTTGTGTATTCTCAGGTGTAGCCATTTCTTCTCCTTCAGATATAGGTATTTCTTCATTTCTTTTATCCATAGGATCTATCCCATCATGTAGCTCATCCAGCTCCAAGTGCTCTTTTTCCACTGTTTTCTCACTCTTACTTTCCATTCGGTCTTTATACATACAGCCCTCATTAAATACTACATCTCTGCTACGAATTACCTTATTATGCTCATAATCTCATAAGCGATAACCATATTCGTCGCTACCGTATCCAATGAATGCACACTTCTGAGATTTAGAATCAAGCTTCTTTCTCATCTCATGATCCACATGTGCATATGCTATACAACCGAATACTTTTAAGAATGAACAATTCACAGTCTTACCAGACCACACCTCCTCTGGAATTCCTCCATCTAAAGCATTAGCTGGACTCCTGTTGATCAGATAGACTGCCGTATCTACAGCGGCTCCCCAAAGTTGCAAAGGCAAACCTACTTGTAGTCTCATACTCCGAGCTCGCTCCAAAATGGTTCTATTCATCCTCTCAGCCACGTCATTCTGTTGCGGTGTCCTCGGTACAGTATTCACTCTCCTGATCCCGTGGGTAGAGCAATAGTCATCGAATTTCCTATTGCAAGATTCCCCACCATTGTCTGACAACAGACATTTCACCTCAAACCTGTTTCATTCCCAACAAGAGCTTTCCATACCTTGAAGATCTTGAAGACATCGGATTTCTACTTACGTGCGAACACCCATGTTTTCCTGCTTGCATCATCTATGAAAGTGACGAAATAAGAATTACCTCCAAGAGATTTCGCCGAAGAAGGACCCCATACATCTGTATATACCAACTCCAATCTCTCGGTTTTCTTCTCCTTGCCATCTTTCATAAACCTAACTCTTTTCTGCTTGCCAAACACACAGTTCTCACAGAAATCAAAATCAGCATCTTTCATATCTGTCAACATACCTCTGGATTGCAATACCCTCATGCCGCTTTTGCTCAAGTGACCAAGCCTCTGATGCCATAAGGTAGCCCTCTCATTTTTCACGGTGGCCAAAGAAACAACGTGATACACCGAGCTTGAGAGTAAATATAGAGTTCCCACTCTCTCACCCTTGACCACTATCATTGCTCCTTTACTGATCTTCCACTGTTTCTTCTCAAATGAGATTTGATAACCTTTGCCATCTAGTTTGCTAACAGATATCAAATTCTTCTTCAAATCCGGTATGTGCCTGATCTCTTGTAAAAGCAACTTTCCACTATTGTGCAACTTCAACTGAATTGTCTCCTTACCGACAATCTTGCATTCCTGCCCATTACCAACAGTCACATTCCCCAAATCACCTTGGACATAATTATCAAACCATTCTCTACGAGCAGTGCAATGGAACGAAGCCCCTGAATCCACAAACCATAGATCTGACCTTGATTCTGTATGAGCAGACAAACACAAGTCATCATACTCTTTACTTAGATTCACCACATTCGCTCCTTCTTTATTTTTGTTTGGACAATCCTTTTTCATATGACCCTCTTCCTTACATTTCCAACATACTAACTTTTTCTTGAACTTCCCCTTAGACTTTGATCTTCCTCTTTGTTTTGACTCCCTGCTTAAACTTCTACCCCTTTCCTTTCTTCTGTCATTATCAACCGACATAGCAGTACTTGTAGAAACTGTGCTCTCACCCATGCTCTTTTTCATCAATTCATCATTCATGATTGTACTCACAACATCATTGAATTTAAGAGCAGTATTGGAAGAATTGCTGATGGCCATAACAACATTACTCCAACTATCTGGTAACGAAAACATAAACATCAAAACTTTAATGTCATCAGCAAAGACAAAATCTAAAGATTCAAGTTGTGCCCATAATGTGTTAAATTCGTTCAAATGATTAACAACTGAACTATCAGAAGGCATCCTCAAGTTGAACAACTTTTTCATTAGAAACAGTCTATTTGAAGCGGAATTCTTCTCATAAAATTTAGCCAACGCTGACATCAAATCTGAAGTAGTCTTCTCCTTAGAGACGTTGAACACAACCTGTTTTGTCAGGAACAATCGAATCTACGCCAAAGCCCTCCTGTCCAACAATGCCCACTCCTCATCAGTCATCTTTTCTGGCTTTTCTCCAATCAGTGGTTGATGTAAATTCTTTTGATATAAATAATCTTCCATCTGCAACTTTCACCATTGGAAATGTGTCCCATCAAATTTTTTAATCTTTCCCTTCCTATCTTCCACCATAACTCCCACTCAAAATCAACACTGATCTGAGTGAAATCTGACTCGAACCAGGTCTCTGATACCAATTGTTAACAAAAGATAGCGGAATAATACTAATGCAACAACCAGCGGAATCAAATAGTTAACCGAAGAGAAAAATAGCAGAGACAGAGAACACGCAGAATTAATGTGGTTCGGCAATATGCCTACGTCCATGGGGACACGATCGAAAAACTTCCACTATATCAAAAGAGAATTACAATACTCTAGTTCTCAACCACAAGAGAAAAACACAAAGAAATCACACAAGATTTTGAGATCAAACTCTAATCTCTTGTTGCAGTGATTTACCTCTTTGCTTCGACCACCGAAGAAGAACCCTAAAAGAAAAGCCCCTGCCTTCTTTTCTCCTTCTTCTTTACTTTCGGCCAAAACTACAAAAAACAGCCGCCAAAGCAAAACCTTTGCTTCACCAAACTCAGGCCGCCCCTTTGTGTCCCTCCTTGATTATTTTTGCTCCCGGCCAAAAATAATTAACAGCCACCCACTAATTATTTTTCTTTTGGCCACAAAATCAATAGCAGCAGCCGCAAAAGAAGAAAACCCTCGGCTCCAATTTTTTCGGCTTTTTTGCTGGCTAACACAAAACCCTAGCACCACACCCCATATATATATTATATCATAATAGGTTTGGGCCGGTTTTGGACCCGTTTCGGTAGACCGAAACCCGCTGCGGCAATAGGCTCCATTAGCAACAAGCCTCATCTATAGTCGTGCATATGTATATGGATTAAAACGTATCAACGGCTAGCTGCATTATAGCTCGTTGATGCGTTTGGAGGAGAGGAAATTCATGACCCACAGATAAAATGTAACGGGCTTTGTCTAGTGGGCCAGTATCAGATCTAAGTTACAGATAAAATGTAACGGGTTCTTATTCGGTTGGATTTGTGACAAGATCTCGATGACTTCAATGGTAGAGTCATCCTCATCCTCACTATTAAGGATCTTGATGATTGTGCTGGCCTCTCGGAGGTATTACGTTTGGGAGAATCAGCGACCGATTCATCTCGGAATCTCTTGGTGTTGAGAGCTTCTCCTTCATTGAGATCGAGTCTTCGGGAGAGGTTGGAGAAGAAGAATGAAGGACTCTGTAGGGTATAATGGGAAGAAGAATTGGGGGAGCGAAATATTGCGGGGCATGAAAGTGGGGAAAATCTATTCATGCACACTATTTTGCTCAAAACGCCCACCTTTAAAACTTTCAAAAAATTACAATTTTACTATTATTTTTTTGACTAAGCTGTCCTGTTATTTTTTTGACTAAGTTGCCCTCTCACAATCTACGGATCGATTATTAATATCCGACCTAATTGAATACTAATTGAGTATTAATATTCGACTAAGTTTCATTTAGATCAGATAGTAATATCCGACCATGATTGAATAAAATGGAAAGGAAGAGAGAGGGAGGGAGGGTTAGAATAAAAAAAAATTGGTAGTAAATATGGGATGGTTCGAAATAAAAAAGCAGGCACAGAGATAAATGTGGGCATTTTGAGCAAGATGGTGTGCATGAATAGAATTTCCCTCGAAACTGTGAGAGAGATTAAGTTTATATAGGGAGTCTTACCATTTCCGAATCCATGTCGAATTCGGACCCCCTATGTTGAATGCATCCTAGACATCAAATTTGAATTGGATGGTTGTAATTATTTTATTTTTAATCCTAACCTCTAATGTCCCCACAAAACAGAAAATCGGATACGTGGGAAAAACAAGGAGATTATTATTTTTTTACAAAAGAAATAAATATCTTTTTATCCGTTTCCTTTGACAATATTAGCGAACTAGCTAATTGAATTTTGAGACAGTGAAAGTTTCTTAAAGAATTTTTCATTGATAGTTAATTGTCGAGAATGTTGCAATCTCTAGAGTAAGAAAGGATTTTAAGATTTATACAGTTCCCAAGGAAAATTTCAAGATTTTCACCTCCCTTCCTTTTTCTTTTAAAATATTACCCTTGAATGATTTTTGGCATATTCTCACTATTGAGCTAAAATTCTAATGTTTACCTTTTTTACCTACGTTACTGTCATACAAAGTCCTTCGCGGTGTCTGGTTTATAATTGATGAGTAGGTAATTAATTGATTGTATTTTGAGTATGGAAGAAATGAAATATGGAATGAAAAACATATTGTGTGAGTTACTTTTCTTATTATTATGATGTGTCTATTGATGTGGATACTGACACAATCATTCCTGAGTACGTCTAGTTCATGTGATGATTGGTGACTTGTGACAGTAATCCCGAATATGAATAAAATATTGAGAACGGTGCACCATCCGATTCGTATAGAGACCAGTATTTATGACCATGGTATAGAATATGCAAGGTACATTCCTACAATATGTGAATATTTTTACCATTTAGTTCTAAATAATATAAGTAATAAATAAATAATTTAGATCCACATGAGATTAGCATGTCTCTATAAAACTATCGACAAATTTTTATAAATAAACCTCTTCTCCGTAAATAAAGGACATCATGATTATTATCCTAAATTTTGCATCTTGATGGAATCCTCTTCTCTGTCTTGATAATCTCCATCCTATTATGTATCCTCTTCTATACATAAGTCCGGTAACAAGAGTGAAAAGTGTAGAACAATAAAAATAATCCAAATCATAATCCGAAATCAAAATCCGAGTCCGAGTCCGGATCCAAAATCCGAGTCCGAATGCAAAATTCGAGTCCAAATACGAGTTCGAATCCAAATCAAATAATAAATAATAATAATAATAATAATAAATATAAAATAAAATAAAAAAATAGAGGCCAAGCCTCGCACCCATGCTCGGGAGGCCAACCAAAAAATGGGGTGCGAGGCTCGAGAGGCCAACCAAAAGAAAATAAAAATAATAAAAAAATTGGACATAGCCAGCCTCGCTCCCGTGAGGTTGGCGACGCCATGCTTGGCCCCCCGTTTCACGCGGCGAACCCTGCCTCATGAACACATGATTTATTCAACCTCGTCTTGAGTTATTTTGCAATTCATAATTAGATCCAGATTTTAATCAAAATCAAATTAATTTTTGGGTGCAAAAAGAAGATCTGATTCAATGAATCTGGAACAAATCAAATCAAACGGAGATTCAAATATCTCATCAAGTTTGCAGAGAGATTTCAAGTCTATCTACAAGAAAATCGGATCTTGTTCCAGTCTACAAGGAAATCTCTTCAACAATCAGAAGACTATAAATACCTTTGAAGAGGGACTTAGAAGGACCTTTGGATTTTTTAGCAATTCAAGTTATGCGCGAGAGTTTTGAAGTTTTAGGACCAGCATAGAAGAAAAAGAAGACCTTTAGTCAGATCTCTCTCGTTCGAGCTTCCTTCAAGAATCAGAAGAGACGCTCAAGAAATTTCCATCGCCTCCAACCATCGACGTTAGATCGTCAACATAGAAAGGACCGATCCCATAATTGCCTTGAATCGAACAAATTTTCTGTAAAAAGAGAGCAACGATCTATAAGTCCTCTCTATATGTTTTTTAATTTTCTTTTCATTGTAATCCAGAAAAGAAAATTTTTTATAATCTGTAATTTTTTTCTAATTCAATGGCAATGGAAAGTCCCCTGTTACCTCTAAAAATAGACTGGCAACCACAGTGGGAGAAATCTCATATATTGAAGAGGAGATGATGGTCCAATCTTACATTAACAGAATTGGAGAGACAATGGAGAAATTGGTGATCGAGCTCGAGGTCGGCCCAAAATGTTCAAAATCACAAAAAGATAATCTGATCGTTTTGGATGATAATGAGGCGTTGATCCATCAACAGCCACTTGGATTTTCAAACTCTAGTCTATCAGAGCTTACCGCATATAACGCCAATGGAGAACCTATCAGGGCACAAAACGAACCCAAATCCGTAACCAGAATCGAAGGGCGCGCCGTAGAGCATTCTAAACTTGTTTTGTAAGCGAGGCTAAAAAATAGCTTAGCATAAGACAAGAAGAATGTCAAGCTCAAAAACAGCCAAGTACAAGTCAAGAAAGATGCCAGACTCAAAATCAGCTCAGCATGAAGGAAGGAGTATGCGAGGCTTAAAAACAGTCTAGCACCCATCAACTTAGTAAAAATCAGACTAACACTCTTCAGCCTGGCCAGCCAAGCACCCATCAGTTTGGCAAAAGATAGCATAACACCCATCAGCTTGGCAAAGGCTAGTTTAGCACCCATCAGTTTGGCAAAAACCAACCTAATACCCTTCAGCCTGGCTAGTCTAGCACTCATCAGTTTGGCAAAGGCCAGCCTAACACCTTTCAGCCTGGCCAACCTAGCACCCATCAACTTGGCAAAGACCAACCCAGCACTCTTCATCCTGGCCAGCCTGACACCCATCAGTTTAGCAAAGGCCAGCCCAGCACCCATCAGCTTGACAAAGGCCAGTCTAGTACCCTTCAGCCTGGCCAGCCAAGTATCCATCAGTTTGGCAAGAGATAGACTTGTACCCATCAGGTCAGGAGCCTAGCACTCATCAGCCTGGCATAAGTAAACTTGAAAGCCAAACTAAGTCTAAGCCAGCACGCAAGACTAGTTCAACTAAGCCGGCGTGCGAGACTAGATTGGTATGCCAGGTTCATCGAGCATGTGAAGATCGTTCAGTGCGCGTAGCAAAAGTTAAGCCTCCGCCTCACATAAGAACAAAAGAATGCCAGCCTACCTAGCAGATTGATGCAACACATATCAAAACTAATGATAAATAACGAACCAAACTGGGAGTTGATAAATATAACTTCCATAACTTCTAAGAGACATCTGTCTGGACAAATAAACCTCGTACAAGAAGCGGGCCCCGCCCATAAAAGATGGTTATATCAGCACTGCATGAAGAAACTCTAGATTTACGGAGATACGTCACAAATAAAAGAAGGGTGGCACGACCCCATCAGTACTGCTATTGTGAAGAGTTGATCGCGGCAGTTTGATTCGCTGTCAAGGCCCAAGACCATCTGAATTTAATCAACTGTCAGCACCAGAATCCAATATTCCAGAAAGAAGATGACTGCAAAAATAAAACTCTAACTCAGATCAAGACTTTCACGTTAAATGTGGTGAATAAGGGTAAGAAACCAGTCGTCGAAAGGTATGCCTCTGATATGAAAACAGAGAACACCTATCATCACACATGCATTAGGACAGACGTGATGGCTCCCTACGGTTACGAAATATTGGCAGGGGGCTCTGATGAGGAATATGAAGAGTTTAGCGAGCATTCGGCCATAGCAATGCCATGATTGCACGCTTCCTTTTGGCTTGGCAGGACGATGGTTCACATGGTTGAACGGTCGGCCGAGATGAGTCAAAAGATTGAGGCGCAAGAGCGCCTCATCCAAGAGCAGCAAAGAAGCATCGAGAACCTCAAAGTAATGATTGCGAAGGTTTTGGAGAACACTCAAAAGAGCATGGGGTTCTTACTCTTCTAATAAGGATAAGGCCGAATCCAACCTAGATGCCGAGGGAAAAGGCAGTGAGGAGGAATATTTCATTGATCCTTACACTGAAAAATTGGAGAAGCCTCAAAGTCAAATAGAAGTATTAATTCACCAAAGAGGATTGCAAGAGATGGGGATTACGAGATCCTACCCGATAGAGTGGGATTCCACACTGTTTCCGTCAAAGTATAAGCTTCTCAAGCTAGAATCATATGATGGGAAGGGATCTCCGAACCAACATATGTACTATTTCCTTTCACAGACCGGCCATCTCATAGGAAATGACCTAATGATGACAAAATTTTTTACAAGTACCCTGCGAGGGTCTGCATTCACTTGGTTTATGCAGCTGCCCCCGGGAACCATCAATGCCTTGTCTGACGTGGAAACGGAGTTCCTTGCCCGCTTCTTTCAAGACGATACTGAAGTATCCATCCACTCTCTTCTAGAAAATAAGCAAAATGAAGATGAGACGGTTAAAAGTTTCGTTGAGCGTTTTCGCGAAATGTCAGTGTGATACCTGCATGGCATGTCGTAGGAATATTGGTGGAGACTTGTAAACACAATCTCCAGACCATGATATTGGTCAAAATGGAAGCGGTAGAATCAAAAATCTTGAAGGATCTAATGAAACAAGGGCAACAAGTAGAGAACATAATCTGATGTATTAATGATACCATACCCAGAGAAGGATGGCCATGAATCAGCCACGGCCACAATTATCCCATCCTAAGAGAAATGAGGTAATGACCACCAAATCTGCCGCAAACAAAAAAAGCACGAGATTCTTCTATATCGCAATGGACGTATGCTTTCAAGGATGAGCAAAAAGTGACCCTGTTTAATTTGCTCAACAAAAAGGAGATGCTCAGGTTACCCGAAAATCCGAGGCTAGAGGAAGCGGGGAAGACTAGCGGCCCCAAGTATTACCTCTACCATCAAAATATTGGGCACCCAACCAAAGACTGTTATAACCTGAAAGATAAAATTTAGGCACTCGTCGATGCAAATATGATCCAGTTGAGGCCTGAATAGAAGAAGGTGTCCGTGAATGCGACGACAGCAAAATGATTGTCATAAACTATAAAAAATTCAAAAAAAAGAAGAAAAAATCAAATAAAAAATTCAAAAAAAATGTATGAATTTTTGTTGCCCAATGCCACCAAGGCAATAGGAAGAGAGTAAAACTCTTGCCAACCCTATTATACTGGGGGTAAGAGTATGAAACTGACATCCAATACGAAAAAGGTAACGGGAAGAGAGAATATTTGGCATTTAAGTCCAAACAAAACTTTGACAACTCATCATGCTGAGGAGAATAGTATGGTTAGCCCAATGTAAATGGCAATTGGTAAAGACACCTCAAATCCGTTGATAGATGAGGGTTCGCTAAAAATTCTATGACAAATATGTCATAATATTATCCTATAAGGATACTCATAACCAAATGCTTCAAAAGCAAAGATGAGAGGAATTCAAATCCTCGACAACTCCTCATACTGAGGTAAAAAGTATGAACCGCCCAATGCTTCAAAAGTAAAGGAGAGAGGAATTCAAATTCTTAACAACTCCTCATGTTGAGGTAAAAAGCATGAACCGCCCAGTGCTTCAAAAGCAAAGAGGAGAGAACAAGCTTCTTGCCAACCCATCATGTTAGGGTAAAAAGTATGAGCAATCCAATGCTTTAAAAGCAAAGGGGAGAGAAAGTTAAGATCCTCGCCAACTTTTTATGATTATGTGCAGACAATCCAGTGCCCTTGAGGCAAGGGGCAAGAGGAAGCTAAATCCTCAATCAGTCTCATCATAATGGGGGTATCAATAAACCCATATCCGCTAAGGCAAGAGAATAAAGAACGTTTGACATCTAAACCCAAACAAAACCTTCGACAACTCAACATGCTGAGGGAAATAGCATGGCTAGTCTAACACAAACGTTGATTGGTAAAAGTATGTCAAATCTGTTGATAACTGGGGGTTTGCTAAAAATTATGTGAACTTGTCATGTTATGCTCTCACCTCTGACAGTGAGATTCGAACCATCTCATCTCAAAATCAACATATCTGTCAAGTTAAGCTTTTACCTCTGACAGCGAAATTTGAATGATCATACACTGCAACAAATAGTTTTTTTCGTAATCCTAATCCGATCACCGGCTCTATCTGTCACCCAGACAAGTTATCCAGGCATGTGCAATTAGACATCTCTGTCAAAACCCCATGGGTATGTTTAACAGTACACCTCTGCCCATGGTCCTTCGATCTTAATTCAATCCTTCTGACTTGGCTTGTCAACAAAGCAAGTCACCCTTTCATCCCGATTCAAAAATAATCATCGGTTCTATTTGGCAATCCAAACGAGTCCCGTCACAGTCAAAATACTCAACTTGTTAAGCCACCTTCACACTCATAGCAAGTTCCATCTTTCATGGACCCATCCGCCATCCACAATATTCAATCCACATGATCATCTTGAGCCATATGTTGCTAAGGTTTTTTTTTTTTTACACAATAAGATTTAAAAGCAAAGGTAATATTATCCCTTTATATACGAAAAATACAAAGTATACATAATTAAAAAAATAAAGGGGGAATCAAAAATTTGTCAGACTTTCTAATCTCTCTTCTACTTCTCGCAGATTCTTAGAACGGGCTTCTTCAGCAGTGGTGGAGGCTTGACGAGGTAACTCCTCTTTATCAACAATAAGGTGTTGTACTACCTCCGTGCAGACATCTTCCAAGGCCTTGCTTCGCACAATCACCTCTTGCTGTGCTTGTGCCTACTGGTGAATTAAGGCCTCACGGCACTTCATGATCTCCTCAAGTTTCGACTCTTCAGCCTAAAGAACTGCTTGAGCCTTGGCGATAGCCTCATTAGTGTGGGAATAGTATTCCTCCCTCTCAAACTCGGCTCACTCAAGCTCACCATCAATTCCATTATGAACATTAGCTAAGTCCTTGAGCTCTTGTGCAAATACCTCTTCTTTCTCTTTCAACTTTTCTTGGAGAAGATCTGATTCAGCGGAAGCTCGGGCAACTTCAATATCAATAATGGCAGATACATTGGCCTGATGCACATTTTTCAAGTTCTCTAGGTGCTG
The DNA here is from genome assembly GCA_036321105.1 of Dracaena cambodiana. Taxonomy (NCBI): domain Eukaryota; kingdom Viridiplantae; phylum Streptophyta; class Magnoliopsida; order Asparagales; family Asparagaceae; genus Dracaena; species Dracaena cambodiana. The sequence continues at coordinate 5,961,323 of JAYEPQ010000017.1, forward strand.
ATCCAACGCTTGCAGTTGTGCCCCGTAAAAAGAAGCTCCATCAGGGCCACCCTAACTCTGCCAGTGCTATGCTTAAAAATTTATCTTTTCACTGCCTGTCCCAAGGCAGGATAAAGAAGGAGGGTTGTGGTAGGCCGGTGACAGCCAGCGTAAAATATTGTCACATATTATGACATTAGCCAAAATATGAATTTCGTTGGAGCGTTTCCTACTGAGCGACGCGCTACATCAGAGTCCGGATGTAGTGAAAAATATGTGAGAGTTGTTAGGTCGTCGCGCAGAAGTAATGCGCCACGTCGACACTCGGATGTGGTGTCAAATATACAAGAGTTCCCACATCTTAATGAATGGATGGGGGTAAATAAGTTAGCTATAAATATCAATATAAACATAAATTTCGGTTGGTATTATGTAATATAGATTCGCTTATAGGTAGATTAGCAGAGTTAGTTGATACTATGATTAGAAGGAGGATTAATATTTTGTGCGTGTAGGAGACTAAGTGGGTAGGTGAGAAAACTAAAGTCATAGAACCTTAGGGCTATAAATTTTGATATACGGGTAGAGATAGAAATCATAATAGAGTAGGTGTGATCATAGATAAACAATTACTTGGGGATATAGTGGAGGTTAGGAGGAAGAGCGATATAATTTTATTAGTTAAAATTATTTTAGATAGAGAGATTTTTAATGTCATTAGTGCCTATGCACCACAAGTAGGACTTAATGAATCCAGTAAATATCAATTTTAGAATAATTTAGATGAAATAGTACAAGAAATACCTGTTAGAGAAAAACTATTTATTGGTGGTGAGCTCAATGGGAATGTAAGAACTAGTCGTAATGGGTTTGATAGTGTACATGGAGGATTTAGTTTTGGAGAAAGAAATGAAGTAGGTAATTCAATTCTAGATTTTGCTTTATCTTATAATTTAATTTTAGTAAATATTTGGTTTAAAAAGAGAGTTTCTCACTTGATTATTTTTAAAAGTAGATCGAATATGAGCCAAATAGATTTCTTTTTAACTAGGATAGTAGATAAAATAAGTTGTATCGATTGTAAAGTAGTGCCAGGTGAGAATGTAGTTATCCAACATAGACTCTTAGTTTTAGATATTAAGATTGGGAAAAGACTTAGAAAAATTAAGTATAAGTTAGATCATAAGATTAAGTGGTGGCGATTAGAAGGTAATCAAAAAAATTTTGTAGATAGAGTAGTACAAGAAGTAGATTGGAGGGACCATGATAATCCTAATATAATATGGAACAAAACGGCTAGCTGTATTAAAATGATAGCTAAAAATATATTTGGTGAGTCGAGGGGCGGTGCTCCACCATGTAAGGACACATCATGGTAGAATGAAAAAGTAAAAAATGCTATTAAGATCAAATGAGACCTTTATAGAGATTTGAAGAATAATATTAATAATGATGGAATAAGTTTTGAAAAGTATAAACTAGAAAAGAAGGAGGCTAAGAAAGCTATTCGGGATGCAAAAACTAAATTATATAAACAAGTGTACGACAAGTTGGATAATAAAGAGATAGAAAATGATATATATAGAATTGCTCGAATAAGAGAGAGAAAGTCTAGCGACTTATGTATTGTAAAGTATATTAAAGATGATGATCAGACGGTTCTATTTCAAGATGAAGAGATTAAAGAAAGATGGAAAGATTATTTTGATAGATTATATAATAGTAGTTTTACTCAAGATTTGGGAGATCTTACTATTCAATGTGACGATATGAATCGTAGTTTTATGTGCAGAATTAAAGAGTCTGAAGTAAAAAAGCTTTTGAAGAGGATGAAATAAAGAAAAACTGTTGGTCCAGATGAGATTCGTATAGAGGTATGAAGATACTTAAGAGGGATTTGTGTAAGGTGGCTGACAGATCTTTTTAATAAGATTTGGCAAATTAAGAAAATACCAAATGAATGGAGAAAGAGTACCCTAGTACCTCTGTATAAGAATAAGGGTGATATTCAGAATTGTTTTAACTATCGAAGAATAAAACTCATGTGTCACACTATGAAGTTTTGGGAAAGGGTAATTGAATATAGATTGCGACAAACTGTTAAAATATCAAAAAACCAGTTTGGATTTATGCCGGGGTGATCGACGACAGAAACTATTCATTTACTTCGTCAACTTATAAAGCGATTTTGAGAGAGAAATAGAGATTTGCATATGGTATTTATTAACTTAGAGAAACCCTATGATAAGGTATCACAAGAGATACTTTAGTAGATATTGATGAAAAAAAGAGTTCCCATCAAATAATCGACATAATTAAGGATATGTATGATGGAGTAGTGACCAATGTCAGAACATGTGGTGGTTGAACAATTAATTTTTCTAGAACATGTGGTGGTTTAACAAGTGATTTTTCGATTATAATTGGATTGTATCAAGAATCTGCATTGAGCCCGTTCTTATTTGCTATAGTGATGGATGAGCTTACTAGAGTTATTCACGATAAGATACCTTGGTGTATACTATTTGCTGATGATATTATCTTAGTTGATGAGACAAGAACATGGATAAATGCCAAGCTAAAATTATGGAGGCATACATTAGAATCTAGAGGTTTTAGATTGAGTAGGTCTAAAACAGAGTATATGGAGTGTAAATTTGGTAAACGACGAACCATAGACTTTAATGCTGTAAAATTGGATGGGCAAGAGATATAAATGAGTCGTCAGTTCAAGTATTTGGGTTCTATTATTCAAAATGATAGAGAGATAGATAATGATGTTAACCATATGATACAAACTGGCTGATTGAAATGGAGGAGTGCAACAAGAGTTTTATGCGACCGTAACATTCCGTTAAGACTGAAGGAAAATTTTTATAGGACTACTATTAGGCCAGGTTTGTTATATCGCACAGAATGTTGGGCTATAAAGAAACGTCATTCACAAAAAATAAGTGTAGTAGAGATGTGCATGCTCTGCTGGATATGCGGCAACACTAGGAGAGATAAAGTGAGAAATGAAGATATTCATGTTAAGATATGTGTAGTTTCCATCGATGAGAAGATGCGAAAAAATAGATTACGATGGTTTGGTTATGTGCAACGTAGGCCTACAAATGCACCAGTTCGACGATGGGAGTTTATCAATATAGAATAAGTTAAAAGAACGAAAGGAAGACCGAAAAAACATGGATGGAGGTTGTTCGCCATAAAAATTGTAAATGTTGCTCTATTGAGATTTTTCAATAAAGGATTACAATCCAACGGTTTTCCGTTTACAGAAAATGAGAAAAATAGATTTCCTATTTGTTTAAAGTTGGGTTCTGATGTAGCTGTGGAGGACGATACTGCTCTCAGTTGATACTTTGTACAATCTCTCTCAGTTGGCTGGAAAAGAAAGGCTCTGGACTCTTGATCACAAAGGGTAATTTTAGAAGAAGATGATCGATCCTTTCTCTTTCATTCTCCCGCCTTTTATAGGGGTTCTAGAACAACATCCCGCCTCATTCGTCGATCATTAGCCCCACTACTTGAGAAGTGCCATCATATTCGTTAGGTGGTAGCTCCCACGATCGAAGTAATGCCGCTGCATTCGTTTGGAAGTTAGCTCCACGATCCGAGGTGGCAACTCCTTTGTTCGGGTTAGGTGACTTGGTATTAAACCCCTACCTAGAAGTTATGGGTAATATCGCGAATATCAGTTTTAGATTCGCGAACTTGTTCTGTTGTAGCTGGGTCGTGAACCTCGATCTTAAGGTTCGCAGATCTGCTGAGTTGCGGATCTGCAACCCTAAATTCGTGAATCTCCTTATTTTGACAGATGACTCCAGAATTTTTCGCCGACAAAACCCCCTCCAAAGTTTTCAAAACTCTCATGATTGTTTGAGGTATTTTAGAATACTTTGGATATAATATCTTGTATTAGAATCACCATTTTTCATATTTCTGAGAGTATAATTCTGTATTAGAACTTTCTTCAATTGAGGGCAACATGACTCTGTCTCAATATCTTGAACTCCTAAAGGATCATGACTCTGTATTAGCACCGTGAATTTACTTCTTTCGAAGGAAATGCGACTCTGTATTAGCGCCATAATTCTCAATTCTTGAAGCATACAACTCTGTGTTAGGGCCGCGAACACGACTCTGTATTAGGGTCGCGAACTTTCGTCTTAGAAGGAACACGACTCTGTATTAGGATCGCGAACTCTTATTTCGGAGAAGAATATGACTCTGTGTTAGAGTCGCGAGCTTCTCTTTTGGAAGGAACACGACTCTGTATTAGGGTTGCGATCTTTCACTTTGAAGAAGAAGACGACTCTGTGTTAGGGTCACGAACTTTCGTTCTGGAAGGAACACGACTCTGTATTAGGGTCGCGAACTTCCCTTTTGGTTGCGAAAAATCCAGAAGGCAGTGCTTTATGAGGTGTTCTCTGAGCCACATTAAATGAAAAGGTACTCACGAGATTCAGGCCAGAGATCACGTCTATCCGATATCCGAAGATCTCGGCCATCAAATCATTTGCTATATAATCTCGATTCCATGAGAGAGGCTATTCTCATCTCAAGAAATTTGAAATCCAAGTTTTCCTTTAGAGTTCTTCAGACTTCTCGTCTTCAACTTCTTCTGGCTTCCGATTCTCTTCGTGAAGGATTTTCTGAATCTGCAAAAGATGCTGAAGAAAGCTTCTTCCACCGATGCTGCTGCCAGTAGTCATCAAAACCCTCAAGCGACTTCCAGTTTGATGGTGGTTCAGCAGGAACCCTTGATTGGAGGTAATAATAATAATAACTTTCGAAAAGCAATCCCTTTCTTAGAGATTTTTTTTTCTTAAATTTGAATTTCCTCTTTGCAGTTGATTATGCTTTGAATCCTTGGCCTAAAGATCATTACTTTGGACACTCAGGCGACTATGATGGAAAGAAAGAGTTCAGATTCAGCCAAATTTTCCCTTATTGCACAGCATCTAACAGCCAGAAGAGAGGATAAAATTTTTCATCCTACTCGTTCAATATTGCGAGAACTGATGACCAATAGATCTTTTGAAGGAGATGATCGGTCTTTACTACACAAACCCTCCTTTTTATTCGGGGACTATGTTCCGGTGCCCGATAGTGGTTTGGAAGATGGAGATTATAAATGGCTCCGTCAAGTTGAAGGTCGTTATTTGTTTCTCCCCAATATGGAGAGCTCCTATCCATTCTTATTCTTCCAATCCCTTTCTGTGCCCAGACAAATGGAGTGGCACATAAACAGACTGTAGGACAGCATCTTATTGGGAGGATTTAACTCACAGGGTGCTTTTCCCCATACTACTGGGAAACATTTTTTTGGAATGCTCCTGGGGTTGCTTAAATAAGACTTCCCCAGAGGCAAGACACCCAGTCGCACAAACTTTCTTACATCGATTTGTCAATGCATAAGGGGAGTTTCCTGTCCAAGACTTTTGTCCTCCTGGATGGGTTCACTGCTCTTCGAAAGGAGATTGGGCGATCTTAACTGACTTTTTCTTGAAAGTTTTCAGAGACCAGCTTCGTCATGCGGAGCTATTGTTCTCGGCTGAAATTGTATTCGCCTTTCCTTCCATTGAATTAGCTTGAATTACAACGAAAGTGAACAATAAAGAACAAACGAGAGGATTTTATATCTCAATCGCTCTCTTTTACAATGATAACGTGGGATCTATGGCGATGGGATCTGTCAAGCAGCTCCTTTGGACGATCTGACGTCAAACTCTTTTCTCTTGAAGATGACGGCCTACTGTAGATGATCTTTTCTTCTCTGCTCTTCACGAATCTAAGGCTCTATGCGTAACTCGAATTCTCCAAGATGCTAAAAGACGATCCGAAAAGATCCCTAGGGCTTCCTCAAAGGGGTATTTATAGCCTTAAGATGATATGAGAGTTTCTATTTAAATAGAATTTGTACTCCTCAAGGATTCCAATCAAATATCTTAGTTTTGATTTAAATCTCTTGATTTAGAGTTCTGATCGGACTTAATTTGGGTATTTGGATAAGCCCAAATCATAATCTCAATCAATTTGAGATTCTGGTTATCTGCTCACGCGGAGCTAATCGCATCAAAATGCGAAGTTAAAGAACCAGATCGCGGAGCTAACGCGGAGCTATCGATAGCTCCGCATTTTACTCAAACGCGAAGCTAAAGTAACCAATACGCGGGGCTATTAAATTAGCTCCACGTTATGTTGTGGAAAATCCTATTTACTTAGAAATTTTCACTACCAATAGAACCCCCTTCAAAGTTTTCAAAATGACTTAAAATTTAGTAAATTTTGAAATACTTTGGATCTTCAAACTAGAAACGCGGAGTTAAAATACCAAGCTTATCTCGCGCTTTGCTCACCTATGTGGAGCTAATAGCTTCTCTTCTTTCCATGAAATGAGTAATTGCTTCATTAATTACCCCGAACTTCTGTGCCGAATACCAAGAGACGGATCATCTGTTTAAATAGTCTTTGACTCGTCTTCTTCTTCATTTCCTCCGAGAGAGAAAAATTCATGAAATCAGAGTTCCGGCGACCGAACGGCTCATGCGACAGAGCGATTTCGACCAGATTTCGTCCATCCTTCCATGGATTTTTATCATTAGAATATCACCTAAGAAGAGTACGGCGTCGCACGCTTCCTCATCATCGGCGGCCGAGGGAATGATCACAACGGCGAACCAGTTCATGCCATGTCCATTAGCAGTAAAAATCTTAATTTTTGTACTCCTTAGAACAACTTTGGAGTGTTTTGGTTCGGTTTAAACCGACAAACCACTTGTTTTACCGGCGAGTTCGCCGTTTTCCGACCGTAAGGCTCAGAAGAAGAATGAGAAGACGGAGAAGAACTCTGGTCTTCTTCTTACGCAAAATTATCCCGTCATCCTCGCGTTTAAAACACGGGGCTATTTTAACTAGCAGTCGCGTTTCAATCACGAGGCTATTTTGGTTAGCAGTCGCATTTGGACAGCGAGGATATTTTGATTAGCAGTCGCGTTTAAACCGCGAGGCTATTTTGATTAGCAGTCGCGTTTGAACCGCGAGGCTATTTCTTCATCTGCACGCGGAGTTATCTTTAGCTCCGCGTTCTGATACTTAGAAGATTTTTTCAAGTTTTATCAAATTTTCTTCTAATTTTTAACTCTCCTTCTGCAGTGGGGTACTCGGACCAGATCCTTTCTTGGAGAGGAGTGCGTGTGGCTCTACTTGTCTTCATCAGCCAAAGTAACTCTAAGGAAGCCAGAATCATATGCTTTACAATATAGTTGCAGGTTTCAAGCTCTGGCTCCAAAAGATAAACCTTTGAAAGAGTTACAAGAACTCTGCGGCAGCTCATTAAGTTTTCTTGAAGATCATTTCTGTTAGATGACAATCTCTGTCGCTTTCCAAAGCGATGGAGATGATCATCTAAGGGCTTGTAGCATGTCGAATCCAACTTGTGCATCTTCATTTAGAATTCTTGTAGCAGTATCTTCAGATAATCCACTAAGGACCTTAAACAGATCGTAGTTGACATTTGCAGAGGAGATCTTTTGTATGTGAACCATGGAATTGAGCTTCAACACCCCATGGAGGAGTCTCACCGTTATGTTATTGATGAGTCGATGAATTTGTAGAAGCTTTTGGGAGAGCTATAACTCTTTCTTCTTTTGTAGTCCTTTTGTTTTATGAATAAAGGAAAAAATTTTCTCTCTCTATTTGTTGGCTTCAAGAATCTTGCTTGCACAACAAATAGATGGTTTATAATTTTGGTAAAACAACCTAAGGCTCATCTGCGTAGCTTAGATTATTAATACAAAGATGATCTGGTAAGGATCATTTAACTTAGATGGAAGTGCCTAAATGCACATGCCCAAGTCTAAGTTTTTTTTTTGTAGAAAACGCGTAGATAAACTGCCGAGTTATCCTCGCATTTTGCACAGTTGTGCAGAGTTAATAACTTCGCGTTTTCGATCATCACGCGAAGCTAATAGCTTCGCATTTTGGAGAATAACTTATTAGTAGTTGCTCCGTTTCTTGCGCCGAATACCAAGGGGCGGGTTTTTTCATTTAAATAGGGTTTTAACTCTTTCTTCTCCATTCTTCTGAAGAAATTTCAAGGACTCCGAGCTTAGGCGATCCAAGAACCCTCGCTTCCGGCCAATTTCCTGCCCATTTTCGTCGATTTCTTCCAAGATCTCGAATCCAATGGCACCCAAGAAAACCACGACTTCGCGCGCCACTTCTCCATTGGCGGCCGGCGCTAGCAGCAGCGGCAGCGGTGGAGGCAGCGGGCGCAGCGGCGAACAAGTTCCTGCCGCGTCTATTGGAGGTAAAAACCCTAACTTTTGGTCTTCATAGAACCACTTGGGAGTGATTTGGCTTGGTTTTGACCGGCCATTTTGCTTTATCACCGGCGAGACTGCCGTTTTCCGGCCATTTGGCTTGGAGAAGAAGAAAGGCCTCTGGTCTTCTTCTACGCGAAGTTATCGCGTTATCCTCGCGTTGGAAACGCGGGACTATTTTGACTAGCTATTGCGCTTAAACGTGAGGCTATCTTTTTAGCTTCACGCGGAGTTATTTTTAGTCTCGCGCGGTCTAATTTTTAGCTTCGCGCGGAGTTATTTTTAGCTTCGCGCGGTCTAATTTTTAGCTTCGCGCGGAGTTATATTTAGCTCCGCATACTTAGAAGATTTTCTGAGTTTTATAAAACTTTTTCCTAACTCTTGATTCTTCTTTTGTAGTGGGATATCCGGTGTGATCCCACATAGGCACTATTTTGGTTTTGCTGGGGACGTAGATGCAACTGCTCATTTCCGTTTCACAACCATCCTTGCTGCATACAGGCCGGATTCGACGGAGCACAGGGAGAAGTTAATAAAATATAGCTCCACTACTGCACGGGAGATCGTGACTGACGCGGCCTTCGAGGCCTTGAACAGAGAGGTGTTGGAGAAGCCTGCATTTCTCTTTGGAGATAAAATGGAGCAATCAGACCAGATTCTTTTTGAAGAGGAGAGCATGTGGCTCTATAATTCTGGCGAAGGTTTAATGTTTCTGCCTAGGATGGAGCGTGGCTGTCCTCTGATCTATCTTCAAAGGCTGGCGATGCATCGTGGGGTGGGGATTAACTCAAAAATATGACGGCGTCCCAATGGGCAAGTTGGGCGCACATGGGGCTTATCAAGATGGCCCCACCAGATGTATTATTGGTTGCTTCCAGGCAGGGTTACCAAGGAGCACCCAGTAGGAGAGCTCCCAACTCGCGCACGAACTTTCCTGAGCGAGTTCATGGCGAAAGGAGGCCAATACTCAGCCAGTGACTTCATGATGCTTGGTTGGATTTATTCCTCCGGCAATATGTAGTGGGCCCGCCTTGTCCAATATATGTTAGATTTCCATGAACCAGTTCTAAAAGAGATTGGCTTATACAAAGCCATCAGCAACGTGCTGTTTGGGATTCCTCAGAGTGCTTATCACTTTTTTGGTCTCCTGGAGATGTACAACCCCGAGACTAGCACTTTCTTTACACCAGTAGATGAGCTGGGGTTCGCTCTTCATGAGATGTTTGAGGTGTCCGGGCTGTTAGTGGGCGAAGTCCCCTATGAAGAGTATATCTCCACCACCGAAGAGCTGAATATGCTAAAGGTGAGGGACGAGCGCCTATGCCATCTACTGGGAGATGATGTGCCATTACCGCATCTGTGTCGACATGGCAGGTGTGCGTAATCAGGGTATCGACCATAAGAAATGGGCCGATTACCTCTTCGCCAACTTGAACTCTAAGGATAGTTCAACAACAGTCCATGGCTATGCTCCTGTTGCCGTCACGGAGATCGATCGCCGCATCGCCAAGACCCGTATAATGTATTATACTACCGAATCAACGAAGGTGAATTTGGTTCTGGCACCTCCTTCAAGAGTTACCACTACCAAGCTCAGTTCCCAATATCCAATAGAGGTCTTATTGCTGGGTTTTTGATGCTATGGTTGAAGAGATGTGTCGTGCCGTCATTGCCGAAAGAGGCCATTGCAATGACCGTGGTGTATCCAGCAGTTCTTTTTGCATACGGCCGACCCTTCGGACTTCTTCTTACCATGGTGTGCAACCTACAACATGGACTGCGAGCACTCTGTAATGACTTTATCCCTGCTGATAAGGGTAAGGGGAAAGGAAAGGGTAAGTCAAAAAAGATTGCCAAGGTGAAGACTCCGAACCCTAGGGTGGAGATGCCTTACACCTATCTGATAGCGTGGCTCATCATGCACTGCCCCTCTCTGATGAGTGCGGCTGAACATCGTTCCGGTGACAAGCCTTTCTTTGTGGAGTTATACGAGCGCTCCTCATGGAAGAGTCATTACGTGTCGCATATTCGGCTACGTCACCATCAGAATTATGAGCTCTTTCGGTGTTTCCCCGACTTCCCTGGTGGAGAATACGGGTCGAAATTCAAAGACATTGCGGGAGCAGATAACTTCACTGTCTTATCTTCAGGAGTTTTCTGGTGGCTCCTTAACATCCGTCCCTGGCACTTGGTGTATCGTCAAGATGCCAAGTGTCATATTGAACCGTACATCCCGACCTGCTTCGCTCGTCAGTTTGGATATTACCAACTTTATGTGCGTAATCCGAGCAAGAATTTTGCCTATGAGGGGAATCTATACGAGGGTGCCCGCGACTGGTTTCATTTTGTAGCTGGTGGAATCGGAGCTGAATTCGTCTTGCCACAGAAGTTGCCCGAGCTGGCCATGACTCTTAGCTTCTGCACGTGGTATAGTATAGCAAATGCTGACGTGCCCAACGTCTCCATTAACCGGAGTTGTAAAGAAATAGAAGCGTTTTACTCTAGCCGTAGAGGTGCAACAAAAGTAAGAGTGAAAGGAATGGATGAATTTCTTGGCACGGCGGCCGACCCATCAGATGTTGGCGATTCTAACGACGATGATGGTGACGATGATGGTGCTGATGTTGGAGGAGATGTTGGAGGAGCTCCCCAACCCATGGTCATTCGTTCCCGGAGTCCGACCATCAAATACCGCGGAGCCCCTAGCGAAGGACCAGCTAAGAAGAAGAAAAAATTGGCCCCGAGGACGCTAGTAATTCCCCAAGAGGGGGCTGCCAAGTTTGCTTCAGATTTGTTGGCTTCCACCCTGCCAACAACTTCGGCAGAGAAGGGTAGGGCTGCTGAAGCTCCTGGTGCCTCTGATGCGCCGACCCGTTTGCCTATTCAAGAATCCGGTGAGCACGCCACGGCGTAGCTCTTAAGTGGGGAAACGGGTGCGCTCCTAGAGACGACCACGGTTCCCTCGTCTAGTCCAACCACAGGACTTGTATCCCCTGGTATGGTTCTCTCAGCTTTTATACTCTGTCTTATATTCATTTTTCTGTATTTGTATGCAACACTCTTTGTTTTGCTTTTCTGAGGTACAGGTGGCCACCCCCTCTCGCCGATGCATTCGACTACCAAGGGGGAGTCCGAGGAGAGAGTGGACTATTCTGGTATGACTCGTTCGGTGGGTGGTTTGGGTAGCTCTGCAAGTGAATTTGACGCTGAATATTTCACACCGGCCACATGCCCAGTTCCCTCATCAATTCCTCCCCTTGATGAACTAGGGAGTGATGATAGAACGGAAGTTGTCATTGTGCACCTTCTGTTTCTCAGCCAGCAATTTTAACATCATCAACAATAATGGCTGTTGAGACATCCGTGACTCCCCTAGCTCCAAGTCTTCCGCCAACGGGGGACGAGGAAAATTTGAAGTTCTCATTTGAAGTCACTTCTACCACAGAAAGAGCTTCTGGTGAAAACACTCCATCATCTACTTCTGTTAGTGGTACTGCTCAAGTGATCTGTACCGGCGATGCTTCCCCTCGGGTTCCCAGTTCTGCCAGGTCTGCATTGGCTTTACTGGCCCCGCATATTATGAACCTGGTACAGGGACAGACTTCTTCCTCTTCAACTCCAGCGGACACCACTCCTCTGCCAGCGACATCTTCTTTGGCGCTGCCTGCTTTAAATGCAGACACTGTGGACCCTCTTGAAGAATTCTTCAACCACAGTGTTAATGACTTTATGCGGTTGCTAAGAAGATGTATCGGGATGATCCTTGATGGAAGAAATTCCCTTAATTTTGAACATCCAATGTTGTCCAGCTATTTGAATAACATTGAAAGGATCGGGGGACAAGACTGGGCAGCTCCTTACCGGGCCCGCCTTGAAGCCCTAGAAGAGCAGGTGAATACGCTAAACACAATTCGCCAAGCGGATATGGGAGCGATCACCAAAATTGAAGCGGCGCGTCTCCGGGTAGAATTAGTGGCTCGTCAAGAGGAGTTAAAGCGCCAAGAGGAAGTCTGGTCTTGGGAGTTAGCAGAATCACGAGCCAGTCAAGAATCAATCCTCAGGGGGTTAGAGATGGTGAATTTGGAAATTGAGGGGAGTCAGGTTGCCATCCTAAGAGCCCGAGAGACCATTGCCAAGGCTCGAGCCATTTTGGATGTCAGTGAGTCTAAACTAGGAGAATCCGTTAAGAAACGAGAAGAGTTGCTCCTCCAACAAAGACAACTTGAACAAGGAGGCGCAATAAGAAGTCGCACTATTGAAGACTCTCACCAGCAGTTGGCCCAGCAACTGGTGATAAGCGATGATGACTTATGCTAGCAGGCTCAACATTCTGTGGAAGAGACTCGTCACCGAGTAATTGACAAAGTGACAAATAAGTTGAGGCTCCTAGGAGACCCATAATTTTCTTCTATTCTTTTATTCTTCATTCTTTTTGTAATAAGAATTTGTAATAAAAGAGAGAATTTTTGTAACTTCGTTCTTTTGTTGATTAAATAAAGGTAATCTTTTGATTCTTTTACCTGTTGGCTACAAAATTTGTTTGCACAACAGATAACTTGTCATCAAAATAATTTAGTTGTTTAGGTAAAACAGTCCAAGGCTCATCTGTGTAACTTAGACTGCTAATACCAAGGTGATCGGGTCAGGATCACCAAATTTCGGCAGAGGCGCCCAATTGCGCATGCCTAAGTAAGAAGAAGTTCAAGTACTTATCTGCGTAACTTGAACAAGTAGAGGCGGTTCAAGGCTCTCATGCGTAACTTGAACTGGGCACACCAAGATGGTCAGGTTAAGACTCATCAAATTTTGGCAGAGGCGCCCAATTGCGCATGCCTAAGTAAGAAGTTCAAGCGCTCATCTGCGTAACTTGAACAAATGGAGGCGGTTCAAGGCTCTCATGCGTAACTTGAACTGGGCACACCAAGATGATCGGATTAGGATTCATCAGATTTCGGCAGAGGCGCCCAATTGCGCATGCCTAAGTAAGAAGTTCAAGTGCTCATCTGCGTAACTTGAACAAATGGAGGCGGTTCAAGCCTCTCATGCGTAACTTGAACTGGGCACACCAAGATGATCAGATCAGGATCATCAGATTTTGGTCAGAGGTGCTCAATTGCACATGCCAAGAATTTTATAAAGAAGTCCAAGTGCTCATATGCTTAACTTGGATAAGTGGAGGCGGTTCAAGACTCAACTGCGTAACTTGAACTGGACACACCAGGATGATCGGATCAGGATCATCAGATTTTGGTTAAAGGTGCTCAATTGCACATGCCAAGAATTTTATGAAGTAGTCCAAGTGCTCATATGCGTAACTTGGATAAGTGGAGGCGATTCAAGGCTCAACTGCGTAACTTGAACTGGGCATACCAGGATGATCGGATCAGGATCATCAGATTTTGGTTAGAGGTGCTCAATTGCACATGCCTAAGCAAGAAGTAGTTCAAGTGCTCATCTGTGTAACTTGAACAAATGGATGGTTATACTCCTTGGGATTTGAACCAGATGTGACAGTCACTCTGTCATCATTCTGGTTTAGTTTAAGCATAGTATTTCTTCAGAAATTTGTCGTTAATCGGCATCATCATTCTGTCGCCGTTCTGATTCATTAAGCGATAGGCTCCACTGGAGTATACCGTCTCCACAACAAACGGGTCTTCCTACTTTGGTTCAAATTTACCCTTAGTCTTGTGGGTTAGAATCATTGGCCTTTTAACAGCCAGAACCAAGTCTCCTTATTTAAAGGTCCTTGGTTTAACGTTCTTATTGAACGTTTGCGAGATTCGGGCTTGATACGACTCAATTTGTTGAGCCCTGAGACGCTTTTCATTTAACGCCTCTAATTCTTGCAATCTTTGTTGATGGCGCTCTTCTGTCGTCATCTTTGTGGCTAAGGCCACTCTTAATGATGGTATATGGATTTCGAAAGGCAAAATGGTCTCACTTCCATAAACCAAGGAGAACGGGGTAGCTTTTGTCGGGGTGCGAACGGTAGTGCGATAGGCTCACAAGCACTCTCCTAGCTTTTCATCCCAGTCTCGTTTGTTGGAAGAAACGAGCTTCCGAAGGAGTTTAATAATCGTTTTGTTGAAGGCTTCGGCCAACCCATTTGCTGCGGGGTTATATGGTGTTGAAGCGATGTCCTTGATTCTGAATTTATCATAGAATCTTAAAAACCTCTCGCTGACGAATTGCGGTCCATTATAATGGATGATCCACCGAGGGATGCCAAAACGGTAAATAACATGATGTTTAATGAACTTAATCACATCTGCTGTTTTTACCTCTCTCATGGGCACGGCTTCGGCCCATCTTGAAAAATAATTGGTTATCGCAAGAATGAAACGATGTTCTCTGGATGACGGGGCAGTTATAGGCCCCACAATATCCATTCCCCATGCCTCAAATGGCCAACTAGCAACGGTATTGTGCAAGTATTCTGGAGGTTGATGAATGAAATTGGCATGTATTTGGCATGAATGGCACCGTTAAGCGTATGCCATTGCCTCTGTAATCATTTTCGGCCAGTAGTAGTTTTGGGCCGGGCTGATGAGCTCCACATACTCCATCGTGTGTTTCTCTCAGCACTTCATCTGTTTCTGCTTTTGATAAGCAGCGTAGTAGAAGACCATCATTCGACTTTCTATATAAAGTCTGAAGCGTATGATTATAATGGAATCTCGGGGCCTTCCTCCTTATCGAGGCGGCTTCCTTTGGGTCCTTTGGCAGTATCCCATATAAGGCATAGTCCACAAATGGAAATCGCCAATCACGGGGTTCCAGCATTAAGCCTGTCTGGCATACCTCCTTGGTTTGGAATACCGTATCTAGGTAGAGGAGATCCCTGCTACCAATAGTAATGCTTTTAGTTTCACTTGGCGGTATCGCCAATGTTGCAGCTAGCGCAGCAAGGGCATCTGCATAGACGTTCTCATTCCGAGATGTACGATATATATAAAATTGTTCAAAAATCCTGCTAGCTCGATGGCTAGCTGATGATAGAGAATAAGGGCTTCATGTCTGACCTCATACTTACCCGTCATCTGGTTGACGATGAGCTTAGAGTCTCCATATGCCTCTAGACGGTTCATCCCCAGTTGCAAAGCCATTTTTAGGCCGATAATGAGTGTGTTATATTCCGCCACATTATTCGTACACGGTTCTGTTAATGAGTAACCGTTAGGCAATATATGTTTATGTGGGGATATTAGCACAACCCCCACTCCAGCAGTAGATTGTCTGGCAGCACCATCAAAGAATATTTGCCATGGTTGTTCTTTGCTAACTGTGCTGACCTCTGATGTCTGTTTGGAATTGGACCAAATTGGATGGTCTGCTAGAAAATCGGCGATCGCCTGTCCCTTCATGGCTTTTTGAGGGACGAAGTGTATATCATATGGCGATAGCAATAATGCCCATTTCTCCAATAGGCCATTTAGGGATCCTGATTTTGTCATCAGGATTTTTAAGGGATTAACCCGTGAGATGACATGAATTGTTTGCCCTGAAAGATAGTCTCGTATTTTCTGAACGGCGAACACTAGGGCTAAACATTCATTTTCGATCGGGGTATACTGTCGCTCGGCTCCGACCATTGTCCTGCTTAAGTAATAGAGGGCATGTTCATGGCCGTGCTCATTATATTGAGCAAGTAATGCTCCAAAAGCATCATCCATGGCCCTTACATATATAAGGAATGGCTGCTCAGGGATCGGTGCCAGAAGAACAGGAGGTTTAGTGAGATATTCTTTGAGATCGTCAAACGCCTGTTGACATGCCTCATCCCATACGAAAGAAACCCCCTTTTTCATGAGTCTAGAGAATGGCTGGCATCGCCCAGATAAATTGGAGATGAAGCGCCGGATATAGGCTAACTTTTCCTGTAACCCCTTTAATTCCTTAAGATTACGGGGCGGTGGCATTTCATTAATTGCTTTCACCTTTTCAGGGTCAAGGAAGATTCCTTTTGAAGTTATTATGAATCCAAGGAATTTCCCGCTCGACACCCCTAAAAAAGACTTAGTGGGATTCATCTTGAGATGATATTTTCGCATAAGATTGAAGACTGTTCTTAAGTCATGAAGATGATCTTCTTTGTTCTTACTTTTGACCGCTAAGTCATCCACATAACACTCTACTGTTTTGCGCAGGTGTTCTTTGAATATGACGCTCATCGCTCGTTGGTAGGTGACACCGGCGTTCTTCAATCCGAACGACATCACCGTATAACAGTATACTCCCAGCTGCGTTCTGAAAGCCGTGTACTTTTCATCATCTGGGTGCATTTTAATCTGGTTATATCCTAAGAAGCCGTCCATAAAGGACATCCTCTCATAACCGCAAGTATTATCAATCATCACATTGGTGATGGGGAGTGAAAATTCATCTTTGGGACATGCAGTGTTCAGATAGCGAAAATCAATGCATACCCGGATTTTGCCATTCTTCTTACGGACTGGCACTATGTTAGCCACCCAATCAGGATGTTTCTCTTCACGGATGAATCCGGATTTTATAAGTTTATTTACTTCAGCAACTATTGCCTCCATCAATTCCGGTCGAAAACGCCTTTGTTGTTGTTTAACTGATTTGGCGTCTTCTTTAATATTTAAGCGGTGAGTGGAAATTTGAGGGTCAAGCCCGGGCATGTCCTCGTAGCTCCATGCGAACACATCTATATACTCTTTAATAAGAGATATAAGTTTCTCTTTTTCCAAGGGAGTTAGCGTGTCGCTTATGAAGATGGGTTTCGGATTTTCTTCCGTTCCCATGTTAACTTGTACTAATTTGTCTTCTGTTGGTGGGTCACGCTGTTCAAAGCGGACATCCCAGAGAGTGTCCATATGCTTATCCCAGGAATCATCTTGAACATCAATTGGTTCCTCGTCGCTTTCTGGTGCGGCTGAAACCATATTGGCTGTCAAAGATTGAAACCAAGCATCGGTACTTATATCCGAATCATGATCGGGTGAAGATGTATCTTCCTTGGCCGAAGAACTCTCTTCTTGTCCGGATGGTGATGGGGGAGGAGTAGATACATAGCCCAACCCCCCGCGAGTCTTTTGATAATAGTCTGGGCTCTTTCCTCTCGGTCTAAACGAGGGTATAAGATTCCGTCGCCCTTTTCCAAACTTTAATCCTGGTTTCTGGGTAAAATTATAACCCATTTTCTCCATCATTTGCCGGGATTTCTGTTCATACAAGTGAAATTGTGGTGATCTTTGTTCATCACTTTCACTGCTTTGTCTATGTCGAGGTGACGTAATTACTCTGCCGAACAAGATCGGCTTTTGAGACTTCTGTCGAGGAGGCACTTCAAAGAAGTGACCTTGTCCCTTAATTATTTTAGACCGAGAGAGGAGGGATGACCTCAGGGGCAAATGGTATGCCGCCAAAACTTCAATTTCGGACATGTCATCCACTTCAGTGGAAGTAAAAGAGGGTTCAGATTCAGTAGCTATAGCAGGCTCGTGACTAACTTTATGTTTTCATTTATAATCCACTCTTCCTCTATTACATCAGCTACATCATCAAGACTCAGACTAAAATCTAAGTGAGGGTTGATTTCATAATCACCCCCATCGTCTTCTTCAGGAAGCTCATACTCAGTATATGCCTCGTTACCGCTTTCGTCAGGCTTTTGAGGCTTGCTAGAATCGTAATTGGAGACTTCATGGGCTGGTTTGTAAAGTGCAACATCTGTGAAGTAATTCTCCAGCCCTTTAAATGGTTGCTTATCTGCAATTAGTGTCCGGACTTCTCCTTCTTCATCGCAATACTTCATGCATTGGTGGAGAGTCGACGGGACTATCATGTAAGCGTGGATCCAAGGTCGTCCCAATAAAATATTGTAGGAAGTATCTACATCAATAACGTAGCATGTAGCCTCCATCCTCAAATCCCCGATTTGACATCGAAGTCGGATTTTTCCGATGGGACGGCTATTATTGGCATTAAACCCATATATTGTTGAATTGGTTGGTGTCAGACGATGGAGGGAAATCCCTAACAGCTGCATCAACCTTCTGGGTACGACACTTAGTGCAGAACCAGGATCAATTTGAATTCGGTCCACCTTTGTGGATCCGACATATCCGGTGAAATATAAAGGCCTATTATGCTTTATATTCCTCACCTGCATGTCTTATGGAGAGAAGATAATTTGTGGGACCTGCCTCCTTACTTGGTGACAGCAAGGGCATGAGTCATGTTCTTCATCGGCCGACTCAACAATCTGAGTTAGGAATGACTCAGAGTCTGCCAAGGCCTCTCTTAACGCCTCACGAGTTGACTTCGATAATCGTAGCAACTCGTACAGCGTGACTCGAGCTGGAATATTTGCCAGCTGAGCTATAATATCGAATTTGAAGGAAGTATCCTTGACTTCTTCATCTTTTCCAGGGTTTTTCTAGAAACGAAGACCTTTCTGTTTCGCATGATTGACGAGTTCCACGTATATATCTTTCGGATCTACTCTAGTGTAGTCCTTAAGATATGTTTTTTCAGACCGAGTGCCGGAAGGGCCCGCCCCATCTTGATGAGTGGCCATAGCTTCGGGCTCCTCTTCGGACTCTGTAGGTACCTCTGCAATATATTCATCTTTTATTTCTGCAGAGATAGCATTGCTAGTCCGCTTCTTCTTTTGACCCCCTGTGTTTGTCCACTGTTCATCCTGTAGAAAATCAGGGTGGACCCACATGACTTCCCCTTTCTGAGTCGTTATGGGGACAAGTCCTTCTTGAGCCTTTTTATGAGGGTCATGGTTCTTCGTAACCAGCTTACCCTTTGGAATTGGGGTCACCCCTCACCCTTGCGGGAAACTCATGAGTTCCAACCACTATGGTTGCCATGTTGGCAGTGACTTCTTTTGCTCCTCTTTAAGCGTTAGAACTCCTGCTTCTATTAATGCTTGGATTTTGTTTTTCAGAGGGTAACAGTCCTTAGTAGGATGTCCAACATTCCGGTGGTAGAGACAATAATTGGGGTCGTTGGTTTTACCAGCATCCTCCGGTTTCCTATTTTTCGGGAGTTTCAACATTCCCCTTCTCAGGAGTAAGTGGAAGAGCGTAGGCGTTTACTCCGCCTTGAAAGTATAGGTCTTCTCCTGTTGAGGCATATTTTGTCTTGTGCCCTTCTGATTTTGGGGCTTTGGGTTTGGTGGAGGATTTGTTTTCTGCGGAGCAGCTTCTGATGCCATCACGGCTTTCCCTTTATTTTTTATTACTATTATTTTGGGTGTATGGTCTATTGCTCCCAGTATTTTTAGATCCACGAGACTCTTCAACTCGACGGATCAAGTCTTCGGCTTGCTCTCCTTACTTGAGCAAATCTCTCCATGTCTTAGACTCTACGGCCCCCATTTTTAGGAGCACGTTAGTCTTAAGATTATGGCGACATGTCTCCACTAGAGTTTCCTGGGCCATTCCGTGTTTACAATGCACGGATTTCTCCCAGAACCTTTCTATGAAGTCTTTTATTGTCTCTTGTTCCCCTTGTTTAGTTGGAAGGAGGGAATGAACCGTAATCTCGGTATCATCCTCAAAGAAACGTGCGAGAAATAATTTCTCAACATCTAACCAGTTATTAATAGTACCTGGGGGCAGCTACATGAACCAAATAAAAGCAGGCCCTCACAAAATACTTGCGAATACTTTGGTCATAATCGGGTCATTGCCCATCAAATGTTCCGCTTGGGACAAGAAGTAATAAATGTGTTGACTGGGAGATCCCTTCCCGTCATATGGCTCTAATTTGAGCGGCTTATACTTCTGAGGGTATGGTATCACATCCCATTCAGGCGGATATGGTCTTGAAACTTCTGACTTTTTCAACTCCTTTTTATGCATCAGAGCTTCGAGTTGACTTTGTAATTTTTCTATCTTTTCTCCATGCGGATCATGGAAAGAAAATCTATCCTCATCCTCATGCATCGAGTGGGCTTTTTCTTCTTCGTTCAGAGTTTCTTTGCCCCTTTTGGTGTTATCCTCAACAAATTTCGAGAGCATCACTTTAAGATCTTCAATCGTCTTTTGTTGCTCTCGAATCATTCTTTCTTGAGCTTCAAATCTCCGATCGATGTCGTCAGATTTATCCGCCATGTGTGATGCTGACTTTTGTAGTCGAGATGACGCAGAAGAATGACGTGAAGCTATAGCTGAATTATCGCTGTCATTGTCATAAGAACCCCTTACAAGCCTCTTATAGGCTGAACGGCTCCTGATTTAAGTAGAGTGACATGATGAGGTTCTTCATCACTCGATTCTGAATCATCATCCGTCTCTATAACCTTCTTCCCTTTTCCCACCATATTAGAGGTTACAGCTCTCCATTCTTTTAGGGAAGCGATTTTTGTCTTCTTATTAGGATTCTTGTCCGACTCAGTTAATCGATCGAACACCGATATCCTGTCTTTTCTGCAGCAACAACTATCCACTACAGTAGATACGGCTGTCATAAGCTGCTGGCAATGGCAAGAAGATTCGGATTGGACTTGCTTCATACTTATCTTCTTAGTTAAGTATTCCCTGAGGTCTGTGATTTTAGTCATGGAGTTATGGGACTTATTCAACTGTTGCGAAGGTCCAGGAGTCTGTTGAAGCTTCAGGGAAACACTGGAGTTTAGTTCTGGTCCATTGATGCAACGATCAGCCCTGATTTTGTATTCGGGTTGATCTACGCAGAGCTGAGAAATAGCATCGCATTTTGGAGCGCGGAGCTGAAAGTTAGCTTAACGTTTTGCGTCGCGGGCCTGAAGAATAGCTCCACGTTTTGCTACGCTACCCTCGCGTTTTACGCTGGCTTGGCGTTTCTTCATAAGTTTATCTTCTGTAATCTTAGCCCCGCGTGGAAGAAAATTTTCGCACGCTGACTTATCCTTGCGATTAACGTAGGTCACAACTTCACGTCTAGAGCGATTTTTACGACTGACAACAATTTGCCAATCATCTTCGCATTCCTCGCGAGTGTCAGGAATCTTGCGTTTATCGCAAGTGTTACTGGCTTCGCATTTATTGCTAAGCTCAGTAATAGCCTCGCGTGGAAAATCACACGCTGGCCGTAAAGAGTCTTTATCCTCTCGTTTTTCGCGAGTATCAGAGGTCTTGCGTTTATCGCAAGTCATACTGGCTTCATGTTTATCACTTAGTCCAGTAATAGCCTCGCGTGGAGAATCACACGCTGGTTTCAAGATTATTTTATACTCGCGTTTCTCGCGAGTGTTGGAATTATCGTAAGTACTATTGGCTTTGCATTTATCGCTCAGCCGAGTCATAGCCTCGCGTGGAAAATCACACGCTGGCTCAACCTTGCGATCAGCGCAGGTTGCAACTTTGCATTTTACGCGATCATAACTTGTCTTGCGATTAACGCGAGCCAGTTTGCGGGGGACCATAGCCTCGCGTTTTGTGAAGTTAGCCTCGCGTTCAAAGCGGGCTTTGAAGGCCTTTCGCCTAGCTCTCCGATTTCTATTTCGGAGTTAGATTCTGGTCAATCCTATTCCCATGCCTTCTTCGGCAGTAGAGAGGCCATCCTCTGCTAGGATTTCCCGGCCAAATAGCGGCTCTATAGCCGCGGTCTCCAAGGATCCTCGTTTATTGGTGGATTCCTTTTTACCCGTTGCTCGGGTATTAGAGCGCAGCACACGACGATATCGGTGTGTCTCAGAAAGGTCACCTGATTCGGAGGAGAGATACTCCTCATACTTCTGCTGGTCGATTTTAACAACCAACATTTCTACATCGGATCTGATCTTATTGACGTCGGATTGCGCGACAATCTCTTCTTCGGTGAAAGAGATGGCTCCCACTGTGGTCACCAGTTTGTTCTCGGCTGAAATTGTATTCGCCTTTCCTTTCATTGAATTAGCTTGAATTACAACGAAAGTGAACAATAAAGAACAAACGAGAGGATTTTATATCTCAATCGCTCTCTTTTACAATGATAACGTGGGATCTGTTGCAATTGGATCTGTCAAGCAACTCTTTTGGACGATCTGATGTCAAACTCTTCTCTCTTGAAGATGACGGCCGACTGTAGATGATCTTTTCTTCTCTGCTCTTCACGAATCCAAGGCTCTATGCGTAACTCGAATTCTCCAAGATGCTAAAAAGACGATCCGAAAAGATCCCTAGGGCTTCCTCAAATGGGTATTTATAGCCTTAGGATGATATGAGATATTCTATTTAAATAGAATTTGTACTCCTCAAGGATTCCAATCAAATATCTTAGTTTTGATTTAAATCTCTTGATTTAGAGTTCTGATCGGACTTAATTTGGGTATTTGGATAAGCCCAAATCATAATCTCAATCAATTTGAGATTCTGGTTATCTGCTCACGCGGAGCTAATCGCATCAAAATGCGGAGTTAAAGAACCAGATCGCGTAGCTATCGATAGCTCCGCGTTTTACTCAAACGCGAAGCTAAAGTAACCAATACGCGGGGCTATTAAATTAACTCCACGTTCTGTTGTGGAAAATTCTATTTACTTAGAAATTTTCACACTAACAGCTATATTGTGCTATCAGGACTATTCAACACGGTATTCCTGCTAGTAGATTCTATTTTTTTGCTTTACTGGAATTGTACAATCCTGATACTTGTACAGTTTTTGCCCTCGCGGCGAATTGGGTTTCGCCCTGCACGAGATGTATGAAATTTCGGGACTATCCATGGGAGACATCCCATATGAAGAGTATGTCCCTACTGGGGAAGAACTCCATCTGCTAAAGACCCGGGACCCTTTGGTCTATAATACTTATTTGGAGTTGCTCTGCCACTATCATATTTGTACTCACATGTCCGACACCTACAGTTTGAAGCCGAAGAAGTGGCTGCAATATCGTCTACCCAACTTTTCCAAGAGTAATCCTAATTTTACTCGCCTTCCTCCAGTTTCTGAAAAGGAGGTTGAGAGAAGAATCGCAAGTTTCGAGATAGACGCTTACGTCGCCGAATCTGATGAGGACATTTTCAAGGCTGGAACGTCTTTCGAAACTTTCACTACCAGGCCCTCTAACCTTTATCTGATCCTGCCTTCTTGGCGGGCTATTTGATAGTATGGTTGAAGAAGTGTGTTATTCTTTTGCATGAAAACATACCCATTAGGGCTATATATCTAGCCGTCCTACTTGCATTTGGTAGGCGGCTCAATCTGCTGCCAGCAATGGTGTGCAGTATCCAAAGCGGACTGAGGAGATTGGCTGATAAATTCTGCAATGTGAAGAAAGAGTAGAGGAAGAAAGGAGATTCGATTGTTAAAACTCCTAACCTGCGTGTAGAATTCCCTTATATTTATTTGATGGCTTGGTTGGTTCTACACTTTGATGAGTCATGTTGATTCGCAGATAGATTTAAGTACTCCAAAAGTACAGCACTATGAGAGGTCGTAATGGAGAGGGGGCTATATGGCCGCGATCCGCAAGACTCTCCGTCACTTCGCGAATTTTGAATTATTCAGATGTTTTCCATACTTCCCAAATGCTGGGTACGGGGAGAAATTCGCGGACACTGCTGGTGCTGACAAGTTTACAGTTCTATCTCTAGGGTGTTTCTAGTGGTTAATAAATATCCGCCCAGGGCATCTGGTTCTTCGCTTAAGGAACCACTGCTATATAGAGCCTTATGACCCAAGCCGTTTTGCTCGACAGTTTTGGTATGATCAACTATATATTGGTAATCCCAATAGGGAGATAAGTTTTGTTGGGAATGCTCTCGAAGGAGCTCGAGCTTGGTTCCACTTTGTCGTAGGCAAAACCTAGGCTTTATTTGATCTCCCACTCAAGACCCCAAACTCGAATATGAGTTTCGGCTTCTGCAAGTGGTTTGCGGATGCTAATTCCGCTCTCCAGAACTTCAATGTTAACCACACTTGTCTGAGAGACATCAGAGCTTGGTATACCTAGAAGAAAAAGGCTGGCAGTGCAAAAGTGGCAGGGATGGAAGATTTCAGGGCAGAAAGTGCCTCTGATTAGTCGGAACCGGCGACTCAGCAAGGGGAGGAGGATAATAATGCATTGGTTTTACCAACTCAACCTGCCTCCCTTTATGCTTCTCCTTTCCCTACTTTGAAGAAAATTTCTGCTCAATCGCAGTCTCCTCCTAAGAAGCCTTTGGATAAGCGGAAGAGACTAAGGCGTCTCAATGACTTGCCTATCAATCTGCAAGGCATTGATTTGCAGAACACCCCTATCTGGAGCTGGCACCGCAGTGCGTAGTTCGGTTTCTGAGACCCTTGCTAAGGAACCTGAGGAAGATGAGGATGACTCATCTTTAACTCTTCGCCCCCTTAAGAGGCGTCGGAGTCAAGGACCTGTTTTTCGCAGTGATCCTCCTCCCGCCACTCAAGAGGATTCCACAACTCTCACCTGTCAGGCTGTTGTTGAAGTTGGTACTTCCCCTACTGTACAAGAGGGTTCTGCAGCCCCTGTTCATCAAACTTTTGCAAATGACGAAGTACAAATCATTGGGAAAATCTGCGCATTAGGTCCCCCAAAAGTAGCACCTCCTTCGGAAGATCAAGATGAATGGGGTGATGACGATGATGTCAACAGTGGCAATCTTCACTCTTCCACCCCTCCCTCAGACCATGGTAAGTACGTCTATTTGAACGAAGACATCCGTACCGAAGTATACGAGCCTGAAGTGTTCGGACCGGAGGTGTACGGACATGGAGAATCCAGCATTCAAGCTTCAGGTTGGCACCTTTTTTCTTTAAGTATTCTGTTATCATTGAATGATACTGTGACATTCAACTGTCAACTTTCTCTTTTTTTCGGCTCCAATTCTGACTCCAGACCCAGAGTGCATGGGCGCGAAGGTAGCTCCACCGGATGGCCGGATGACACCATCATAGAAGCTGTCGCTGATGAAGTGACTGAAGTTACCACTTCTGTTGTTGATACTAAGGGAGTAATAATTCCCGAGACTACTATGTCCACGGTTTCGGTCGTAGCTGCTACGGCCGACATTTTGGTTCGAGAAGTTGCCACTGGTAGTTCTGCTGATGCCTCCAGAGGTCCCGTTCCTCTTGATGTTGGCATTGTTACCTCTGTGTAGCAGAGTACGGTTCAAACTGTCTCTGCCCCAGCTAGTGTTGATCCCTCTCATGCAGAGGTTGATGTTTTTGAGGTTAATTTATTGAAGGATACGGTGGAAACTTTACTCCACTTCCTTGTGTTGACAAAATACTGAAGGGGACTTCTTTTACTTCGCTTGCCAATGTTTTCAATATTTACTTGACTGGTATTGTCAGTATTGGTGGAGAAGAGAAAGCTGCTCCCTTCAGGCTTATAATAACTTAGCTTCAAAAGCATGCCGAATTCCTATCGAATGCCAGAAGTGCTGACAAATCTGAAACAGTCGAAACCATTTTCCAGAGACTGAAAGAGGAACAACTTAGGTTCCATAAGGAGACCCAGGAGAAGGCCAATGCTTGCAAAGCCTCCTTAGAAAAGGGTCAATGAGATCGTTAGTCTCTAGTTCTTCAAGTGGAGGTTGCTGCTTCAATTGTCAAGGACCATGACTAGGTTATTATCAGGACCAAAGAATCTATCGCCAAAACTCAAGCTTTCTTGGCCAAGATCACCAAGGAACGTGATGAGTCAATGAGGAACCTCATCAACTTATCGCGCCAGTGGGACAATACAACCAGAGATTTTCATGCGATACAAGTTGAACTGGATATGCTGGAGGCTGCTGCAGTGCAAAATGTCATCGCCAGTGACGAGGAATTGCATCGTCAAGCTACTGTCCAAGCTTATGAGGTCATTCAGCAAGACATTGATGATGCCGAGGAGAAAATTAAAGCTCTCTTGAATCATTGAACTGTAAAAGCTTGTATATATATTTTTTTATTCTCTGCTGCTCCTTCTTTTTGTAATAATTCCCCTGACATCTATAGAGAATTTGATTTTGTATTTCTAAGGTATGACTTTGCATTTGTCTCCAAAGATTTGCAACAAACTTGCCGTCCTATACCTGAAATTCGTGAGCCTACGTAAATTTATGGTATCTGTGTATCTGTCATGTGACTTTCATGAGTTCTTATCAGATTTGCGACTTTTATCCAAAAATTCGCAGATCAAAATCCACACTGAATTCGCTATGTTCTACCCAAAAATTCGCGGGACAACTTAAAAACTCTTCAGAATTTGTAGGGACTTCTGTGAGTCCTGGGATGAAGCCGTCGGGCGTGGAATCTCAAGCGTTATACGTCTTCATTAATGACAAGATCTTCGAGCAATGAGATCTAAAAGTCTCATGCAACGGTAATAAGTTTTGTTGAGATCTGAACCGAGAATCTTAGTCTATGATCTCGGCTTTATCTTTTCCCAACCGAAGATCATAATTACCAGACCGTCTATATAAGACGCATGACTTCTTCAATGGAAGATCATTCTGACGTGAGAAAATTTCTTACCCCTTATCTTCTCTTTTTTTCTTTTGTAGTTGATTTATTTGTGCAGCCATATTTTATTCTTGTCCAATCTAAGTGATGGATAGGAGTTGGCATGTTACAAGACCTCCAGACTGTATCAATTCAGCGGGGTGTTCCACCAAAAAGGTCCTTCTGACCGTAGTCATTTTCCTTCATTAAGGTAAACTTCTTCTTCTGATTAATATCATCTTTTTTCTTCTTTTCTTCCTTTTTTAACAGGGATTTAACTTGGCTGCAGGAGATAACCGTAGTCATTCTCCTTAATAAGGACCCAGACCCGATGGGCTCGTAATTGCTTCCAATACCTCTAGGATCTTAGAAGGTCTCATGTATTTTTCATAAGAGAAAAGATTTCAGGTCTGTGACATTGTTTTTCTTCTTTCCTAGCATCCCACAAGGTTGGGGTGCTAATGACTAGAGCCTTGAATTTGTACAACCCCTCACGTTGAATGTTTGGGTGTGTACACTTAGTATGCCCAGTTTTGAACTAATCAAGTCACTGGCATCATCACTGGGGGAACCAACCGGGACGTCCCTGATTATGGTCGGAAAGAAGAAACAAGTCTGTACCCTTAAGCCATCCTTGAAGAGGGGGCTATAAGAGCAAATTGGAAGTGGAAGCTACGGGAGAAAACTTTTTGATCTGAGCCATGTTGAAAGAGGGCTACAAAAGCAAGTTTGTCATTCCAGAAGAAGAGTCTGCAGGAGCAAACTTTTTTATCCGAGTTATGCTGAAAGAGGTGGCTATAGAAGAAAGTTTGTCATTCCAGAAGAAGAGCCTACAGGAGCAGGCTACTGCCTTTTAAGCCATCCTTGGAAGGGGAAGCTACAGAAGCGAACTTTTTCTTCCTTTTTTATATCAGTAATTTGTATTCATTCTTATTGACGTATAGTGCTAGAGAATTCTCTGTAATTTTGACCTGATAATGAATAAAGAAGCTCTTTCTTTTTACATAACTAAGAGTGACTGATGAATGATTCTGATGTTGATTAGCAGAAGTAACTGTTAACTTGATAACCTTAAAATCAATTAAAATTTTCCAATCATCCAAAATTACTGTGAATGAAAGAACTTTTTACTAACCAGATTGAAACTCGCACTGTCTGGTATAAAGAGTTTGATTTGCCAGAGATATTTTTTAACTTGGCAAGTTTGAAAGAAATTTTGATTCACCAGAGGTATTTTTTAATTTAGCAAGTTTGAAAGAAGGAAATTTGATTTGCCAGAAGTATTTTTTTTAAGGAAGAAAAAAGTGATTTGCGACATAAAGATCTTCAGTCCGGAACCATGAATCTTTATTAATGAACTTCTGATTACAGACAAGTTTTTGTTCATCGTTTGCATTGAACTACCCAGATCACATTACAACTGGTATTCCGCAACTTTGCTAAGAATAATATTTCTTCAGAAATTTACCGTTGATTGACATCATGATCTTATCACCATTCGGTTTTGCCAACTGATATGCACCATTGGAGTAGACCGTATCAATGATAAAAGGTCCCTTCCACTTTAGCTGGAACTTTCCTCTAGACTTCTGGCTGGTTATGATCGGTTTTCTGACTGACAGGACCAGATCACCCTTCTTGAAAGTTCTTCATTTGGATTTTTTATTAAAAGTTCTGGAGATCTGCATCTGGTATAGTTCAATACTCTGTTGAGCTTCGAAGCGCTTATCGTCCAAGACTTCTAATTCTTGGAGTCTTTGCTGATGTCTTTCTTCTTATGTCATTCTAGTTGTTAACGTGACTCGTAATGATGGAATTTGAATTTCCAAAGGCAAGACTGCTTCTGACCCATATACCAAAGAAAAGGGCGTGGCATTAGTGGGGGGTTCGGACTGTGGTGCGATATGCCCATAGGCATTCTCCAAGCTTCTCATCCCAATCCCTTTGATTGGATGACACAAACTTTTTGAGAAGTTTTACAATGGTCTTATTGAAAGCTTCCGCTAGACCATTGCTGCAGAGTAATATGGTGATGAAGCTACATTTTCGATCATGTACTTGACTCACAAACTGAGACTCGTTGTCATGAATGATTCTCTTGGGCACTCCGAAGTGATAAAGCACATGGTGTTTGATGAATTTGATAACATCTGATGACTTTACTTCGATCAGGGGAACGACTTTAGTCCATTTCGAAAAGTAATCCGTTATGGCTAAAATGAACCGGTGTCCTCTTGTTGATGGCAGAGAAATTTGGTCGACAATATCCATACTCCATTGCTCAAACGGCCATGACGTAGCCATTGTGTGGAGATATTCCGAAACTTGATGTATAAAGTCTGTATGTATTTGGCAAGCCCTACACTTCTTGGCGTAGTTGACCGCTTCTATCATCATTTTAGGCTAGTAATAACCCATCCTTCGGATCCTATCCCAGAGTTTTGGCATGGTTGATGTGCTCCGCAGATACCGGCATGGTTGATGTGCTCCGCAGATACCAGCATGAGCTTCTTCGAGTACTTTTGTAGCTTTGCGGTTAGAGAGACAGCGAAGTAAAATTCCATCATAAGATTTCATATACAATGTCTGGAGCTCCGCATTGTAGTAGAACTGGACAGCCCTTCTTTGAATTGCTCTGGCTTCTTTTGGATTTTTGGGTAATATACTGTAAAGGACATAGTCTATATAAGGAAAACGCCAATCCCTCGGTTCTAGACCTGACTCGAAAACATCAGCTTTGTCTTTCTGTGGTTCCCTCGTTTCCTCTTTGAGTTCATCATTTGGACAAAATAATTCTCTGCTCCCTACTGTAATTTACCTTCTGGCATGCTTAGGCAAGGCTAATATAGCAGGTATGGAAGCTAGTGAATTTGCATAACTATTTCGGTGGCGCTTTACGTGGCTGACATAGAAACCATTGACTATCTTGATCACCGCAGGATAATATGGCAAAAGGTATTTATGTTTGACCTCGTACTCCCCTTTTACTTGGTTTACAACAAGTTGAGAATCTCCATATGCCTCCAAATATGTGACATCTAAATGTTTAGCTATTTTTAAGCTGATTAGGAGGGCGTTATATTCTGAGACATTGTTGAAGCACGGGCTTGTAAATGAGTAAGCTCGAGGAATGATGTGCTTGTGAGGAGAGACAAAAACAACTCCTACCTCCCCTGTTATTCTTCCCTCGGATCCCATTCGGGAGGCACCATCATAGAAAAGTTGCCATACACCTTTTACGACT
Source organism: Dracaena cambodiana (assembly GCA_036321105.1). Lineage (NCBI taxonomy): Eukaryota > Viridiplantae > Streptophyta > Magnoliopsida > Asparagales > Asparagaceae > Dracaena > Dracaena cambodiana. The sequence goes on from JAYEPQ010000017.1 coordinate 5,991,259, forward strand.
GTATTTATCTCCGGAGACTTTTGCGAGCCGTCTTCTTCTAGAATCGGGCTCCATTCTTCTAACTCTCCAGGGATTTGTTCGTATTACTTTGAGGATGCTGAGACTAGATATTCAGCTATGAAGTCGGCCACGACCTGTCCCTTAATAGACTTTTGCAGGACAAAATGCATATCGTATTGTGATAGCAAAATAGCCCAATTGGATAGTCTTGAATTCAATGATTCGGGTTTAGTTATTAGTATTCTCAGGGGGTTAACTCTCGATACAACGTGGATGGTTTGTCCAACTAAATAGTGTCGCATTTTCTGTACTGCAAACACTGAAGCTAAACATTCCTTCTCCACTGGGTCATACCGGTATTCCGCCCCGATCATCATCCTGCTGAGATAATAAATAGCTTGTTCATGACCTGACTCATTCTTCTGCACTAACAAGGCTCCCAAGAAATGGTCCATAACCCTTACGTATAGCAGGAAAGGTACTACTGAGACTCGGGCTACGAGCACTGGTAGTTTTATGAGATATTATTTGACTTCTTCAAAAGTCTTCTGGCATGCATCATCCCAAACAAATGACACTCCTTTTCTCATTAACCTGGTGAAGGACTGACATTTACCAGACAAATTTGATATAAACCTGCGGATGTACGCCAGCCTACCTTGTGTTCCCTTAACTCTTTGAGGTTACGGGGAGGTGGCATATCTTTGATAGCCTTAACCTTATCTGGATCAAGATAAATTCCCTTGAAAGTTATGACAAAGCCGAGGAACTTTCCGCTGGAGACCCCCAGAAAGGATTTAGTCGAATTCATCTTGAGTTGGTGTTTCCTCATGAGGCCGAACACCATCTTCAAATTCTTCAAGTGATCGCCTTTGTTTTTACTTTTAATTACTAGGTCATCTACGTAGCATTCCACTGTTTTCCGGAGATGCTCTTGAAATATTACGTTCATGGGACATTAATGCGTGGCACCTGCATTTTTCAGGCCAAAGGGCATAACTGTATAGCAGTATACCCCGAGTGGTGTTCTGAAGGACGTATGCTTCTCATCATTAGGGTACATCTTTATTTGATTATACCTTGAGAACCCATCCATGAATGTCATAAGCTCATATCCACAAGTATTATCTATCATAATATCTGTGATGGGAAATGGAAATTCGTTTTTAGGACAGACCTCATTCAAATCCCTAAAGCTATGCAAATTCGGATTTTTCCATTCTTCTTGGTCACGGGAACTTATTCGTGACCTAATCAGGGTGCTGTTCCTCGCGAATAAAGCCTGACTCAATCAACTTCTTAATTTCAACTTCAATAGCCTCCATGATCTCTGGGTAGAATCTTTGTTATTGTTGTTTTACTGGCTTAGCATTTGGCCGGATGTTCAATTTATGAACCGCGACACTTGGGTCTAATCCCGGCATCTCCTCATAACTCCAGGCGAAAATAACAATGTATTCGCAAATGAGGGATATCAATTCCTCTCTCTCCTCCGAGGATAAGTTCTTACTTATAAATATGGGTTTAGGATTCTTTTTATCCCCCATATTTATTTGGATTACTTTATCTTCGGTTGGAGGCTCGCGTTGTTCAAACTGGATCTCCCACTTCACATTAAGATGTTTGGCCCAGGGGTCGTCTTTTATCGGTGAAGCTTCCTCTAGGTCTTCGTCTTCTTGGATCGCGAAAGCCATGTTCGCGGACACTTCGTGGAAAATCATGCCAATACTGACATCTGAATCCCAGCAGGACGATTCTGACGAATGATCGCACTATCTTTCTTTGGTTCTCTCACCTGAGGAACCTTCGGGAGTGGTGACGTATCCTAACCCCCTGCCGGTTTTTTAGTAATAACCTGGCATTTTTCCATCTAGGACAAAGGGTTGAAGGATTGTCTTTCTTCCTTTTTCGAAATTCAACCCCCTGCCCTTGGCCAGGTTATATCACATTTTCTTTATTAATTTATGAGAATTTTCATTGTAATGGAAGAACTCGGGATTTTCCTGTTCTTCCTCAGAATTTAAGCATTTCTTTTTTTTTCTTGTGACTTGCTCTTCCAAATGCTATGGCTTTCTGGGTTCCATCCTTAGGAGGAACCTGAAAAATGACCTTGTTAGCACTTTTAACGTCATCACTTACTTCGTGTAAGGATAATCGAATAGGTGTTTGGAAGGAAGTCAGAGAACGTATCTTATTCAAACAATCGCTGAATGCATCAGTGCTAGTGCTTGAAGGCTCAGAATCAACACCAGAAGAATAAGTAAACCCTAAACTTTCATTTATTACCCATTCACCATCAGAGTGAACAGTGTAATTTACATCAAGGCCTTCGAGGCTTATCACAATGGGCTCACCGTCCCAAATTACATCCTCGGATTTCGAATCTTCAGATCTTGATTTTGTGTCAGCTTCCTCGCCGCTATCAGAGTTGTCTGGAACAGGCTGATCTGAAACACCGAACGCATCTTGATACAGCAACGCGTCAGTAAAGTAGTTTTCAACTCCTTTAAAGGGTTGCTTTTCTGCGACCAGTGTTCTTACGTTCCCGTCTTTGTCCACGTACTTCATGCATTGATGTAACATGGAGGGCACACTGAGATTGTTATGGATCCAAGGTCTCCCCAATAGCAGATTGTACGATGTGTCCGCGTCTATCACTAGCACGTGACTTCCGTCTTTAGGTCGCCGATTTGGCACTTGAGCTTTATCTTACTCAACGGTCTACTACTATTAGCATTGAATCTGAAAATAGTAGTATTGGTCGCTGCTAATCTGTTCATCGGAACTCCAAGGTATCGTAACATTCTCCATGGCATGATACTCAAGGCCAAGCCGGATCAACTTGAATGCGATCAATCTCTGTAGACCCTATGTATCCCTTGTAATACAAAGGGCGGTGATGCTTAGTGCTCCTGACTTATATGTCTTCCGGAGAGAAGGTGATGCAGGGGAAGTTCTTACCAAAGACCTGGTGACACGTCATGCAACGAGATTCTTCCTTCTCAATTATCTCAGATATATGTGCCAAGAATACCTCTGAATCTTGTAGAACTTCTCTTAAAGCTTCTCTAGTAGATTTAGAAAGCTTCGGGAGCTCGTACAAGGTTATCCTCGTGGGAATGTTGGTTAACTGCGTTAAGATGTCGAACTAAAATGTCTTTTGTAAATCTTCCGCAGGCTCTTTTCCCTTCTTTTTCAGAACTTTATCAAACTTAAACTTTTTTTGTTTGGTCTTCTTTGGAGATGGTGGAGATTCTGTGGCCTGACCATAGTTCTTTAAATAATCTTTTCCCGAACGGGTCCCCGAGGGAGGGAGATCCGCGTCAGCCACCAGAGAGTCTCTAACTTCTTCTTCCGAATCTATTAGAGTAGAAATGCCTCCGTCATCTTTGGGAATTATGGAGATGATATTGGAAGTAAAGATCTTCCCTTTTCGCCTTCTTTTAGATGAGTTAGAAGTCCATTGCTCATCATCAAGGAGGTCTGGATGCACCCACATTATCTCCCCCCTATCTGTTTCGAAGGGGGACAATCCCTTCTCCTGCTGTTGATGTGGATCAAAATTCATGACCTGCATCGTGCATCTAGGAATGGGTTGCACTCTGTCTTGAACTGTTGACTCTATCCAGTCGGGCGCTTTACCGAACTTGACAATCACCAAGTTCGCGATCACCTTTTTCTGTTGTTCTTGGAACTTGATGACATTGGCATCCACTAAGGCTTGAATCTTATCTTTAAGGATGTAACAATTTTGGGTAGGGTGGTTAATAATCCTATGGTAGACACAATAATTAGGATCATTAACTCTCCCTGCCTCTTTCGAACGTTTAGATTCTGCAGCTTCAGCATCTTCTTACTCACGAGGAGGTTGAAGATGGTCTTCATATGCTCGTCCTTGAAAGAATATTGTTTTCGAGGCATACGTGTCTGAGGAGGGAGCTTCAGAGAGGACTTTACGGGTTGCGGAGTATGAGCCACCATTGTCTCTTTCACCTTATATCCTCGGGATCGGGACCATGGTTGTTATCGTTATTTCGCTTCTGTTTCTCCTCGCCTCCTTCTTGATCCTTTGTGCGATATCCTCAGCTTGTAGGGTAAGACCTTCTAAGTCGAGGACTTTACCACTCCCATCCTGGCTAGAACCTTAGTTGACAAATTATGTCAACAGGTTTCTACCAAGATCTTTTCTGGCATCCCCTGTGGGCATCTGAGAGAATTATTCCGGAACCTTTTAATGAAGTCTCGGACTGACTTCCCTTTCTTCTGCTTAGTAGCTAAAAACGTCGGCATTGACATCTCCATATCGTCTTCATAGAATCTAGTCAAAAAGGCTTTTTCCATATTGTTTCATGAATTTATGGTTCTCGGTTCTAGTCTCCGGAACCATTCAAATACTAGTTCTATCAAGGTACTAACAAATACCAGCGTAATGATGGGGTTGTTTCCGGCTAAATGCCCGATTTGCGACTTAAAATAGTATAGGTGTTGATTCGGTGATCCTTTACCATCAAAAGATTTGAGCTTCAAAAGCTTGTAGCTTTTCGGGAATGGCATGTTTTTCCATTCTACAGGGTATGGCCTTACAACGCTTAGCTCCTGCAAATCACTTTTATGTATGAGGACATTCAGTTGATTTTAGAAGCTTTCTACCCAGACAGCGTTCGCATTCCCTTCCTGATGTACGGAGCGGTCGTCATCATCCTCATGATGTTTTGCTTCTTTTTCATTATTGCGAGGACCATGACTTTCTTCTTCCGCCCTCTTTCCCTTGTCAGTTTTCGGGTCACGAGGTGGCATCTGCGAAGATGTATCCTTCAACCTAGTTTTCTCCAATTCCAGCAGAACATGTAGCATGTCTTTAAGTTCACTGATAGCGTTCTGCTGTTGCTGGATATGTTTGTCTTGTTCATCCATCCTTTGCATGAACTCTTCTGGGGTACTGTTTTGAGCCATGTATGCGGAGGCGGAGTCTACCAGGAGCGAATCAGACGTTTGCGACTCGGCGATAACAGACTTGATCGTGTCTTCTTCATCAGAGGAGATTCCCGCCATTTGACTATAGTTCATGGGGATTGCCATCCCACTTTTGAGTCGAGTGTTTTGGAAAACTCCTTGCTCTTCGTTGAGTACGTCCTTCGGACCTGAAGAGAGCTCCGAGTCGGAAGCATCTCCTTCGAAGGTTTTCTTCGTCTTCTTTTTCTTCTTCCTTTCCCTGATACTTATCATATTGGATGATACTTCGGGGTATTCGGGCTCAGAAAACTCGAGCCTTCTTCGTCGTCTCCTCTTCGCCGGTTGGGATGAGGATGTTGATGGAGCCGATAATCGATGGAACACCGACGGTCTAGTATAGGCTGAACAATGACAGTGATATAGTACTGCATTGATCAATCATTCGCAATGGCAATGAGATGCGTGGGATTCTTTCCTTTTTCTGTTTAGAAGTTTCCTAAGATCTCTTACATTGGAATTCTTTGTGACAATGTCACTTGTGAAAGATAGCCTTGGGACCGGCATCCCTCTTTCGTCGATGGCTCTTGGAGCAAGTCTCACTCTTGCTGAGGCAGTGAGTGAGATAGTCTTAGCCTTAAAGATAGGCATACGTCTTCCGCGAACTTGAGGTTCGCGGGCTTTGCTGGCTTCTTCAATTGTGTGATCATGCTTCCCCCTGGAACACGCGGGATGCAGATGTATAATTCGCGTTTGGTGGATTTACTCCGTTTTCTATAGGAAACGCAAGTAAATCCTTCCGCGTCTCGATCTTCTGCTACCTCGCATTTTGGTCTCCATACTTGTACAGTAGGCCTTTGCGATGATGAGTTGGCGATTTTCTTTTGTTGCATGGTCCTGCAAGAGCACGGGCTTTGCTTTTTCTTTGGTTCCTTCTCATTGTACGAGTGAGAGGAACCTCCGTCTCTGCGTCGTAGACTTGTGGAGCAGGTAGTGGTCGTTTCCCTCTGTTGAAGTGGAGACCTTGATCCATTTTGCTTGTGAGATCAGGAGTCTTAACCGAAACTGGTTTAGAGCCCAACGTTGGTGAAGAAGAGGATTTCGAACTAGTTTGGTCCACCGACTCCCTCGGCTGAGTTATTGCCATTGGAGTCTCCTTGGAGATTGACCCCTTGGAGACTTTACAGCATCCCCGTAGGGAAGTAGGGCTCTTGGAGGCTGAAGAAAGGAATTCTTCATATCTTTCTTGATCAACCTGAATGGTGAGCGAGTTGACCAGACTGCCAACTAGAATATTGTCGGATTGAGCTACTACCAGATCACCGGAGGTGATGGCTCTGTTCGCCATAAAAATTGTAAATGCCGTTCTATTGAGATTTTTCAATAAAAGATTACAATCCAACGATTTCTCGTTTATAGAAGATGAGGAAAATGGATTTCCTTTTTGTTTAAAGTTAGGTTCTGATGTAGCTGTAGAGGATGATCGTGCTCTTCGTTGACACTCCATACAATCTCTCTAAGTTGGCTAGAAAAGAAAGGCCCTGGACTCTTGATCACAAGGGGTAATTTTAGAAGAAGATGGTCGATCCTTTTTCTTTCGTTCTCCCACCTTTTATAGGGGTTCTAGGGCAACGTCCTGCCTCATTCACTCGACCGTTAGCCCCACTACTAGAGAAGTGTCGTCATATTTGTTAGGTGGTTGCTCCCACGATCAAAGTAATACTGCTGCATTCGTTTGGCAGTTAGCTCCACGATTCGAGGTGGCAACTCCATTGTTTGGATCAGGTGACCTTGTATTAAATCCCTACCCGAAAGTTTTGGGTAGTATCGTGAATCTCATTTTTAAATTCACAAACCTGTTCTGTCATAGCTGGATCGCGAACCTCAATCTTCAGGTTCGCAGATCTGCTGAGTTGCGGATCTCCAACCCTAAATTCATGGATATACTTATTTTAACAGATGACTCCAGAATTTTTTGTCGACAAAGAGGTGATACGAAAAGATATGGACTCTAGAGGTTTAAATGAGGAGATATTAATTAATAGAAATGAATGGAGAAGGACTATCAAAGTGATCGATCTAGTGTGATTCTTTTTTGGTTCATGTAGCCTACCCCAAATACTTGGGATGAAAGGCTTTGTTGTTGTTGTTGTATCAGGGCCACCAATCTTCTCAATGTTCTAAGTATAATTGAGCAGCGTTGAATGACCCACGTCATAGAAGTTTCGTCCTGCCAAAATCGAAGACACGAAGTAGCCGAATAACTGGCGGAACCCATTAATGAAGTAGAGTAAGAAATCCTCTATGAAATCGTTCGGCCGTGCTGAAGACGAAGGATGCGCCCTGTTACAACAGTTGGGAGCACGATTGAAGATGTTGAGGAACAGACGATGGAGGTAAAAAACCAATCAAGTGTGGAGCCAAAGTCTGAAGGAGGATGCCGACAAAAGAGCGGTCAATTGTAGGTGCAGTGGTAACATCAGGCCCAACAGGCATCATCTCAGATGATGGACTCTTCCCCAAAATATTTCCTGCAGTAGAAGTATCCTCAAACGGAGATTTGAGAGATCCAAGAGGATGCGCACGCGCGACTGTTGGCTCAACTACATGCCCTTTCCCTACAATAGCATTTACAATTGTAGACGAAGTCAGAATTGCAGTTGCCCCAGGGGCTAGTAGAGGAACGAGAGACCACCCTGACAAAACGCTTGATTTGGCAAGTGAAGCCGGCGTCGGTGAAGGCAAGCTAATAGCCATCGTATCTGCAACTGCAGTAGAACCTTTTTAAGGGAACCAGGATATCGACGGAATGAGATGATAAGGGATGTACATCAATAATTAAGTGGATACCTTTGATGGAACCACCTTGAGCAAAGGTGCCTCCCTGACTTGTCGGGTCAGCAAAAGGTTCAAAGTAGTTAGTACCAAATGAACTCATGTCACTATAATCACTACGGTCTGGACAGCACAAACTTGAATCCAGTGGATATGGAAGCTTATATGGGCTCAATGGATGCAAAGTCGTGCATATTCAAGAGGGACTGGCCCTTGGGATATCAAGAAAAGAATAAAATAAGGCTAAGTTATAATAAAACTGTAAAAAAAATGGTAGACTTCATCATTTGAAGAAGCAGGCCTAGTAGTCGGACTACGAAGCAGTGATGAAGAAGGCAGCATTATAGCCGGTAGAGGAGCAGGGATGTCAACTGCTTGAGATATGAGTATCGGTCTTGCGAGAGCATTCGCAGTGGCTGAGGGTGCACTATGATTGGGAGAAACCAAGACAACCGACTCCAACATACTCATCCCAAGTGCTTGACTAGTACTCACCAGTACTTGATATATCGACTCCATTACTTGGGGTACTATCTCTTGTACTGGTGCCGCTACTTCAAGTACTGGGTCATCATCAATGGTTACTGAGGGAGCAGGAATAGATCGAGACTTCTTCTTCTTCGTCTTACTTCCTTTCGATGTACCAACTTCACCAACTTGGAGTCTTTTCTACTAGCACCCTCAATGGAGACACTAGCAGAAACTGCTGCAATGTGAATCTCAGCTACCTGATCCATGACCCTAGCCTCGGTGCCCTACCTTGCAGCATCACCCTCTCTAGCTGCTGCCTCGACTGTAACCCTGGTAGCTCCTTCCTCATCTTAAACTTTGTCGTCATTCTTTCAATTAAGAAACTCATTCATATCTCTAAAACGAGACTTCTTATCACCTTTCTTTTGGGTGTAATACGCTTTGATCTCTCTCATGCAATCACAACTTATGCTAAAGTCTATGATAGCATTGACAGCATGATACCAAGTACAGAAATCCAGATAAAGGAGCATATTGGGCACCTTGAGAGGAAGAACGAAATGAGCGCCCATGCCCCCAGCACAAAAATGATACCAAGCACGGGCTCCCTCGAAAAGATTCCCTTGAAAACCAAACTTTGGATTCGAATTCCCTACATTTAATTGGTAATAGCCGAATTGACGGGAAAATCGGTTAAGGAGATAAGGCTCCATATAGAAAGTCATTCCTTGGCAATAGACTAAGTGGCCTGGATGGATATTGATCAACCACCAAAAGCAACCAGAAGATAGCCTAGTATAGCCATCTGGCCCACGAACATCCCTAAAGCTGGCACCATAGTTTCCACTAGGAAATTCAGGGAAGCTGCGATATATTTGATAACTCTGATGACTGCGAAGAGTTTTGCGAACAACCGACATATAATAACTCGTCCAGTCAGAGTTTTCATAATGCTGAACGTAAGGCAACTCAACTCGAGGGCAGTGAAGTACGAGCCAAGCCATCAGATACGTGTAGGGCAACTCAACTCGAGGGTTTGGAGTTTTGTATATAGTCTCCCCATTGTTATTGACAGCAGGCTTCACCTCAATAAACTCGGTATAAAGCCTTCTCAGACCAGTCAGCATGTTAAAAACCATGGCAGGGAGAAGTCCATGAGACCGAACATGGGCAAGGAGTACTGCTGGATATACCACGTCAATAGAGATGGCCTCATGCGGAACGAAGGTAACAACACACTTTTTGAGCCACAACATCAAGAAACCAGCAAGAAGTCCTTTGTCAGAGATTGGATACTTAGCTTGGTAATAAAAACTTTCAAACCATGTGCTTCCTTGAACCCGTCTTCGTCAGAGTCGGCAATATGAGAAGCGGCTCCCAGATCCAAAATCCTTTCTTGGATGGCTTCGTCATCGAGTACTTCATGTCTAGTTACCTGGCTTTTGGATAGGTCCAAATTGTAGGGTAAATAGCAGACCCACGTCTTTTGCCTAACCTTTCGGACTCTTGAGCGAGAAATTTCAGCACAAATTCTAAAATAACACAACATCTCTCAGTACGTCTCATACACAGGCCTACTCCGCTCCTTCAATAGATCCAGCTTTGCCGAAGTGGGCACATACCCTTCATATGGTAGCTCACCTATAGCCAATAGTGGAACCTCGAACATCTCCTACTGGGGTAAAGAAAGAACCCGAGTGTGGATTGAACATTTCAAGTATGCTATACAGGTGATATACGCTATGGGGGAGGCCGAATTGGACATTCCTGATAGCGCCAAAGAGACCGATTTCTTGCAGAATATCCCAAAAGATGATCAGTACAAAGCTCACCATTCGGCTCTACCACATATTCCCAGTCAAGAAAATCCAGTCGGGAGTTATGAAATGATGAGATGGATACTATCCTTTTCTGGACAAGAACTTGTTCTAAAAAGTGTTGGCTCTTCGGGGAGTTTCACCAAAGGGGTTATCTTTACTAAATCTGCCCGAGAGAAGACCAAAGACAGATCTATTGGGACCATCCTAATAAGCACTTGAAGAGTCGAATTTGTCGACAGCAACCTCGTCATGCTCTTTGGTTATGGGCCAATTCATAGTATGCGGGACTGATAACTTTTGGAGATATACAAGTGGATAACTCTTATCCATATCCGGAAGGAACATCCGAACTCCGTCCACTTCTCGGAGCCATTTATGTTCTTTCACAAATAGAGCTTCATCCGAAAGAGTAATTTCATCTCTGAAGAAAAATTTGGGCTTCTCCAAGGAGCGACGACTTATCCTTTCAAATCGCGCATTGGTAGCCAACTCCCTGAGAGTTGCCTGATTGCCTTCAGAGTCTTTTAATACGACTCTTGGAGTTGCCTGGAGCAAAAATTGGCATTAGCTCTCAAAATCGATCGATATCCGAAATAATTACGCTTGGGGAGTACGCTGCTGGAAGAGTTGGCTATTAAAAGAAAAGGAGGAGAAGAGAAAAAAGTCAGAGAAATTAATAAAATAAGAAATTAATTAAATAAGAAATTAATTAAATAATAATAATAATAATAATAATAATAATAATAATAAAATCAAGAAGAGCTGAATCCTGCTTTTACCTCGAATGGACAAGGAAATTCCAATTGATGATGGCCTTGGGGTGGAAGGATCATCACTATGGTTTGAGAAAGAACATTGAGAAACCATTAGGTCGAAGGGATCGTAAGGAATCTGCGACAATCCAGAGAATTTCTTGGACTATTTAAAAAGATAGAGAGAAAAAGAAGGGTCCTAAGCACTTTAAATAGAGGAGGTCAAGTAAACAATTCAGGAATATGACACCAACCTTTGAATAGGATTGAGATTCCAACCTTGGATAGAAATAGGAGATCAAGTTTGAAGAAAAATCCAAAATGTTTCAAAATTTTGCTAAAACAAATAGAGAGACAAAATTTTGAAAACTTTGGACGGGATATTATAGAACAATAAAAATAATCAAAATCATAATCCAAAATCAAAATCCAAGTCCGAATGCAAAATCTGAGTCCAAATCCAAATTGAATAATAAATATTTATAATAATAAATAATAAAATAAAATAAAATAGAGGCCGAGCCTCGCACCCACACGAGACTCCCTCGCGTGGATGCGAGGCTCAAGAGGCCAAATTGGCCAAAAAGAAAAAAAAAATAAAAAAAGGGGTGTGAGGCTCATAGGCCAAATTGGTCGATAAGAAAAAAAAGATTTTAAAAAAAGGGTGCGAAGCTCAAGGAGGCCAACCAAAAAAAATTAAAAAAATTAGCCAAAGCTAGCCTTGCGCCCGCGAGGTTGGCGATGCCACCTCGGGCGCCCACTCGCCTCGATCGGCCCTCCCATTTCACGCGGCGAACCCTGCCTCACGCACGCATGATTTATTCGGCCTCATCTTGAGTTATATTACAATTTTTAATTAGATCCAAATTTTAATCAAAATCAAATTAATTTTTGGGTGCAGAAATATGATCTGATTCAATGAATATAGAACAAATTAAATCAAATCAAATCAAACCAAAGATGTAGGCCTAAGAACCTTTCTACCAGAACCTCTTTGCATCTATGTATATATATTTTATTTGTTATCTTTCCTTTATTATCTAATGATCTCACTATAGATAACTTAAAATTAGAAGTCCTCTCTTGTGATAGATTTAGCTCATGACTCTCTTCTGAGCCCAACCCCTATTTGGTAATGAATTTTGACTTGATTATCTTAACTGACCAAAATTGATATCAACAAAAACTTTTTTGGTTCACAAAAGGGCTTTTCTTGACGGACAAATTGTTTTTAAACCAGAAATTAATATTGTAATGTTGATACTAAAAATTGACGGACAAAATTAATAAAGCTAACCTAAGTGGCAAGTAATCCACAAAGAGATAGTTAAAAAGTTTAAATATGTATACTAAAGTAAGTTTTAGACCAGAATCAATGAGGTTGGATTGAGTTTGCATCCTGGTCTCTGTCCTTGATAAAAAGACATTTGTTCAACTTATCTAATTTTGAATGTAGATTATAATTTTGTCTCTTCTTTTGAAGTTACAAAGGCTCCAAGTTTTTCTAGTGTTAAAAATCTCTCCTCCACCTCCTTTGAATGGCTGGTATTTATAGGTGCTTACATATGCTTAAGAATACGAGTTGTAGTTGAATCCGAATAGTTCATTTTCGTGATTGTTGATGAATTATGTTTCCTTTCGATGTGAAGAATTTGAATCTCCTAGACTAGTCAGTTACAAAATTTCTCTTAATACAAACTTGTATTTCTTATTCCCAAACAACTGGTAACATAGAAATAAAATTCGAAATCAACCACAATCTCATATAATAATTTCACGATCAGTTATTTTGAAGTACAACTCGACTTTCTATATATCTGGAATCATAATAGTAAGCTAAGAAGAAAGGGAAAGGGAAAATAAACCGAATGAATAAGTTAACGCACGAACACGATTGCCCTCTATACGACGAAACCTTCTAACTAGTAGAAGATCCATTATTTCAGTCGTCTGCTCACGGTCGTCATCCCTGTCAAGTTCTTCCTGCGCCGTTTCATATGATTGAGATGACGACGATGATGACGATGATGAACCTTTTCCATCTTTATTGTCGTCCATGATCAATTCTCCATTGTGCTCAGCCTCACGACGTCGCCTGACAGCTTCTTTCACTTCCAGCAACTCTCTCACCACGTCGACACTGCTATCATAGTCACAATATGATTCTCGGTTCCTGCTGCCGACCTCAACAGCGACATCATTGGTACTGCAGCGGTCTTCCATCATGTACTCACCAGGATCAACACCGGGCATTTCATTGCTAGAGTCTCTGATGGCTTCTCTTTTCTGTAGCTGTAGAGGTAGTTCTAATTGTCGAATTCGACGCAGCTTCTCTCTACGACCGAGTGCTTCTCTCTTCCGAAGATGTCGTGCTGATGGTAAGCATTGCTTCAAGCTGCTGCGGCACAGAAGGAAGTCCATCGAGATCGAATTGCAAGGTAGAGAGACAGGAGTTCGGAGAGAGTGGGATTGCGAGCGACTAGAGCTACGAGAAGATTCACGGTGACTTTCACAATGGAGCTTGAGCCCCTACTTATAGACCGCCATTATTCCTAAACCAAGTAGGATTCGAAATGACAAAGATCCGAATCTTAATATGAGTAGGAGGTTGAGATGGCTAAGATCCGAATCCAAATAAGGAAGAGCTCAATTTGGCAATTTTTTTTTCCTAATCCTCCACGCTATTGTCAATCAAAAATTTCCTACTGTTCACGGCTTCAAACAAAGGCCCAGTTGGAAGTCTCATAGGTACGGATGAGAATCGATAGTGTGTAAGATTCAATTTTTTCCAATCCTATTTAAAATTTTTAATTAGAAAAATAAAAATTCTATTTTTATTTTAAAATACTTAATAGGGCAAGGCAAAAAAATGATTTTGAACCTACCTGCTCTCATTCTTACCTGCAAACCATGGAGAGTAAGAGTGTGTTCAGATATTAGGAAGTAGTGGAAGTAAAGAAGAAAGTCATAAGTAATTTTCAAAAATAAAAAGGTGGAGTATTATTTTTTCTATAATTAAACTGTTTGTTTTTTTTCTTTTTGGAAGAATGAAGAGATTTAAGAGAAATAAAATAATTATTTTTTAGAAAAAAAAAAGAAAGGGACTATAAGATTATAAAGTATTAATACTTTTTACTTTCAATCCTTCGTCCATCCGAAAATCTTTGTGAAGCAAAATTAAGAAGTAGGGTTGCTATATAGGATCTTGAAGTAACTTTCAATTTACTTCTTAACCAAACAAATATATGAAGTAATAGAATGGGTTTACTTATACTACCCCTTTACTTCCATGCAAACAAAAATACCCAAACACTTCTATAAACAATCACATCCTAAGAGTGACTGATCAAGTATCAACACGAGTCTTGTCCTTGGAAGGAGAACAAGTGGGCCACTGCCCAACAAACAGATCTTCACTTGTCTAACCTGTCATGATCCATTTGGTGAAGATTTTTTTTTTAAATTCTTAATTCAAATTCTATTGTTAATATATATATATATATATATATATATATATATATATATATATATATGAGGAAACGGGAAATACACCGGCGGTGAAGGGAGTTCCTTCACCACCGCTTAGGTGGCCCAATAAAATTATAACACGGGGCGTCATTCAAGGTAACAAATAAATGAATTCTCTTAAATGACACCACGTGTAATAATTTTATTGGGTCACCTAAGCGGCGGTGAAGGAAACTTCCTTCACCGCCAGTGTATTTCCCGTTCTCTCTCTCTCTCTCTCTCTCTCTCTCTCTCTATATATATATATATATATATATATATATATATATATATATATATATAATTCTTGATTCCCTATGTATACTATCACCATTAACTACTACAAGAAAATGGGGTATTTTGCAATGGTTTTTGTGCAACAGTTTTAAAACCATTGTAATATAATATATTTAGCAATGTTTAAATTAACCGTTACAATATATCTTTATTTTGCAATGGTTACTATGTAACTCTTCTTAAACCATTTCGATATATTATATTTTACAATGTTTTAAAAAAAATGTTGCAAAAGATAGCTTATTTGTCACGTTTATGTTGCAACGCTTATTTAGTTGTTACTAAATGATTATTTTGTAACAGTTTAAATAATTGTTACAAGAAAAGGGGGTATTTTGCAATGGTTTTTGTGCAACAGTTTTAAAACAATTGTAATATAATATATTTAGTAATGTTTAAATTAACCGTTACAATAGATCTTTATTTTGCAATGGTTACTATGTAACTCTTCTTAAACCGTTTCGATATATTATATTTTACAATGTTTTTAAAAATATTGCAAAAGATAGCTTATTTATTTAGTTGTTACTAAATGATTATTTTGTAATGGTTTAAACAATTGTTACAAAGTAACATTTTTTTGTGACAATTTTGATGTAACATTTTAAGAATCGTTTCTAAATATTAAAATTTAATGATGGTTAGCATAACTATAACAGTAAATTCAATCATTTGCAACATTTTATATACAACGGTTAAAAAAAGTGTTGCTAAATAAAATATTCGGAAATAATTTGACTATCCAAAAATGAAAATAATTATTTATTAATTAAGATATATATATATATATATATATATATAAATAAATATATATATATATATATATATATATATATATATATATATATATATATATATATATATATATATATATATATATATATAGTTTTTTGTACTAGTGAAGTTTAATTTAGAATCATATATAGCTAAAATAACATGTGGTGATATTTATGATAACTTTACATATACGTAAAATTTAGTCGTTACCTTATCCCTTTAACCATATAATTAGAAATAAAAAAAATTCAGAACTAAAATATATTTAAAAAAAATTATTCCTTTATTTTGTATTTTTTTCAATTTATTATTTTTCTTGCGCATCATTTTTAAAAGAGAAAAAATTGATATATTGATGTTAGATAATTTACGAAAGTATAAATATTATATTTTTTAAAAATAATTAAGTTTTTTAATTATGATATTTCTCACGAACTGAGAATGTACTATTTGTGTATAAAATATATCTAATTCACATTAATAATATCACAACTCTAATTAAAACTATGATCCCATGCATGTGGTTGAATATAAGAATTTACTCAGTTTCAAACATAGAGTATGAAGTATTTTTTCTTGATACTTTTTAATCTATAGGAATTTTCACTCAATATTAAACAAAAGTTCCTCAACGTCTTCAAGATGAAGTATAAATATATATATGTTCATATATATATATATATATATATATATATATATATATATATATATATATATATATATATATATATATATATATATATATATATATATATATATATATATATATATATATAATATTTTATATTAAATAGATCTAGGTTTCAATTCTACAAATATGTTATATATGTTTTAGAAATATATAATATGTAATAGTAATTTTGTTTTTCAAGAAATATTTTTAAACTTAAATAAGTTAACTTTCTCTATAATCTAATTAACTTATATTTTTACATGAGATATTAGTTTTTAAAAAACTAAACTTTTAATGTTATTTAAAATTAAAAAAATTATTTATAATAAATACCTAGGGTTTATCTCCTCACGACGTTCTCTCCCTAATATACCCTAATTCTCGTTCTCTCTCTCGTAACCGGACTTCTCCCGTTCTCTCTCTATCTCGTAAACTTCTCGCGTTCCCAAATAAACCGACTGATTGCCTCCGCTCTGCCGCGCCTCTCCGCCGCACTGCTCCGTTCTGCCGCTCCGCCTCCAATTTGCCTCTGCTCCGCCCTGCCTCCGCTCCGTCTCCACTGCGCCCAGCCTCCGCTCCGCCTCCACTCCAAATCTGCTCCACCGCTGCCTCCGGTCAAATCTGCTCCACCCCTGCCTCCGCTCCACCCTCGCCTCCGCTCCAGTCGGCCCCACCTTCGTTCCACCTGTGCACCACTCCGCTCCGCCTCCGCTCCGCTGAACGTCGAATGCATCGCGGTCCACCTCTGCAACACACACACACACACCAAATCTTCCGAAGTCCTCCGCTCCGATGCACCTCCGCTCGGCTTCCCCTCCACACCACTGAATGCCGAATGCCTCGCGATCCACCTCTGCAGCACACACATCGAATCTCCCGATCTCATCCACTCCTCTGCCTCGCTCCGCCTCCGCCACTGAACGCCGAAAAGAAGTAGTCCACCTCTGTAATATAATCAACCTCTGCAACACACAAGGTAAAATATTTTGCTTCACACACCTCTGCAGCACACACCTCTACAACACACACATTAAATGATTAATACATTTAATTTAAAAAAGTAACTATTTTATATTTTAATTTCATTTTCAATTTGTAGAGGTGAAAATAAAGAAAAGAAAGAAAATAAAAATACATTATTCGAAGGTGGTAATATAGTAGTAGATAAAACTTAAGTAGTTAATCATAAGGATGTGACTTGATCATGAGACAGAACTAAATTTTAAATTTGGAAAGAGCCCATGGGTTGTTGATTATAATGTTAGTGGTAGAAATTAAAGATAAAGCTTTTGTCAAAATTATTGATGCTTATTTAATCGAAATCATTATGTTGAGTTGCTGTAAAGAGATAGCATTGAGGTCTCATTAATTCAATGAGTTAGGTTACAAGCATTCGGATTCTGATTGTGTGTATGCGCATACCGGCATGGGGCAGGTATGCATGCGTGCATGTTGTAATTAAAGAGTTAAATCTGTTTACTGCATTGTTAATTCTGAAAAATAGTTGATATTTTAGAAATGTTAATTTACTTCTAGTTTTTTACTAAAACAATGTAAACCAATTAAACAACAAGATGACAATTAAATATGTCTTCTTTATTATTTATTTATCACTATAATATCTCTGAGTGTCTGCATGTATATATTAGTAGTGAATTGTGCTTCTTTTAAAAAAAATCTCATTACAGGTTACAGTTACAGGAATGATGAATTTTAGATAGGATGCAACATGAAGTATTATGATAAAATTTCTTCTTGAGAAGGAATTGCTTTTATTACATTGAGCAAGGGTAGATACCTTAAAATGTGGAAATTGCACTTTAATATTAATTACACATTTTTGTGGCTGTCCTAGTTGGGATTAAAACATATGACTCATCGAAGCGTGAGTACTTTGTCATATGTGCTGCACTTTTATGGACAATAAATGACTTTCCTGCATATGCTATGCTTTCCAGATAGAGCACAAAAGGAAAATTAGCTTGTCCAGTGTGTTGTTACAACACAAAATCAATATATTTGAATAGCAGTAGAAAATTTTGCTACCATAGAAGTCGAAGGTTTCTAGATGCTGATCATAAGTGGCGCTATGATGAGGAGTCATTTTTTGAGGGGAAAGAATTAGATGATCCATCACCTTTGATATCGGGTTCAGATATTTTAAAATATTCAGATGGTCTACATAATATTTATGGGAAGACTCAAAAGTAAAAAGATATAGGGAAGAATCCATTATTACGCCATAATCTTGATGTCATGCACATTAAAAAAAATGTAGTTGATAACATCATTGGAACACTCTTAAATATGGCAGGTAAAACAAAAGATCATTTGAAAGGACATCATGATTTGGAAGAGATTGGTATTAGACATGAATTACATCCACAGGAGGGACAATCTAGTAAAGCATATTTACCACCAGCTACATTCTCTATGGATCAAAGTTATAAAAATATTTTCTTTAAAGTACTAAAAGGAGTGAGAGTTCTAGATGGATATGCTTCCAATATATCTCGCTGTGTGCAAACCAAGGGCCATAAAATTACTGGACTAAAAATCATGATTGGCACTTTTTATTCCAATATATCTCGCCGTACGTAGAGCATTACCTATCAATGCTACAGAGCCATTAATTAGACTTGTGATTTCTTCAAAATATTTGTTCTAAAGTTATTACATTGGAAGAACTTGATAAATTGGAGGGTGACATTGTGCAGATACTTTGTAAATTCGAAATAATTTTTCTCCATCTTTTTTCAATATTATGATATATCTACCCCTTCATTTAGCACATGAAGTGAGATTTGGAGGACATATTCATTTTCGATGGATGTATCCTATTGAAAGGTAATAATCTAATTTATTACTTAGTAAACATATATATATCTTAGTAATTAATTGCTAATTTATTTTTCTATGACAGATATTTAGGAGTTCTTAAATCTTATGTTCGGAATAGAAGTCGACCAGAGGGATCTATTGCTGAGAGCTATATTGCTGAGGAATGTTTGACATTTTGTTCGAGATATTTAGATGATGATGTTGATACAAGGTTTACCTGAATATCAAGGAATCTTGATATTATTGATAGTGGACTATAAAATTCAGGCACTCAATCCATCATTGGTCAGCTACTAGGAACTGGTGAGATGTTTACCTTAAATGAGATTACTTAGAGATAAAGTCATCGCTATGTTTTGTTCAACTGTGATTTAATCAGCTCATATCTTGAGTAAGAACTTGTATAACACTAAGATCATTTAACTTATTATTGCGTTTAGGACTTCAGATAACAAATAAATGCATATCTTTTTGTGCAGAGAGCAACGGGAGATTATGGCAAATCAAATAAATTGTGGTAGATCAAAGTCATGGTCTAGAGCACATGAACATAGTCAAGAATTTGTGGAGTGGTTTCAAGATCGCGTTAGAAATGAACAAGTTTCGGATAGGATCAAATGGTTATCCCGTGGACCAAATTTCGTGGCTAAAAAGTATAAAGGCTTTGTCATTAATGGTTATAGATTTCGAGTTTATGATCATGATGTTGGAAAGGCAACCCAAAATTGTGGGGTTGGTATCACAACATCTACTTCTAGCTTTGCAAGTACTAGAGATAAAAACCCTAATATTGGTGATGTCATATATTATGGAGTAGTAAAAGAAATCATTGAGCTAGATTACTATGGCTTTCATAAGTTCATTCTTTTCAAATGTGATTGGTTACAATGGAGGAGAGAATATTTGCAGTTGTGCAGTGGTAGTTTTGAGCCTAATATGTGAAGTTATTGTCACTACAGCAACTAGAAGTTTATTGAAATCAAATTTTTTTGAGCACTATGTCCTTGCTTTTTCCATTAATCATATGTAGTTTAATCTTTGAATGGAAAAATGCAGAATATCTTTTTCCTGAAGTTTATCTCTGATAGCTGACAATTATCAAGTACTAGAGGTAAATACATAAGGCATTTATTTGTATTTCATTTATCTGTGTTCTACTATTAATGTAGAAAAATGAGTTAAGGTGCTAATGATTATATAATTAGCTTTATGTTGTTTTATTTACAAGAGCTTTTCATGGCGAGCAAAGGTAAACAAAAAACATTAGAACATGCAAGTGAACGATGTACGATTCCAATTTGGTCTCGACGGAGTATAAATTCTTAGATTACTAGTGGCGCGGGATCAGATTTTGTCTATAGCACTGATTTCTAAAGTTCTAGTGATTATGATGATGAGAATGTAGAGAACAATCAAAAGTCTGACGGTGAAGAGTCAAACGAAGATGAAGATGGAGTTCAATCTTCTAACCCAAATATCTAAGATGATGCATATCCATCTGCATCCGGAGATATCAACACAATCAACAAAGGTAAAGGCTGGTAATTTAGTAGTACTTGAGATTGTAATCTTTTGAAATTTGTATAATCTTTTTAACTAGTATTCTAACTTTTAAATTTGTATTGTGAAATAAATTCTTTCAGAGAGGATTGTCAGGAAAGAAACTAGTTGCTTGAAGATAGCAGGGAGAAATGAGAGTGCTTGACCAGTCATTATTTTAAATGATAAGAACCTGCCTATTGGTCTAAGTAAGCATGCTGCAAACTTAAGTTCATACTTGGGAACATTAGCTCGGAATGCAATGTTACTCCCTCTTAACATTGAGACCTGGCATGCAGTCTCCAAGGTTGTGAGAAATGGTTAATGTAATATTTTGCTACAAAACTAAGATATTTATCTACATGTCCATTAATAAGTTGATTATTATAAATTATTATGTTGCAGGAAAAGTTTATTATTGATGAAGCTGCAAAAAAATGGGTATTAATTACAATTGGAGCAGCATGGCGGTATTGGAAAAGTCGATTTAAAAAGAAACACTATAACCCTTACACACGAAATCAATTGCAATCAATGATCGACCCATTTCAGTGCCAATGTAACAATGGAAGCATATGGTAAAGTA
The DNA here is from genome assembly GCA_036321105.1 of Dracaena cambodiana. Taxonomy (NCBI): domain Eukaryota; kingdom Viridiplantae; phylum Streptophyta; class Magnoliopsida; order Asparagales; family Asparagaceae; genus Dracaena; species Dracaena cambodiana. The sequence goes on from JAYEPQ010000017.1 coordinate 6,012,307, forward strand.
TTGGAGTTTAGAGAAATCAAAGATATATAATCTTACTTATAAAATGTAAAAGTTAATTATCCAATTAAATTTATACATACATACGTTTCTTATCTTCAATTTTATTATAGGTAGAAAATGAGAAGAACACTAACAACAGAAAAAGTCAAAATATACGCATACGATGGGTTCTAAAAGTTTTGTTAGAGTTCGAGAGGAACATGTAATTTTAAAATTTTTTTAATACACTTGTGAAAATAAAATTTTTGAATGTTAATTTATTTTAGTTTGTGCTTATTCAATAGAAAAAGAGAATACCAAATGAGAAATCACCAGATGAAGTCGACATGTTTATCATGACTCACAAGAGAAAGCATGGAATATTAAATATTGATAATGAAAATAAAGTATCTTGAATTATTTTTTCCATTTCCAAATTTATATATATATGGAATGTTAAATTTTAAAATATTAATATGATTTTTCTATGTTATTTGAGTCTGAGTTATAATAGATAACTGCACAGTCATCAGAAACATCCGAAAACAAAATAGCGAGGGATAATTTTATAAACAAAGTATTCAAATACCATCCCGGCCGAGTACCACAATATGGAAATGGTATTACACTATCAAATTTATGAAAACCAACAATGACTTTTCTATCTAATGATGTCATCACAAAACTACTTGCTAGAGAACATAGAGTAGTTGAAATGGAGAGGAAGTATGAAATAATGATGAATGGATTGCAAGACATATTAGCTCAATAAAGCAAGCTATTCAAATATCTAGATATCTGATTCATTTACTAGTCCTTTACCTACTGTCTCACAGCCTCTTCAAGGAGAAAGTGTCTTTCAAATGCTCAAACATTATACATCTACTGTCACAAATAATTCTGAACAGGTTGGTTAATTTTGTAACTCTCAGTTTCAATTATTATAAATGCAAGTTATTAATTCTGAAATTTAATTTTTTATGTATTCATATAGTATGTGTGTATATAGTCTCAAGTTTTATTATTCTAATTATTCTTATAAATTTGTTTTGTAGGTGGGCCAAGATGATGATAATTCTAATATAGAAAGAGGCAAAGATACTAACCGCATGGAAATGGATAATGCATGAAGCTTTTATTTAATTTCATCTCGTAAAACTTATTAATTATATTTTGTTATTATTGTAAGAACATCCATAGTTATGATTTTGAGTTCAATTTATAGTTTTTGATTTAGAACAATGGTTTGTACTTAATTATTTTGAACGTTATTATATATGTTATGATTGTTAACTTTATTTGTCTCTTTATTATTCTATTTAAATAGTTAATATCTATTCCATTTATGAATGCCTTGTCCAACATGCTGGGGACATTTAAAAGGGCTCATATTGTTGTTGTTGATGTATTTCATTTGATGAATATTTAGTAATTATAATGGTGTATAGGAAATAATATAATATGCAGTGAGATATATATTTATAATCACAACAGTTATGTAAATGTTACAATTTGTAAGCTGTGATAGCCCATAAATGTTGCAAAAAAGTTAGCAACGGTTATTAGTAAATATTGTTATTTAGTATGCAATATTTTTTTGCCAACCATTATCAATAAAATAGTAACGGTTTTAAACCATTGCAATTTAATATAACCTACTGCAATGGTTTTTTAGAAAAAAACTTTAATAGGCATATATAAAATGCAATAGTTTCTAAAACCATTGTAATAAATAAGTATAATTAGCGACAGTTTTTAAAACCAATGTAATAGACATGTTCAATTGGCAACAAATTTTTATAACCATTGTAATAAATATATATAACTAGCAATGGTTTTTTTTAACTATTGTAATAGACATATTTAAGTGGCAACGGTTTACGTAACCATTGTAATAAGTTAGTATGAACTGTAACAATGTCCGATAAATGTTGCAGGAATATTATAATATTTATCTATAACCGTTACTATTAAGTTGCAATATTTTAATGTTACAGTTATAATAACCGTTGCATGGAAGATCGCAATGGTTATTTTTAACCATTACAAATTTATTCATACGGAACATTTCTAACAACCGTAGCAATATTTAATCAAAACCGTTGCTATTATTAATTGCAATGGTGAAAAGCATAACGGATTTCCAAACCGTTGCAAATAAATTTAGCAATAGTTTTAATATCTAAGGCAATACTTAGCAACCATCACAGAAAACCCTTTTTTCTTGTAGCTCAAGGTTGTGGCTAATTAGTTCAAAATTGGTGCACACAAAGAGAACAATAGAAAGTATTAGTATCAATTTCGATTGACAACTACAAACAATTTTTTTTCCCTACAAAGAGAACTTTATTATAAGCAAATAAAATGTTAACAATCCAAAAAATTGCTCATAAATTGCCCATGTTCGTACCGGGACAACCAAGAGCCCAAGACAAAAATGAAGTGAGAGGAAACATATGGTCCTCGAAAAAATTCTTTTTATTGTTCCTCGAGTCCTTGAGACTTACATGCCACAATACTGTCCTGAAAAGCTCAGCTTGGCAAATTTCACCGCCAAGAAACAATGATTTCGAAGCCCATCATCATCATTTCGAAATTGTAAAATCATCTTATAAATTTTAAAATCCAAATCAACCCCAATCTCACTTGCCATACTTACGTAACATTATATAGATAGGACGATTTTCATGTTCATTTTAGCCAATTCGCCTAGATTTTTCCAATCCTTTATCAAGAACTCGAATACTCTTTTTTTAGATTTTGCATAATTAAATACAAAATGTAGAAGATTGGAAGAAAATGGAAGGCAAGAGGATACCTAAGCAGGTGTGTTCTAGAAGAAGGGCACGCTCATTTGAGAGAGGAAGGGGAAGGTCTAACTCTCTTGTTGAGAGAGAAATGGGTTTGACAGAGCAGATAGGTGCGTGCCCATAAAAGGAGAGATTAAGTAAAAATTAGACATGTCAGCCTTCCCCTTTTTTTTAAAGGTGGTTAGATGTAGTATTTCTTCAAGAATTTGCCGTTGATAGGCATCATCATCCTGTCACCGTCTTGATTGATCAGGTGATAGGCTCCATTTGAGTAGACAGTTTCTATTACAAAAGGTCCTTCCCACTTGGGTTCAAATTTTCCCTTAGTCTTGTGGGTCAGGATCATTGGTGTTTTGACAGCTAAGACCAAGTCTCCTTTTTTGAAAGTTCTTCGTTTAACTTTCTTATTAAATGCCCTCGAGATGCGTGCTTGGTACAACTCGATTTGTTGCTTTGCGTTCAGGCGTTTTTCATCCAAGACCTCTAATTCTTGGAGTCGCTTTTGATGTTTTTCTTCAGTCGTCATTTCTGTAGCCAGCGCTACTCGTAGGGATGGGATTTGGATTTCCAAGGGCAATACTGCTTCGCAACCATACACCAAAGAGAAGGGCGTAGCTTTTGTTGGAGTTCGCACAGTCGTACGGTAAGCCCACAAACACTCGCCTAACTTTTCATCCCAATTGCGGCGACTCGAAGAAACAAACTTTTGTAGAAGCTTTACAATAGTCTTGTTGAAAGCTTCGGCTAATCCGTTGGCTGCCGGATTATAAGGCGTTGAAACCACATCTTGAATTCTGAACTTGCCGTAGAATTTCACGAAGCCTTGACTAATGAATTGAGGCCCATTGTCGTGGATGATCCGTCGAGGCACACCGAAGCGGTAAATTATGTGGTATTTGATGAATTTGACCACGTCCGTTGTCTTCACTTCTCTCATGGGGACAGCTTCTGCCCATTTAGAAAAGTAGTCGGTTATCGCCAATATGAATCGGTGTCCTTTGGAGGATGGCGGAGTGATCGGCCCGACAATATCCATTCCCCAAGTTTCGAACGGCCAACTGGCAGTTGATATATGCAAGTACTCTGGAGGTTGGTGTATAAAATTAGCATGGACCTGACATGCATGACAACGCTTTGCATATGCCACTGCATCTGTGATTATCTTGGGCCAGAAATATCCCAATCTTCTGATGCGATCCCAGAGTTTTGGCCCAGGCTTGTGGGCCCCGCAGGTCCCATCATGGGTTTCTTTAATCACTTCCTGAGCTTCGCTTTTTGATAAGCAACGAAGTAGGACGCCATCATGAGATCTTCGATACAAAGTCTGGAGCATGGCATTATAATAAAATTTTGCGGCCTTGTTTCTTATGGAAGCGGCTTGTTTAGGATCCTCAGGGAGGATGCCGTGCAATGCATAGTCCACAAGTGGAAAACGCCAGTCTCATGGCTCAAACTTTATTCCAACTTGGTTCGCTTCGTCTACTTCCATGATTACTTTTGGGTGTATGAGTTTGCGACTTCCAATAGTAACATGCTTAGTTGACCCGCTCGGTACTGTCAGGGTCGCAGCCAGCGATGCAAGGGCATCGGCATATGTATTCTCATATCTTGGTACATGGTCGATATAAAATTCTTCGAATTTGTTTGCTAGTCGCATCGCTGTTTGATGATACGGTATGAGAGCTTCATGCTTTACCTCATATTCTCCGGTCATCTGGTTAACGACAAGTTTTGAATCGCCATATGATTCGAGATGCCCACCCCCAGTTGCCAAGCTATCTGGAGGCCAGTGATAAGAGCATTGTACTCTGCCACATTATTTGTACAGGGCTTGGTTAACGAGTATCCTTGAGGCACTATGTGTTTGTGGGGAGAAACCAGTACGATCCCCACGCCGGCAGTATCTCTTCTTGCTGCCCCATCAAAGAACAGTTGCCACATCTGTTCTTCTGAGACCGCATTAACTTCCGCAGCTTCATCTGGGATGTCAGTTTGGAGTTTAGAGTTCTCTGGAACTGGGTGCTCAGCGAGAAAGTCTGCTATGGCTTGGCCTTTCGTCGCTTTCTGCGGCACAAAATGCATGTCGTAGGGAGACAATAATAACGCCCAATTGGCGAGCCAACCGTTTAATGATCCCGGCTTTGTCATGAGCAATTTCAGTGGGTTTACTTGAGAAATGACATGTATCGTCTGGCCGACTAGGTAGTGTCGCATTTTTTGGACCGCGAACACTAGTGCTAGGCATTCTTTTTCGATTGGGCTATACCGATGCTCAGCACCAATCATTGTCCGGCTCAAGTAGTAGATTGCCTGCTCCTGGTCTTGATCATTATGTTGAGCCAATAGAGCCCCTAGGGCGTGGTCCATCGCTCGAACATAAATCAGAAAAGGCTTCCCTGAAACGGGTGCCATTAACACAGGCGGCTTTGTGAGGTAATTTTTAATGTCATCAAAAGCTCGTTGACAATCTTCATCCCAGATGAAAGAGACTCCCTTCTTCATTAACTTTGAGAATGGTTGGCACCTTCCTGACAGATTTGCTATGAACCGCCGGATATATGCCAGCTTCCCTTGCAACCCCCTGAGTTCCCTCAAATTCCGTGGTGGTTGCATTTCTTTTATCGCTTTGACCTTATCAGGGTCCAGGTGGATTCCCTTCGAGATAACAACAAATCCTAAGAACTTCTCGCTCGATACTCCAAGAAATGACTTGGTAGGATTCATCTCCAGTTGATGCTTCCTCATGATATCAAATATCACTCTCAAGTCTTGCAGGTGATCTTCTTTCTTCTTACTTTTAACGGCGAGGTCATTCACATAGCACTCAATGGTTTTACGTAAGTGTTCTTGAAAGATGACGCTCATAGCCCGTTGGTAAGTAGCGCCGGCATTCTTCAATCCGAAGGGCATCACTGTGTAGCAGTATATTCCAAGCGGTGTTCTGAATACCGTGTGTTTCTCATCTTCTGGATACATTTTAATTTGGTTGTATCCTGAGAAACCATCCATGAAGGACATCCGCTCAAACCCACACGTGTTATCAATCATGACATCCGTGATGGGGAGTGGGAATTCATCTTTTGGGCATGCAGCGTTAAGATCTCGGAAGTCTATGCATATCCGTATCTTGCCATTTTTCTTGAGCACTGGTACGATATTTGCTACCCAGTCGGGGTGTCGTTCTTCGCGAATGAATCCTGAGTCTATCAGCTTCTTGACTTCAGACTCTATAGCTTCCATCAACTCGGGCTTGAAACGCCTTTGCTGCTGTTTTACGGGTTTAGCATCCGGCTTAATATTAAGTCGGTGCATGGCAACCTGTGGGTCCAAGCTAGGCATGTCTTCGTAGCTCCACACGAAGACGTCAATGTACTCTCTTATGAGGGACACGAGATTCTCTTTCTCTTGAGAAGTGAGACTCTCGCTTATAAAGATGGGTTTCGGGTCTTCTTCAGTTCCCATATTGACTTGAACCACTTGGTCTTCAGTTGGTGGTTCTCTCTGCTCAAATCTGATATCCCATTGGATATCCATGTGCTGTACCCAGGCATCATATAGTTCTTCATGGCTTACAGAAACCATATTCGCAGCAAGGGCCTTGAATATTACACTTGTACCGACATCGGAATCCCATTCTATTATTTCTTTAGGATTTTCTGATTCGGCTGAGTCCATGTACTCTCTTCCCGAGGATTCGGAAGTAGTAACGTATCCCAACCCCCTGCGGGTTTTATGATAGTAATCAGGATTCTTTCCTCGTGGGACAAACGAACGCAAAAGGTTTCGTCGTCCTCGTCCGAAGTTTAATCCCTGTTTACGGTTGAAATCGTAGCCCATGCTTTTCATCATTTGATGGGAGACTGATTCGTAATGACCAAATTGAGGTGACGTTTGGTCATCGCTTTCACTACTTATGGTATGCTCGGGCCGCGACTCAACTCGCCCAAATATTATCGGCTGTTGGTCTAGCCATCGAGCGGGCACCTCAAAAGTAGTCCCGTCTACATTATGAATTTTGGTTTGCCTGGCAAACGACGACCGTATTGGCAGATGGAATGCTGCTAAAGACTCCCACTCGGATATGCTATCCACTTCTGTACTAGTACAAGACGAAGTAGAATCCGAAGCAACAGCAGGAACATAAGCAAAACCTATGTTTTCATTAATAATCCACTCGTCCGCCTCATCGGCAGCGCTGGTTACATCAAAATCATTAATATTGATTACAAAAGGATTTATCTTGAACTCGCAGTCTTCTTCATCTGCTGGCTCGGGTTCAGTGTCTGCTTCGTTGCCATTGTCATAGTCCCATTTGACATTCTTTGTTGATTCTGCGGATGCCTCTGTTGTATCTCTGTACAACATGGCATCCGTGAAGTAGTTTTCCACCCCCTTGAAGGGCTGCTTGTCGGCGATCAACGTGTGGACTACCCCCTGATCATCGCAATATTTCACACATTGGTGGAGAGTAGAGGGCACCACCATGTTGGAGTGAATCCAAGGACGTCCTAAAAGCATGTTGTAAGAAGTGTCGGCGTCGATGACATAACACGTCGCCTCTGACTTCAGATTTCTAATTTGGTAGCGAAGTCGGATTTTCCCCAAGGGATGGCTCCCATTGGAGTTAAAGCCAAAGATGGAAGTATTGGTGGGCGTCAATCGGCTGACTGAGATCCCAAGTACTTGTATTAATCTCCTTGGGATGATACTTAAGGCAGATCCTGGGTCTATGAGAATTCGGTCAACTTTAAGAGAGCCCATGTATCCTGTATAATACAAGGGTCTGTTATGTTTAAAGTTTTTGACCTACATATCATCCGGCGAGAAGGTGATGCATGAAACCTGCCTCGTCACTTGGTTGTAGTGCGAGCAAGGTTCTTCAGCATTCACAGGCGGCTCTTCGATTTGGGCCAAAAAGGCTTCGGAGTCAGCCAGAGCTTCCATCAACGCGTCTCTGGTTGTCTTGGATAATCGCAACAACTCGTAGAGAGTTATGCGAGCCGGGATATTGGCTAGCTGGGCAAGCACATCAAACTTAAATGGCACACCAGCTGCCTCACTATCCTTCTTTGTCCCCTTTTGAAAGCGGAACTCCTTTTGTGTTGAGGGTGGCTCTTCATTCATTGTGGTGGGTTCATTGGGCCGCACTTTGGAGAAATCTTTGAGATAACTCCTCCCCGAGCGAGTTCCTGATGGGCCTGCCTCATCTTGATGAGTGGCCAAAGTCGATGCTTCCGTTTCGGAGTCGGTTAACATAGTTGCCTCATCGTGGTCATCACCGATGATTGCAGAAATCGCATGGCAAGTTTTTCCTTTGCTCAGCTTCTGCTTATTGGATGAAGACCATTGCCCATCGTTCAAAAGATCCAGATGTACCCACATAATCTCACCTTTCTTCGTGGTGACTGGGGAGAGACCTTTTTCCTTCATATTATGTGGGTCCTGATTAACCAGCACCATTTTTCCAGCAGGCACTAGGGACACTCCTGCGGGAAACTCATTAGTTCCAACAGTTAGAGTGACCGCGTTAGCCGTCACCCTTTTCTGCTCCGACTTTAGTGTGATTACTTTGGCTTCGATTAGTGCTTGGATCTTTCTCTTTAATGTATAGCAATCCTTCGTAGCATGCCCCACGTTCTGATGATAGAGACAGTACTTGGGGTCATTGGTCTTCCCTGCTTCCTCCGGCCTCGGATTGGAGGGAAACTGGAGCATCCCTTTTCTATTGAGCAAATTCAAGAGCGTTACAGTTTGCTCATCTTTGAAGTCGTAGACAGGTGCGGGGTACTGCTTGGGCGCGCCTTTTTCTTTTTGATCTTTGGCTTTTTGTTGCGGAGGCGTTCTTGCTGCCATAGCCTCTTTTCCTTTCGATCGAAAGTTTTGAGGATATCGTTGTCCCTCCGGGGCGTTTCTTGTGGGGCGTTGTTCTCCCAGGTGGCGGATGAGATTTTCAGCTAGTTCGTCTTACTAACTAGCTCTTTCCAGCTTTTAGATTCCACCACTCCCATTTTGACAAATATCTCGGTTTGCAGGTTGTGTTTGCATGTCTCCACCAATGTCTCCTGCGACATGCCATGCGGGCATCGCATTGACATCTCGCGGAAATGCTCGATGAAACTTTTAACTGTCTCATCCTCTTTTTGCTTATTTGCTAGAAGAGAGTGAATGGATACTTCGGTGTCATCTTCGAAGAAGCGAGTTAGGAACTCTCTTTCCACATCAGACCAAGCATTAATGGTTCCCGGAGGCAACTGCATAAACCAAGTAAATGCAGGCCCTCGCAGGGTACTTGCAAAAATTTTTGTCATCACTGGGTCATTGCCCATGAGATGGCCGGTCTGTGAAAGGAAGTAGTACATATGTTGGTTCGGAGATCCCTCCCATCATATGACTCTAACTTGAGAGGCTTATACTTTGCTGGAAATGGGACGGACTCCCACTCTATCGGGTAGGGTCTCGTGATCCCTGTTTCTTTCAATCCTTTGCGGTGCATCAAGGCCTCTATCTGGTTTTGAAGCTTCTCCATTTTTTCGGCATGAGGATCAACGTAATATTCGTCGTCACTGCCTTTTCCTCCGGTGTCTCGGTTAGATTCAGCTTCATCCTTCTTGGTTTTATCACGGTTGGATTCACTTTCATCCTTCTCTTTATTAGTTTTATTAAAAGAGGAAGAACCCCCTGCACCGTCTTCTGTGTTCTTTTGATTATTTTCCAGGACCTTCGCAAGCATCGCTTTGAGGTCTTCGATGCTTTTTTGTTGCTCCTGGATGAGGCGTTCTTGTGCCTCAATCCTCTGTCTCATCTCGACCGATGGTTCGACCATATGAACTGTCCCCCTGTCGGACCAAGAGGAAGCATACGATCATTGCGTTGCTATGGCCGAGTGATCGCTAAATTCTTCATATTCTTCATCAAGACCCCCCTTGCCAATCTTTTTGTAATTGCGGGGAGCTGCCACACCTGTTTTAAGGCGTGTGTGATGATAAGTCTTTTCTGCCTCGATGTCAAAGACATACCCTCCTGCGACTGGCTTCTTGCCTTTACTCACCATATTTGATGTGAAAATGGGCAATTCTTGGTCCGAGTCTGAGTCTCGTCTCTGCAGTCGTCTTTTCTTTGGAATGTAAGATTCTGGTGCTGACAGTCGGCTGAACATTGACGTTCTCGGGGATTCACAGCAACAGTGAGTCAAAACTGTGGCAATTAATTTTTCGCAGCAGCATGACTGATGAGACTGTGCGGCTTCCCTTTTGTTCGTCAGATAACTCCGTAAATCCGGAGTTTTCTTCTCGTGGTGCAGATATGACCATCTTTTGGGAACGGGACTTACCTCTTGGGTTATGTCTACTCGTCCAGACAGATGGCTCCGAGAAATCATAGAAGTTATGTTTCTTAACTCCAAGTCCAGTTCGATGTTCACAATTAATTTTGGCATGTCTTGCATGACCCTGCTGGGTAGCTTTGCATCCTTCTGTTCTTGTGTGAAGCTGAGGCTTGACTCTTGCCTCGCGCGCTGGTTTAGACTTAGTTTGGTTTTGAAATTTATTTATGCCATGCTGGCATCTGGTCTTATTCATGCCAAGCTGATGAGTGCAAGGCTGAGTTTTGCTTGGCTGAGAGGTGCTAGGCTGACATTTGCCAGGATGAGAGGTGCTACGCTGATCTTTGCCGGGATGAGAGGTGCAACGCTGCCCTTTGCCATGATGAGAGGTGCAAGGCTGCCCTTTGCCACGATGAGAGGTGCAAGGCTGCCCTTTGCCACGATGAGAGGTGCAAGGCTGACCTCCGTCAAGTTGATAGGTGCAAGGCTGACCTTTGCTAGGATGAGAGGTGCAAGGAAGCCTTTGGCCAAGCTGATGGGTGCAACGCTGACATCTGCCAAGCTGATGGGTGCAAGGCTCCCCTTCGCCAAGCTGGTGGGTGCAAGCTCCCCTTTGCCAAGCTGATGGGTGCAAGGCTGGTCTTTGCCAAGTTGATGGGTGCAAGGCTGTTTTTGAGCCTGACATCCTCTTTGCTTCATGCTAGACTGATTTTGAGTCTGGCATCCATCTCGCTTCATGCTAGGCTGATTTTGAGTTTGACATGCAAAACGAGCTTTAAGTGTTCTGCGGCGTGCCCTTCGATTCCGGTTGCGGATTTTGGTCCGTTTTTGTGCCGCGATAAGTTCTCCTTTGGCATCATATGCAGCGAGCTCACTGAACATTGGAAGAAACACAGTTGGCTTTGACGAATCATAGTTCGGAGATCCAAGGGGCTGTTGATGAATCAACGCCTCCTTGTCATCCAAAACCATGAAGTCTCCTTTTGTTCAGAGTTAGTCTTTTCGTGCTTTTGCCGTGCAGATCTCTTATGGCGTGGACTCGATGAGTCCGAAGATACGTAATCTTCATATTTCTGCTGGTTGACTTCGATTACCAGCATCTCAACCGTCTCTCCAATATTGTGGACATTAGATTGGACCACCATCTCCTCTTCAATATAGGAGATCTCTCCCACTGTGGTCGCCAGTCTGTTTTCGGTGGAAACAGGATTGGATTTTTCCATTGCCATTGACAGAGAAAAATTTACAGATTATCAAAAATTTCTCTTTTTTTTTCGAACTACAATGAAAAGAAAAATAATAAAACAGACAGAGAGGACTTATAGATCGTCGCTCTTTTTTTACAAAAGATGTGGGATTCGAGGCAGTTATGGGGATTGGTCCTTTCCCCGTTGACGATCTGATGTCGATGGTTGGAGGCTAGATCGTTCTTCTTCTCTGTTGATTCTTAGAGGAAGCACGAACGCTTTGACGGGAGAGAGATCTGGCCAAAGTTCTTCTCTTCTTTGATTGCAAGACTTTGAGACTCTCGTGCGTAGATTGAATTGCCAAAGGTTCCTTTCTGAGTTCTCTTGGAGGGTATTTATAGGCCTCCGGTTGTTGAAGAGGTTTTCTTGTAGATAAGAACGAGATCCGGTTTCCTTGTAGATAAGAACGAAATTCGATTTCCTTGTAGATAAGAATGAGATCGGGTTTCCTTTTAGATAGAATAGAAATCTCTTTGTGATCTCGATGACATATTCAAATCTTTTCTTGATTTGATTTTCTTCAGATTCATTGAATCATGTCCTGTTTCTGCACCCAAAATCAATTAAACTCAAATTAAAATTTAATTAGAATTTGTATGATTATCAAACTCTAATAAAATTAATTTAGAATTTTTCATCCAAAAATTAATTTGAATTTGATTAAAATTATAGAATTATCCAAACTCCAATATATTTAATTTAGAATTTCTTATCCAAAAATCAATTTGATTTTAATTAAAATTTAGATAGAATTACAAAATAATTGGAGATTAGACCAAAATACATTGCGTGCATGAAATCGGGAGTTTATTATGTGAAATCGGGCGACCGAACGGGACGAGCGAGCAATCGAATATAGATTATGAAATAGAGTGATTTTAATTTATTTTTTTAAATTTTACTCATTAAGCACTCCCTTTGGTTTTTTTGCTCAGTGAGCACCCTGGGAGCCTCTCCTTCAAACCCAGCGATCTCAAATTTTTTTTTTTATTTTTTTTTAATTGCTTTTTGATTTTCTTTTTTTTTTTTTTTGCATGATCTGAGGATGCGAGGCTGAGTTCGCGGACTCGAATATTTTTTTTTTTCGTAATTTAATTGATTTTTTTCTTTTCTTTTCTTTCTCTTTTTCTTTTTCTTTTTTTTTTCCTTTCTCTTTTTCTTGGCTTCAGCCTCGCGTGGATGCGAGGCTGAGCTCTCTTAAATTTTTTTTTTCTTTTTCTTTTTTTTTTTTGTATGAAGCCTGAGGATGCGAGCCTCGCATCCACGCGAGGCTCCTCGCGTGGGTGCGAGGCTCGCTTCGCTAATTTTTTTTATTTTTTGCATGGATTTGCCTCGCATCCACGCGAGGCTCAGCCTGCGTGGGTGCGAGGCTGGCTTTAAATTTTTTTTTTTTTTTTTTTTGGTGTTTAATTACTTTGGGAGGCCTCTTCAGCCTCGCATCCATGCGAGGCTGCCTCGCACCCGCGCGAGGCTGATTTTTTTTTTATATTATTAATTTAATTATTTTATTTAATTAATTAATTTATTATTATTATTATTATTTAAATTAGGACTCGTATTTGGACTCGGATTTTGGATCTGGATTCGGTTTGGACTCAGATTCAAACTCGGATTTTGAATTTAGACTCGGATTTTGGATTCGGATTCGGATTTAAACTCAGATTTTGGATCCGGACTCAGATTTAAACTCAAATTTTGGATTCGAACTTGGACTCAGTCTCAAACTCGAATTTTGGATTTAGATTATTTTTATCATTCTACATTAGCATCATATCTGCCTTAGAAATTTTTGTAACGTAAATAATGAGTGTATCTCCCACGTTCCATTAGTAAGTGCTTAATATCAGCCTTGATGGTTATATCAATATTTCTATCACTTTTACGGTTGTCTAAAAATTATATGGTTTGGTAGTTCATTCCTTTCTTTTTTTATTTTTTTTGCTTATTATTCTTCGTTATTTTCTTCTTATTATTGTGTGAGGTCTCCTATTAGGTTTTGTTTCATTAGGCCAGTTTTTTAATATAATTATTTTAACGCTTGATATAAACATATAACACTGTATAGGTTGCCACGCTGGTGACACCTTTGGAATTCTAAATGCAATCAAATATAGAGAAATCAAGAAATAAAAATGTTTTCGTTTTAAACTAACATCGTGTAACCAAGTACCAATCACAAGAAAATAAGCGGGGAAAATGCAAACTACAGCCCACCTTCTCAAAATTAAATTTACTGCCCTTTTTCTACCTCGTTAAAATTTCAAAATTAATAAATTCAAGAAAATATTTACAATAACTCAAAAGAAAAAAAAAAAAAAAAACGAATTAAATTAGCCAACAGAATTTGTAGCCAATTAAATAATAGTCAGCACAGACTACAGCTGCTGCCACTAGATATTCCCTAAATCCAACGGCTCAAAAGCCCAATTCAGGAAAATCAAACAAACCAATAACGCCGCCGTCATCGATCTCCGTTAAGCACCCAGACTCCAAACTCTCGTACCGGCGGCGGTCAATCGGGATCTCGTCCAGTGAATCCCATATCCCATCAGATCCCACTGCCTCCGCCTCATCGTCGTCAGCTATATCGATCACTTCTCCGCGGTCCATCGAAGATGACAGCGGCGTCGATTCCGCCAGCGGTGGCGTTTCTCGAAGGCATCCAAGAACCACCGCCGAGATATCTTCCTCGTCGTCGTCTGAGATCTCGATGACTTCAACGGCAGAGTCGTCCTCGTCGTTGCTGTCGAGGATCTCGATGATTGCGTCGGCCTCTCGGAGGCGTTTCGGTTCAGGAGACTCTGCGGCCGATTCATCTCGGGCTCTCTCGGTGGCGTTGAGAGCTTCACCTTCCATTTGAGATCGAGTTCTCTTGAGAGAGAGATTGCTGGAGAAAGGATTGGGATATAATGGGAAGAATAAATATTGTGTAGGGGTGTAATGGGAGGATGAATTGGGGTATGAAATATTGCGGGGTTAGAAAATGAGATAGGCGGGAAGTTTACATAGGGAGTCTCATCGTTTCCGAATCCACGTTGGATTTGGACTGCCACGCTGAATTCATTCCAGCCATCAAATTTGAATTGGATGGTTGTCATCAGTTCTTTTATTTATTTATTTTAATCCTAATCTCCAATGTCATTGCAAGAACAGAAAGAGGGAATAAGTGGGAGAAAAAAAAAAACAAGAAGATTTTTTTTTTTTTGCAAAAGAAATAAATATTTTAAGTACATTTCCCTCTGGGGATAAGAAAGACAACTGAGGAGAATACTTTTATATCTTTCCCTAACAATATTGATAAACTACATACTTTGATTTTGAGGTGGGGAAAATTTCTCAAAGAATTCCAATTTCTTAAAGAATTTCTTATTGATAGTTAATAGTCGAGCTTTAATAGAATGAATGTTGCAAACTCTTTGAGACAGAGAGGATTTTAATATTTATACTGTTCTCTTGAAGATTTTTAAGATTTTGCACCTCCTTTACTCTTTCTTTTCAAATATTGTAACAAGAGAGGAAAGAGAAACATTATGCAATTGTAGTACTATTTCAATTATAAAGTATATGTCATAATGATTGTCTTTTTTTCAAGGACATAGGCCGGAGAATCTCACTCAGTCGAACTTTATTGTATATTTATGTACATATTTTACTTATAATCTTTCCTTAATTATTTGATGATCTTCTTGCAAATTACTTGATTTCGGAAGCGCTCTTTTGAAAGAAACTTTCTTGGCATAAGAACTGTTTTTAAACAAGAAATGCATTATGTTTTCTTTTAAAATGAAGAATTTGAACTTCCTGGACAAGTCAGCTACAAAATTTACCAAAATACAATCAATAAACTTGTATTTCTTATTCCGAAACAACTCCTCACAATCTCATATAACAATTTCACAACGAGTTATTCTCGAAGTTCAAATCGACTTTTTATATATCGGGAATAACAATAATAAGCTAATATCCAAAGGAAAATAAACCGAAAGAAAAAGCTAACGCACGAACACGATAGGCTTCTATACGATCAAACCTTCCAACTCGAAGAATATCCATTATGCAACAGTCTCCTCGCAGTCGTTGTCCCCGCTCCACTCTTCCTGCGCCGTCTCATATGATTGAGACGACGATGACGATGAAGAAGAACCTGTTCCATCATCATCATCCTTGATCAATTCTCCACTGTACTCAGTTTCATGACTTCTTCTAATAGCTTCTTTCAGTTCCAGCAACTCGCTTACCACATCGGCACTGCCATCATAGTCACGATATGATTCTCGGCTCCTTCTGTCGACCTCCACATGAGCAACATCATTGGTACTGCAGACACCAGCTGGATCATCAAGGGGCCTTTCCTTGCTAGCGTCTCCAATGGCTTCTTTCTTCTGTAGCTGTAGAGGTAATTCTAGTTGTCGAATTCGAGGCATCTTCTCTCTACGCCTGACTACTTCTCTCTTTCGAAGATGTCGTGCCGACGGAAAGCATTGCTTCATGCTGCTGCGGCACAGAAGGAAGTCCATCGAGATCGAATTGCAAGGTAGAGATACAGGAATTTGGAGAGATCGTGGGATTGCGCGAGAGACTATGGGTTATGACGAAGAAAATTCACATCGACTTCCAGTGTGCAGGTTGAGCCCATACTTAAAGACTGCCTTTATTCCTAAACCAAGTAGGATTCGAATTAACTAAGATCCAAATCCTAATATGAGTAGGAACTTGAGATGGATAGTTTGTTTCCAAATAAGGAAGAGCTCA
Organism: Dracaena cambodiana; assembly: GCA_036321105.1. Lineage (NCBI taxonomy): Eukaryota > Viridiplantae > Streptophyta > Magnoliopsida > Asparagales > Asparagaceae > Dracaena > Dracaena cambodiana. The sequence continues at coordinate 6,028,416 of JAYEPQ010000017.1, forward strand.
ATTTGGCTTTTTTCTTTTTCCTAATCCTCCACGCTATTAAAAATAAAAAAAAATATCCTATCGTGACAGTTTAAAAAAAAAAAGGTCCTCGTTAGAAGTCGGATGAGAATTGACAAGTTAATGTCCATCTATCCTACTTAAAATTTAGAATTAATAATAAATTTTTATTTTTAATTTAAAATTTTGAATATGACGGATTAAAAATTAACCGTTTGGCCTTTCTATTTTTTGTCTATTTTCATAGGTCATTGACATTAAGAATGGTTGGTTCAGTTCAAGCATCAAGAAGAATGCAGTTTTTGGAAAGAGAACAAGTGGGCGTAGCTCAACAACAGATTTTCACTTGTCTAATGAGTCATGTTTACTATTTAGAAAATTCTAATGCAAATTCTATTGTTAGTACATATACAAATCTTGATTCTCTGCGTATACTATCACCGTTAAACTAGACGTTAACTTATGATTGTGGTTGATTAGTCCAAAATTAGTGCACAAATAGAAAAATAGAAATTATTACTATCAGATTTAACTGACAACTACAAACAAAATTTTTTCTGTATAAAGAAAACTTTCTCATTACGAAACAAATTGCCAACAACTCAAAAAATTGCTCATAAATTGAGGTAGGCCTAAGACAATAATAAAGTGAGAGTAGATGTATGGTCTCTACCCCCTCGAAGATGAACGATATTCTTCTCGTTGTTACTCTTTAGTCATTGAGATTTACACCCCCACAAAAAATATTTCCTCTACCACCACCTCTAGCCATAGAACCATCATTGTCCCCACAATAGTCTATTAGATTAGATTCGTTTTCTTAATCAATCATACTTTTAACTCAATTTATATCTCTAAAGAAAGGTTCTTCTCCTTGTTTTTTTTTTTTTTTACCCCTCTAAATTAGTTTAGTGTAGAGTATAGAGGAGTATAACAGACATGAATAACTAATACATGCTAGTATGGGCCCTAATAAAATTAGGTCTTTGCAAGAAAATAACTTTTTTTTTTAGTTTTTACCGTAAAGTCAATTATTTACACATTGAGTTTAGCCCCATATTGATCTTTATAATAAAAATTGTTTAGTTTTTTTACTTAGACTCAACTAATAAAAACCATCTGTCATCAGATCTTTAAGGATGAATGAAGAGATGGAAGAATGAAACACTTGGAGGTCTCCCTAGAAAATAAGACCCAAGACTACTTCCTTAGTATAGCCTAGTTATTGGCCCAGGCTTGAGATTGTCGAGAGCCATCAATTCACCAATTGAAGGACTATGATAAGTCAAGGGCTTTGCAAATATGGTTAGAAATTGGGTCGAGCACAACTCACATTCGATATACTACTTGCCTATTGGTACTAGACTTAAGTCTTTATAGGGAAATTATAAAGGCACACCCCAAATATTTAAAGGCACACCTCTGATATAGATACACCCTACTTAACTCGAAAGAAGTGAATACTTTCTAAGGAAAGACTCATTTCTCTCTACGATACCTTTTCCATCAAAAACTAACCCTTGCGACAACATTACTCGACCCTCCTCCCACAACACATGCTCGACTACAGAGTAAAATCTTAATTTTATCCGCTTAGTGCTTGAAGAAATCTAGGAAATGTGTGGCCCACAGAACACGAGCCATGTGATCTCTAATGGAATAAAATAAAAAGATGACTTGGCATTTTGATTAAAACTATGCTAAATATAAAAGAAACCTATCAATCATATTTTTAATTCTTATAAACTTTTTCATATTATGTAAATTTTTATGGAGTTTTATATTTTATGAAAACTCCCAAATGGTGTAATGGAAAAAAATTGATCGATTTAAAAATGCAACAAATACTTACTCTCCAATAATTTTGAATTATAGTTGAGTAAAATATATTAAATTAAAATATTGAGTATTTAGAAAGATGAAGAGCAGTGTATATGTACTATATTTTTAAATCGATCCGTTAATCTTTCCGCTAATACCGTTTCTGAATTTCGATAAAATTTGAAATCCATATAGATTTATATAATATAAAATAATTCATGAATGCTTATGGAAAAAAAAAAACACTGTATTTTATGGGGCTTTTTTTTTGCCCTTACTTTTGCATTAAAAATATATACGACCAGTTGTGCGTGTAAGAACTTTCTTATGTGAAATTTTTTTGAGTCGATGTACAGGAGCGCATCAAATGCAGGCTCATAGGCTCAATGATGGAGTAGATCGAGTTACTAGTAGTTTTTTGGTGGCTAGTAGTGATCAATATATGTACAGTACAAAGATCAATAGCAATTATGATTGAAGGGTACAATAACTTTAACATTCTTGGCTCAAAAAAAAAAAAAAAAAAAAAAGAAGAAGAAGAAGAAGAAGAAGAAGAACAACAACAACAACAACTTTAACCTTCAAGATAATTTTCCTTCCACTCAAATAGAGGTTCTTTCTCTCTTTGCAATCGATTTGTTTGGCTGCCATCTTTTCCTTTGCAAAACTCTTCCTTTTGTAGTCATGATCCTACAACAAAGATAATTTTCCTTTATCTCATATGTAATTTAGACACCTATAGGTTGCAATCTTAGATTTCTTTTTCTTAGAAATTGAAAAATTAAAAGAAGATAGTGGTCGTCACTCCGAAGAACGCAACCTGGCTAGAGAAGAAGACAACAGTGCAATACACCCAATGATTGCACCAAGCAGAAGAAGCAGAAGGCTTGAGGAGAAGAGAGGAAGTGTGGCTTATCAGACAGGCGAGGTGGCAAGCTTGGCCATACCAAGAGAAAGGCCATACTAGTGGAGCCTGACCTAGGTACACGTTTAGCTTTGCAAGTCTTTAATTCGTTACCTGATGATATTTTATTAGCACTTGCACACACATGTGAAAAAGATATGGGTAGTTTAGACCATGAGTACAAGAAGAGCATTACGCTTTTGAGGGAATTAGAAAGTAGACATGGAGACCCTTGGGGTCACGGATAGAAGGACGGGGTGGAGTCATAAGTAGTAGACTCACCTTTGTCTGATGGAGAAGGATAGATAAGATGAACTATTTGTTTTGGAACGTTAGGGGTTTGGGGACTCCAACCAAGAGAAGAATGGTGACAGAGGTCATTTGAGGTAATAATATGGAGGTTGCATGTTTAGAAGAAACCAAATTACATGATGCCACATCACACACACTAAGGGAAATAGTTCCAAATAATAAGTTTAGACTTATTTGTACAGACTCGCGGGGTGCATTGGGAGGAATAATTGTGACCTATGACGGAGATATTTACAATCTTATTGATAAGGTGGAAGGGGAATTTAGCTTGACAATAGTGTTAGGACGAACGAAGGATGGGTGGCTGGAAATGGTCACTGCAGTGTATGGTCTAAATGTCCAACAAAGAAGACTGCATTTGTGGAGGGAGATCAGGGGGGGTTAGAGAACGACATAACATGTCGTGGATCACGGGAGGTGATTTTAACATAGTTAGATTTATGGACGAGCGTAGGGGGATAACAACCATCGGGAAAGAGAATTATTTAATGAAGTAATTAATGACTTTGGATTGATTGACATGGCAATAAGTGACAGAAGATACGCGTGGTCAAACATGAGGGAGGAGTCAAACCTGGCCAGACTTGATAGGGTAATGGTGACAGATGATTGGGAGATGAGGTTCTCAAGGTCTTGGGTATAGGCTATAACCAGGCCAACTTCGGACCATGTTCCCATCTGCCTATGCTCAGGGGAGAGTAAGGAGAGTACAAATGACTTTTCTGTTTTGAGAAATGGTGGCCCAACAACCAAAAGTCGTAGAGATAATAAAAGAGAGTTGGTCTCAATTAACAACAACTTCAAATGCAGTGGCTAATTTGTGCATCAAACTACGAAGATTGCGAAGAGTCTTGCTAAAGAGGGAAAAGAGATTCTTGGCAGTAAGATTTAATCAGAAGAAGGTAATCATGGACCAGATTCAGGCATTAGAGTTAAAAGACGAGACTGCACCATTGAACCAGGAGGAATACAAGCAATTGGACGAGCTCAAGAAAAGAATTACGGAGATATATGAGAGGGAGAACATAAGGTGGAAACAGAGAGTAAAATGCCAATGGGTTAAGGAAGCGGATGCCAACATGGCATACTTCCACCAAGTGGCATCAAGTAGGAGGAGATATAATCGAATCGATACACTTATGACACATCATAGGGAGATCTGTGGAAGGGGAGAGACACATGAACATGTATGGAGACATTTTAGGACGATCTTTGGGCACCCTGTTAGTGAGAGGCTAAGTCTCAGGAGGGAGGCTTGGGAGAAGAATGAGGAGGTATATAAACTGGAAATCTCATTCTCTAAAGAGGAAGTAAAGAAAGCCGTATGGAGCTAGGGGCGGATAAAGGCCGCGAGATGGATGGTTTCCCAATATTGTTTTTTAAACAATTCTGGACGAAAATGAAAGATATTATGAGGATTATGTGGGAGCTGTGGGAAGAAGATGTTAGACTAGATAGATTAAATTATGAATTTATTGCATTAATTCCGAAACGGGAATCCCATGAGAGGCTAGAAAAGTACAGACCAATTCGTTATTGAATAGTACGGTGAAAATTGTGTCCAAAGTCTTGGCCAACAGGCTAGCTAGTGTTCTCAAACAAATGATTGGGGACTACTAGATGGGATTTATCATAGGAAGGAATATAATGAATGGTGTTGCAGTTGCCCTGGAAGTCATACATCAAAATAGAATTGACAGTAGATATAGGGGATATTTGCTAAAACTGGAATTTAAAAAGCGTATGACATGATAGACCGAAGGTGAGAAGTAATCGAAGGTAGGGGACTTGGAAATAAGGGGATGAATTGGATTAGAATATGGTTAACATCGGCCAAAGTGCAGTCTCTCGTGAATGGCGAACCAAGGAAAGAGATAGTATGCAAGAGGGGCTTGTGGCAAGACGATCCGCTATCCCTGTTATTATTTGCCTTGGTGGCAGATGGGCTTGATAGGATTATAAGAAAAGCAGAGGGGGCGAGATTGATAACCAGTCTAAAGGGTTCACTAAGGACGGTGTTCACTAATTTGCAATATGCAGATGACACTCTCATTTTAGGGAAGAATGGCCCTAGGGAAGTGATTATTATAAAGTGCATACTATTGTGGTATGAGGCATGGTCAGGACTTAAGATTAATTTTCATAAAAGCTCATTAATATTTTTGGGAGATATAAGACATCGAAGAACTTTATTCTGGATATAATGGGATGCAAGAAGGAAAGCTACTTGTTAAATACTTGGGTATCCCAATTAAGGCGGGAAGGCTAGTCGAGGTTGGACCACTAATAGACGCATTTGAAAGGAGACTCAAAGGATGGAGAGGGAGACTATTATCCTTGGGAGAAAGAGTTATATTACTCAATGGAATATTGACAGCCCTCCCAACATACTTTATGTCTTACTTTGTATTGCCACTGTGGGTAAGAGTAAAACTAGATAGGATAAGGAGCAGATTCCTATGGGAGGGAGTGGGGGAGAATGGGAGAAAATACCACCTTGTAAATTGGGGTCAAGTATGCAAGAAATGGGAGGGTTGGGAGTGCTAGACATAAAATGTTTCAATTTAGGCCTCTTGACAAGATGGTGGTGGAATAAAATGGCAAAACCACAGGATGTAGTGCGAAGGTTGTTAACATCGAAATATGGACCGACGAAGGGGACTTGGCATGCAAAGCTAAGAAACAGAAGTATCGGGATTCTAGAAAGGAATACAACGGACTAAGGATATCTACTGGAGTGAACTGGAATATAAACTGGGAAAGGATACCTTCATTGCTGATCTCTTTGTGGGTTTGGCAACAATAGATCAAGATTGGAGCTTCATACAGATCTGAGCTTGCTAAGTACAACCTATTGTCTAGGATTGAGGAATATGTAGTGACCATAATTCATGAGTATTTTCTTTCGTATGACTTCCCTGAGCTTATTCGTAGCCTTAAAGAACTCGATATAACCCTAATTCCTTAAGAAGCTAATAACATTATCTATGGATCGGAAGAATAGAGAGAAAGAAGGCATCTATTCTTCTATTGGTGCTACATGACAGTTATCTTTGAGATCGGAAAATGTGTCCATAATACACATCGGTTCAAGATACACCCAAACAAGTTCTCTCTAGTGAAAATTCGTAGCTCATAGTGCATGATGATACTCTCACTACTCATATGGCAGAGATTAAGCCAAGCTCAAGTTGGACCCAACAACGGACTCGAGATCCTCAAAGAAAACACATAACTTGTGAAGCCTGCATTAATTTGAGGCTCAAGTTATCCGATGAGAGGCTCAACCTAGTGTGAATCAGATCATGCATAAAGCTCAGCCCCATCATGACCAAATCAGATTTTAGGCTTTAGCCCAGGTGAACCAAAATAGACATAGGGCTCAACCTTGTATAATCACTCAGTACATGATTCTCATATTGTGCAATAGAAGAAACCTTGCACGGCCCACCCGAGGAGGTAGGGTTCGGGAACATTCTTGCTTTTGCATGACCCACCCAAGGAGTAGGGCGCATGTCCGTATTTCAAAAGGGCTCTTACTTATTACAAATCCAACATGCAGATCAAAACTATAGTTTTTGGTCAAACTCAGTTTTAGCATGCAATCCTAATGAATCTCAGCCACATGAAGAGACAAAAATGATAGCTAATCCACATGCAGAATGAGACTTAAATTACTTATTCTTATTGCAGGGCTTGATATAATAAGATTGATCAAGGCCCATATAAATAGAATAATTTCCAACCCAGGAAAAGAGCTCTCTTTCCTAACCCTAAAGAAGCTCTCAATTCTAAGACAAGCGAACAAAATCATCCAAAGCAATGCAAGAAATGCTTCCACCATGTGATTTGTGCCAATATCGATGCAAATACATATGGCATAGCCCACTATAATGGAGTAATTACTACCCAATCTTTATGTTTCATATGAGACTATATCTATCATCCAAGCAATAATCAATATGGTAAACTGCAATAATATCCGATGATTTAAAAAAAAGTAAATTTGGACAGATATGCGTTACTATTTTATATCCTTGTCAAGTTTGGAGGTATTTTGATTTGATTGGGGGTGGTCATATCATTCAATTATGATTACCTCCACTACTAAGATGAGAATTCGTCTTCTCACTATCAGTCTGAACCAGGTCTCCTCCCAGTCTCTGAAGACACTTTAGCCTAATACGGGCTTAGCAAATCACCACAGAGTTGATTATTTTCCTCTGCATCAAGATTTGATTCAATATTTAATTGGGAATCATGCATGAGATCTACGAAGTTTTCAAGGCTCCCCCTATTTTCTCATATGATTCAGAGGCTTACAATATGGCAATTAACCAAACCAAATCTCATTCTAAGACAAATATCTATCTTGATAAGAGATCTCCCATAAATTCAATTAAGCTGAAAGTTAGTTAAGACTTTCTGACTTTGCGGTTGAAAATATTCTTATTCAACCGTGCAAGACATCCATCATCCATCTTGCCCTTCATCTAGAAGATGAAGATATCAACTTTAGCAACTTAAAATATCACATAGAGTTCATCAGCTTTAATATAGAACTCAAATTGAAACTTGCATGTTTTAGCTCCCACGCAAGGCTTGTTATAACCCTCGCATGTCTCAGGTCCCATTTGATGTACGTCATGACACTCGAGTGTCTCAGTCAACACAGGATGCTCAATTTGGCATTAGTGTGTTCAAATCATCACACAATGCTCATCTTTTGGACTGCATTCTTTTTACACCAAGGTAGAAAACACAACTCTTATCCTCAAAGTCATATAGTCTATAAGGCACACCTGAAAGAGGCTTCCTATTTAAAGCTCTCTCGGAATCGAATTTATGTGACAACAACATCACATTTGAGCCAACCGCAAAGCTAAAGTTTTCTGTGAGACTCACGACCGTCGTGCTTGCATTACTAGGGATGACGCTCACATTATTTTAGAAAACTATTGTTGAAATATAGTCAGCATCCACGATGAAACTATCTATGCCTCAATTGCCTGGAGTGGGGACCATTCATCTCACTCATTGAAATCATCTGCTTCTTCAAGCCTTCCTGTAATGGAATCTTATTCCAAGAACAAAGTAGGGCATAACATTCTCCTGTTACCTCTAACTCATCAAACAACTGAAGATGAAATAGCTTGAGACTTAAACGACTATAAGCTCATCATTAACTAGCACAAGAAAGACAAAGTCAGGTATTATGATTTGATATTCTAATATCTAACAGCTTTCAAGCCGATGGGCATTCATATTCTGCATCATAAGAACATAAAAGTGGAAATCTTGATATTGGTTGAAGTTATTCTATCACTACTTGCCAAGATTAACAACACATCATAGTTGCTCACTGAGTCAATAAAAAACCCATTATTTTCGAAAAGGTTCAACCATGTATTGTCCCACTCGATGATAATAGAGATGAAGACCAAAAAGCCTCTCAGTTCTATCATTACGGACCAAAATAATTCCGAAAAATGGAGAAAATAGGGGTATGACTTCATCAGAAGGCCAAGATTAAATTTTGATAAAGGACATCGAAATCTTCTACACTCGTTTGTGCCCAAAGGGAAAGAACTAGCTTATTATCACAAAACCGATAGAGAGTTGGGATATGTCACAACGGTTGATCCTTCGTATATAAATGACATGATATGTTAGAATGCAAAGAACTCTAATTGGGGCTCAGATAGCAATCTGAAGATACTATCTAAGGTGCTGGCTATTAACATAATATCTGTGTGGCAGGATCTAAACAACAATGGTAGGCACAGAGCACTGGTATACTCTGGTAGAAAAAGAATGCTTGGCTCCAGTGTTCGCAATTCAGAAAATACAACACTACTTAGTGGGCCAAACAATTCATATAATTTCTCAGAAAAATCTCTTAAGATTACTTATGAACAAGTCTGGATCACTCAATTACAGCTTAGCTAACTGGTCAATTCTTTTATTCCAATATGATATGCGATTTATACCGCAAAAATATATCAAGTGACAAGATATCACTGATTTCCTAGCGGAACATTCTCTCTCGGAATACTCTAAACTTTTTGAAGATAATCTAGACGAAATGGCAAAGGTCAACACGACCTGCAGAGGACTAGTTTGGCTTCTATTCTTTGATGGAGTGGTTCGAAAAATATCTGCTAGAGTGGGGGTAGTGATAATATCCCCACAACCATGTAATTCTACGGGGGTACACGCTCACTCAACCCAATTCTAATAATGTGTCTGAATACAATGCATTATTAACAGGACTTCAAATCACATGGCAACTAGAAATTCATCATTTGGAAGCTTATGGGGATTCCAAACTCGTATTAAACTAAGTAAGAGGAAAATATAAAGTTAAGCATGAAGATCTCCTACTTTACTATTAGGCGACAATTAAAATCGCTAACTCATTCGAGGAGTTTTGCATTAATTATGTGCCACAACATGAAAATGTATAATAGCCATATTAACTCTCCCTGCTAAATCCAGCAAATGCATTGCGATTGGAAGTCACCGGCTTCTTTGTCCTAAGAAAATATTTGAGGCAAATAAAGCCCATGCATCAGAGATGAACTTCGAGCGCAGAGATTAGCAATTCATCTTCATCAACCTCACACTCTAGGGATATTACTAGAGGATCCCAAAGAAGCTGCATAAACAAAGAAAGAGGCAGAGAAGTTTCATTATAATGTCAAGTTAGGCACTTTATATTGGAAAACACTGAGTGGTGTTTTAGTTTGGTGCTTATCACTATAAAAGCATAAGAAGTGTCAAAGAAGCGTATGATGGACTTTGTGGTGCTTACCAACTGGGATCGAAATTAGGGGACAGGATAAATAGAATGGGGTTCTACTGGCTAACAATGATGGTAGATGCTATGGTATATGTAAAGAGATGCCATCCTACCAGGTGCATGCAAGCTACATATATCAGGATCCAGAGCACGTACATCCAACTAGGACCACTTGGCCATTAGAGATGTGGGGAATGGATATTATCAACCCCATCATTCTATCATCTTCCCATGAACATCAGTTAATACTAGTTATAACTGATTACTTCTCAAAATGGGTAAAAACTATCTTTTTTAGAGAAGTATAACAACAGATATGGTCAAATTTATCAAACACCATGTAATCCACCTTTTTGGTGCTCTTAGATAGATCATTAGTGACAATGGTTCTCAATTTACTAGTAGGGCCTACATTAAATTTTGTGAGAAATTCAGAATAAAGAATGCATTTTTATCCCCAAACAATCCGGCTGCCAATGACTAAGCATAAGCATTCAACTAAATTATTGTAAAGTTTTTGTAGAAATTGGTCATCACAAGTCAGTGTGATTAGGATGAAAAATTAGGAGTTTGTCTATGAGCTTATCGCACAACAGTAAGAATACCGATAAGAGCCACACCTCTTCTCTATCATGTATGGGTGTGAGGCTATCCTACCTCTTGAGATCTAGATTCCTTCCATTTAGATGGCATAAGCAACAAGAATGACCACCAAATAGAAACACAGCAATGATTATGAGAGTTGGGAGTGTTCGATGAAAAAAGTTTAAAAGCTCAACAGCAAATAGAGTTTTGTTATGCACGAATATCTCAAGCCTTCAAAAAGAAAGTGAAAGAATGAAATTTCAAATAAGGCAACCTGGTCTTAACTATTAGACGACTGATGTCATGACACATAAGATTAAAGGAAAGTTCCAACTGAAATGGGAGAGTCCACTGGTAGTAGAGACAATCCACTCAATTGGATCATACATGTTGATCAATCAACAAGGTGATCAGATGATGTCAATCAATGAAAAATTTCTGAAGAAATACTACTCTTAAAGGAGTTAAGTCATTTGATCTCATTTTCAACATAGCGAATGGAGAGATACCACTCACTACTTAGGTGAAGCTCTATGCCCATGGTCGGGGGTACCAAACAAAAATGGATCTACGTCTTTTTGACTAAGGATAGTGGAAAATTTTGGTTCATAAGCCAAAGAAAATCCTCATTAACTACATCATGTTCAGGGTAAAAACATGAACAACCCAATGCTGCTAAAGCAAAAGGAAGAGGAAAATGAAATCCTCGTCAATCCCATCGTGTTGGGGAAAAGCATGAACCGCCAATGCTGCAAAAGCAAAGGGAAGAGGAAAATGAAATCCTCGCCAACCTCTTCATCCTAAGGGTTAAAATATGAGCAACCCAAAAGTCTTAGAGGCAAAGGGAAGAGGAAATGTTTAGCATATAAGTCCAAACAAGATCCTAATAACTAATCATGCTGAGGGGAATAGTATGACTAGCTCAACACAAATGATGATTGGTGAAGGCAAACTTGATAGTTGGGATTTGCTTAAAATCTCATGATAAATCTGTCATAACAGTATCCTTATTCAATTATAAGGGTACATCACTGTCTAAAGCTGCAAAGATAAAGGGAAGAGGAAAAATTTGGCATATAAACCCAAACAAAATTCTTGACAACTTATTATGCTAAGAGAAATAATATGGCTAGCCCAACTCAAACGGTATTTAGTAAAGGTAAATCTAATTTATTAATAGCTTAGGGTTTGCTAAAAATCCTAATAAGATCAAACTCCTATCATGTTAAGGTTTCACCTCTGACATAAATGCTTTGATCTCCCTTAGTGCCTTAGTCATAACAATTACCTTTGAAAATCATTTCTAAGCAACATGAGTCAAAGTTCCCAAATGCTTCCTATCAAGTTAAAATCAAACCTCTAATGAGCAAAAATCCAAACTAAAATTTAGGTTACCCCTAGTAGTAATAATTTGATTGTTATTGAATTTTCTGTCAAGTTAAACCTTATATTTGATAGCAAAACTTTCCCAGTCACTTTATTCCTTGCAGCCAAAATATTTGTCATGTTAAAATAATACCTTTGATATCAAAATTTTGAGTCAACATTCAAGACTAAGGGTTTCTAGAGCTCAATAAACATCTAAGTCTCTAAATGGTTCAACAGTACAACTATAAGAGCCGAATAATCAAGAATGTGACGATTTCAGAAGACAATTTCATTCTACCCCATTAAGATCGCAACACACAATGAAGATTATAAAGGAAAGATCAAAATAGTCCAAAGTATTTTGAAATTTGTCAAAAATTAATGACAAAATTTTGAAACTTTGGAGGGTTTTGTAGGCATTTAAAAAATATAGAACAATCAACTAATACAAAAGTGCTAGACACGGTTCCCCTAGCACGCTTAGTGGTGTGTGCCCAAGAGCGTGCACCTGGGCTCCAAGGAGTGCGGGTCTTTTAGACAAGCGCATCCCAAGCACGTAAATCCCAGAAATGCACATGCCCAAGAGTGCACGTGCAATCGCAGCAAACGCATGCATCCCTAAAGTGCGTGCCCAGGAGTTCATGCCTCTCAAGTGCATTAAATAATGAAAATAATAGTAGTATAGTTCAAAAAGAAAGGCATTGAGCTGATCTAGCCCTGTACGCGCCCAAGCAAGCATGCTCCATGAATAAATACGCCCACAACTAGGTGTCAGGTCAATTGGGTAGGCACCGCAGACCCGTGCCCCTCGCTGGGCGCCCAACATTTGTTGAAGAGGATGTGGGATAGTAATGCAGACCCTCGCGCGTGCCAAGTGTTGTTCGCACCTAGGAATTCACATGCACCAAGAATTGTGCATGCACATAGGGTCGCGCACACCCAGCACAATGTGCCAAGGTGCACATCTGCGCCAAGGGCACTCATCAGAGCTGCATGCTCCCAGGGCCGCATGCGCTCCCTGGACTTTGAACTCCTGCGGCTTTATTCACCCCTCAGGCCGCATGCTCCCTCGGCGGTGTGCATCCCCTGGGCTGTGCATGCCTTGATGCGCACGCAAAGGGATGTATGTGCCCTGATGCATGAGCATGGGGACGTGTACATAGGGATACGAGCACATAGGGAGGTGGGTGTCTTTGGATGCCCGCACCCACAGAGGCGCGTGCCCTTGGACACATGCAAGCCATTGGCCATGCATGTGTGATCAGGAGCGTGCACCCATGGACGAGTGCGTGCCATGGGCCACGTGCATGACTAGGCATCCACCCTTGGATGCACGTGCACACCATGGGCCGTGCGCATGCGACCAGGCCCGCACAAACTGTGCATGCATGCTCAGGGATGCTTGCGCTTTGGGCTGTGCTTGCCTTGGGCTGTGCTTACCCGGGGCCACGTGCTTGTCAAGAGCCGCGCATACCGTGGGCCACGTGCTCATCTAGGTCTGCTCACACCTAAAGTCATGCGTGCCCTGGAGTGTGTGCCCTGCATTTTCGGGTGTGTGTTTTTGGAAAAAACCGGGGATCTTTCCATTACCATTGAGAAAAATTGAAGATTATAGAAATTTCTCTCGATTGCAATGAAAAGATTCAAGAAAATAAAAATAGATGAGACGACTTATAGAATACGTCGCTCTCTTTATATAGAAAATTGTGGGATCGAGGCAGCTATGAGAATTGATCTATTCCTTATTGAGAATCCGACATTGAAGGTTGGAGGGGGTGGAGATTTCTTGAATCCGCTCTTTTCTTCTCATTTTAGAAGAAGCTTTGACTCTTGTGTGGGGAGAGATTTGGCCAAAAAAAAATTTTGAGTCCCTCTTAGGGGTATTTATAGGCTCCAGGCTGTTGAGGGGGTTTTTTTGTAGATAAAAATAGAATCTTGTTGTAATCTTGATGAAATATTTAAGTTTCTTTTTGATAAAAATTGCTCCAAGATTTATTGTATCTGTTTCGAACCCTGCACCAAAAATTAATTAGACTCAAATTAGAATTTGTAGGATACACAAAATAGTCCGTCGAGTACGTGAGACGGGTCCAAATTATTGTGCGCGAGACCGGACCTCACTATGTGCGAAGCTGGACGGCCAACCTCGAGGCACAAGGTTGGTAGACAGCGTCGCTCTCGCGAAGCTGGTGACCAGCCTCACATGAGGCAATTTTTTTTAATGTTCTACAAGACCCCCTTTAAAGTTTTCAAAATTTTATCTCTTATAAAGATTTTGAAATACTTTGGACTCCTATCCTAGATTGGTGTCCCAAATCTAGACTATTTACTTTAAAACCAACTATTTAAGGTGCCCAATAAAATTTGCTAAGGATATAGTGTTGTCATAGCAAACTAAGTTTTGTTGATCATTATGAGGTTAACTCGTCTGGATAATAGACAAAGTCTTGGTGATTGGGTTAGAATCGCAAGATTATAGACAACGGTATGGCTGATGTGCCTATGAAGGGATGATCATTTTAAAATTGATGGATGGATTTAAAGGAGTTTGTGGATGATTTCATGGAAGATGGAACTTGCTAAGGGTGTGGAGATACCTTAGCAAGCTGAGTATTTTGATTATGATGTGACTCATTTGGGTTGCCAAACAGAGCCGATGACTCGTCTGGATGACAAAAAGAGCCAGTGATTATTTTTGTATTGAGGGGTGACTCGCCTGACTGACAGACCGAGCTAGAATGATGGAATTAAGATCGAAGAATCATGGGCCGAGGTGTACTGTCCAATGGGGTTTTGGCAGAGGAGCTTAATTGCACACGCCTGGAATTTGGCAGAGAATCTTAATTGCACATGCCAAAATGATCAGATTAGGATCATTAAAAACTTTATCTATTGTAATGTGTGTGATGATTTAAATCTTACTGTCAGGGGTAAGAGCTTAACTTGACACATTTGTTTATATTTGGGTGAGATGGTTTGAATCTCGCTGTCAGAGGTAATAGTTTAATATGATAGGTTTTGTTGTTTTTGTAGATACCAAAAAAAAAAAAAAAAAAAAAAAAAATCCAAATTTGCTAAGTGGGCACACCCGCGGGTGCACCCGCGGGTTGCAACCCGCGGGAGCACCCGCGGGTTGTTTTTCGTTGTTTCCCATTGATTTGTTTCCTATTTTTGGACTGATAATCTGTGATCCGATTTTTCAGGAGAGAGAATTGAGCCGGATTTGGAGCTTCTTCGGTTTATAAAATACAGGAATTTAACGGGAGAAGGGACTTGGGACTTTTGGACTTTTGACTTTTGGATTCTTGGACTTTGGGAAGATTTCGGGCGAGCTCGTGAGATCAAAGAAAAGAGCAGAGCCATCTTCTCCTGGTCGGACGGTCAACGGAGGCAGCAACGAGACTCCACCGCCACCCGAACCCACAAAAAAAAGGGAATAAATTAATATTCCCGTTCTTGTAATTCTTCAGAATTTTTGTAATCTCAAATCTTCATTGTAATCAAATAATTTTTGCAATGGAATCAAATATGCAATTTTCGGGCGTACAAGAACTGGCGACCACAGTGGGAGCTCCTCTGTTTACCACAGAGAATTTGGTGGCGCAGTCCGACCGGGTGCCGATTGGCTCAATAGTTGAGACGCTGGTCATAGAAGTTGACCAGCAAAAATATGAGGAATTTCTTTCCTCCTCTGATTCGGAGCCTAGGCGTCATCGCCGGGTGACGATGAAAAAAGGTGAGGCGTCATCGCCCACCGGAAAGGCGTCATCGCCTATGAAAACTTATGAGGCGTCATCGCCCGTTCGAACTGACAGGACGTCATTGTCTGTCAAGAACACGGCGTTATCGCCCATTCCAAAGTCAAGCCAAAAGTCAAACCTGTCCCTGACCCGCTCTCAGAAGAGAAACCTGAGGCGTAAGGCCCAGCGGGACCGCCTCAACAGTGCCTCTGAAAAATTGTGGTCAGAAAATCCAGATCAGGAAACATCGGGAAGAAAAAATTCCAAAAATGAAAATCCGCAGGCGGAACTGCGGGTTGCACCGCACAGGGGCAACCCCGCGGTTGCAACCGCGGGTTGCACCCCGCGGGTGCAACCCCGCGCTTGCAACCGCGGGTGCAAACCCGCAGTTCCAACCGCGGGTTGCAAACCGCAAGTTGCAACCCGTGGGTTGCACTCCGCAGGAAAAATCAAGGGTTGGTTCTGGTGTCTATTCGGGCACACGCGCAGTGAGCACACAACGCACATCTAACTTTTTGGTTACTCTCCCAGGTGTACCATCCCGTTCCTCTACAAACAAATATAAGGATGTGCTCATGAACTCACCTGAGGATAGGTCTTCAAATTTCTCTTCGGATGAACATATTCATGATAGAATCCTCCAAATCCTGAAGAACAAGTCAGATGCGTACGAGGCCCGTACAACTGCGCAGGCTAGCACACACTCCAGAAGAATCCGCAAAAGGGTTGGAGAACAATCTAATGCTGGAAAAGAGCTCAGCCCCGAAATATTGCAAACTCTCCAGTATTATGAACCAAGTTTCAATGCAAGCGGCGTCAGGTTGCAAATAGGGATAAAGAAGTATCTCAAGACTTGAGAGAATACCTCAATTGGAAGAAGAGCTCTGCACAGAATACTCCTCAATGCCAATGCGAACAGTTAATCTCAACTGTTCTATCAAACTGCGAGTGCCATCCGAGACGGTCCGTTTTTGAGTGGATCACCGAATCCAAAGGAATATGGACAATAAAGAGGGTGTGCTCTGGAACCGATCTACCTGCTGCCTCATCAAATATGGTTAATAAAGGTAAAAAGGTGGTCGGAAACAACCTTTCGGATAAGGAAATTACTCCAGGGTCAAAAGGAGTTTCTATCGAACCAGAGGGCGTGCTTCTAGAAGAAGTCTCTGAAAGGCTTGAGAGACAAGAAAAACGTCTCGAACAGCATGAGGAGACCATAGAAGAAATGAAACAACTTTTGATTGAGTTGCTGGCTCAAACTAGAAAGAACCAATCATCGCCGTCCATTTCTAGTCAGCAGAAAGGAAAACGGCCTGTCCAAATAAATGAAGACAACGAAGACGAAGATGAAGAAGTGCCTCCTCATTCAAGAGAGGAAGAGGAAGTGAAAGTCATCCTCAATCCTCACGCAGAGAAAATAGAGAAGATGGAGAACCAATTACAAGCTCTTCTTCATCGCAAAAAGCTACAAGAGGTGGGGGTAGTCCGTCCATATCCCGTAGAATGGGAGACCGTACCCTATCCTGCAAAATATAAACCGTTGAATCTTCAATCATTTGACGGTAAAAGTTCGCCGCAGCAACACATCTTCTATTTCCTCTCACAGACAGGACATCTCATGGGGAATGATCCAACTATGACTAGGATATTTGCGAGCACTTTACGGGGGCCCGCATTTACCTGGTTTATGCAACTTCCCCAAGGAACAATTAAATCTTGGGCTGATGTAGAACGTGAGTTCCTAACCCGATTCTTTGAAGATGATACAGAAGTCTCCATATTATCTTTGCTAGCAGCGAAGCAAGAAGAAGGCGAAACGGTCAAAACTTATGTCGAGCGGTTCCGAGAACTTTCCGTTCGATGCCCACATGGCATGACGCAGGATACGCTTGTGGAAACCTGCAGACATAACTTGTTGACCGATATTTTAGACAAGATGGGTTCGGTCGAATCCAAGTCATGGAAGGATCTGCTTAAGCAGGGCGAACAGGCCGAAGAAATACTTCGACGTCTCGAAATGCAACAGTCTGCAACCGGAGACGGTGCAAACGAATCTCCATTCCATTTTTCCCGTTCAAAAGGGAAAGACATAACGGCAATGGCGGTAGAAAGTACACTGAAGCAGAAACCATGGCCAACTACAAGCAACACAGCAAAGTCGCCCAGACTTCAAAAGCAGTATTCGTTCAAGGATGAACATACTGCTACTATGTTCAATCTGCTCAGCAAACGCAAGATGCTTAAATTGCCGGAGAGCAAGAGACCTGAAGAAGTAGGGAAAACTAACGATCCGAATTACTGCATGTACCATCGGATTGTAGGTCACCCCACAAAAAATTGTTTTATCTTAAAAGATAAAATTCAAGCGTTGATTGACGCTGGAGCAGTTCAGCTCAAAGCTGAACAAAAAAGGAGTTAGAACTAACTCCGACACATTTAATGCGTGAGGTCTAAAGGTACCACTTGGGCTCACAACAATTCCCAAAAAATGGGCTCAGGGCTGTTAATTTAAACCCCCATATATATATATATATAAAAAAAAAAAAATGAATTACCCAATGCCGCTAAAGCTACGGGAAGAGAATAAATTTCTCGCCAACCCCATCATACTGGGGGTAATAAGTATGAACCACCCAACGCCGCTAAAGCTACGGGAAGAGAATAGATTTCTCGCCAACCCCACCATACTAGGGGTAAAAAGTATGAATTGCCCAACGCCGCTAAAACTACGGGAAGAGAATAAATTTCTCGCCAACCCCATCATACTAGGGGTAATAAGTATGAACCACCCAACGCCGCTAAAGCTACGGGAAGAGAATAGATTTCTCGCCAACCCCACCATACTGGGGGTAAAAAGTATGAATTGCCCAACACCGCTAAAGCTACGGGAAGAGAATAAATTTCTCGCAAACCCCATCATACTGGGGGTAATAAGTACGAACCACCCAACGCCGACAAGGCTACGGGAAGAGAATAAAATTCTCGCCAACCCCACCATGCTGGGGGTAAAAGGCATGAATCACCCTAAACTGCTAAGGCAAAGGGAAGAGGAAAAGTTTGGCATTTAAGCCCAAACGAAATTCTTGACAACTCACCATGCTGAGGGGAATAGCATGGCTAGCCCAACTCAAACGGTAGTTGGTAAAGGCAAAATCAAACCCGTTGATAGCTGGGGGTTTGCTAAAAATCCCACGACAAATCTGTCACAACAGTATTCTTATCCGAATATAAGAATACATCACTGCTCTAAGCTGCTAAGGCAAAGGGAAGAGGAAAAGTTTGGTATTTAAACCCAAACGAAATCCTTGACAACTCACCATGCTGAGGGGAATAGCATGGCTAGCCCAACTCAAACGGTAGTTGGTAAAGGCTAATCAAATCCGTTGATAGCTGGGGGTTTGCTAAAAATCATAATCAGATAAATCTCCTGTCACGTTAAGATTTCACCTCTGACAGCAAAACTTTTCTTGTCATTTTGCTCCAACAGAGCAAGCGACACTCCAAAATATTAGTCAAGTTAAAATCATACCTCTGACATCATAATTCAAAATCAAATGAGATAAGATCCGATTAAATCCCTTGTCACGTTAAGATTTCACCTCTGACAGAAAAGAAAATTCACACTTCATCAAGTCCAACATTACAACCTCTGATGAACGTGCTTTTGATATCGTTAAGTTGAAAATCACCTCTGACGAAAATCATCTCCCTATCAAGTTAACAGTTACCTCTGATAGTCCGATTCCAAAACTAAATACGTTAACCGTCACCTCTGTTTAGTTAGCTTGTCCCTATCACGATCAGATCCTCTGAATAGGTTAAGCTCCAAGACACGTTTAATGTCACCTCTGTCTTTTCCTGATTCGTCATACTAGATGTCACTGAACGGTTAGGATTAAAATAAGCACGTTAATATTATACCTCTGCTTGACCTAAAATAAGCACGTTAACATTATACCTCTGCTTGTCCTCTAATGAGTACGTTAAAATCATACCTCTGCTTGTTATGGAATAAATAAATATATTAATAGTTATCTCTATCGACCAAATCTTTTAAAAGGTCTATAACCAAAATTAAAAAAATCCAAAGTATTTCGAAATTCAGTACGGTTCAATACAGAACTTCAAAAACTTTGGAGGGGGTTATGTAGATACCAAAAAAAAAAAAAAAAAAAAATCCAAATTTGCTAAGTGGGCACATCCGCGGGTGCACCCGCTGGTTGCAACCCGCGGGAGCAACCCGCGGGAGCACCCGCGGGAGCCCCCGCGGGAAGCAACCCGCGGGAGCCCCCGCGGGTTGCCACCCGCGGGAGGATTCCCGCGGGTTGCCACCCGCGGGTTGTTTTCCGTTGTTTCCCTCGCGGGTTGCCACCCGCGGGTTGTTTTTCGTTATTTCCCATTGATTTTTTTCCTATTTTTGGACTGATAATCCGTGATCCGATTTTTGAGGAGAGAGAATTGAGCCGGATTTGGAGTTTCTTCGGTTTATAAAATACAGGAATTTAACGGGAGAAGGGACTTGGGACTTTTGGACTTTTGACTTTTGGATTCTTGTACTTTGGGAAGATTTCGGGTGAGCTCGTGAGATCAAAGAAAAGAGCAGAGCCATCTTCTCCTGGTCGGACGGTCAACGGAGGCAGCAACAAGACTCCACCGCCACCCGAACCCACGAAAAAAAGGGAATAAATTAATATTCCCGTTCTTGTAATTCTTCGGAATTTTTGTAATCTCAAATCTTCGTTGTAATCAAATAATTTTTGCAATGGAATCAAAGATGCAATTTTCGGGCGTACAGTTTTGAGATGAGATGGTTCAAGTCTCGCTATCAGAACTAAGAGTTTAACATGATAAATTTACGGGATTTTTAGCAAATCCCCAGCTATCAATAAATTTGACATGCCTTTACAAATTGTTGTTTGTGTTGGGCTAGCCATGCTATTCCCCTCACCATGCTGAGTTGTCGAGAGTTTTGTTTGAGTTTAAATGCCAAACGTTCCTCCTTCCATTTGCCTTTTAGGCATTGGGTTATTTCTATCCCCAGTATGATAGCGTTGGTGAGGATTTCAATTTCCTCTCTCCTTGATCATTCTGGCCTTCGGGTAAAGTCACCTTCATTGCTTAAATGATAAATTTCATTCGAGTAGATTGTCTATACTACAGAGGGTTCTTCCCATTTGAGGTTCAAATTTGTTTGTTTTTTCTTGTCTTCAGGGTCATGATCCCTTTCTTTGAAAGTCTTTCCTTTTGAAATGCGTGCTTGATATAATTGGATTTGCTATTGGGATTGGTAAGCATGGCAATGCTTTTCATATGTCACAACATCTGCGCAAAAGTAGTTGATTCTTCTTATGCGAATCCAGAGTTTTGGCCCTGCCTGGCGGGCCCTGCAAGTCCTTCTTGAGCTTTCCTTTTTGAGAAGCAACGATAGTACCATCCTGTGATTTGTAGTATAGAGTTTGTAGCACTACATCATAGTAGAGTTCAGTTGCCTTCTGCTTTACTGAGGCTGTTTCCTTCAGATCTTTTGGAAGTATATTATTATATGGTGCATAATTTATGAATGAAGAGTGTCAGTCCAGGGGCTCAAGACTTGATCCAACTTGTTGCACTTTGTCTACATCCAATATTATTTTAGAGCAACGAAGATTGTGGCTCCCGATAGTGATGCGCTTGCTTGACTTAGATGACAGTGCCAAAGTTACAATGAGTGATGCAGGGGCATCTTTGTATATATTCTTTGTCGCGATACATGGTCGATGTGAAAATTTTCTAATTTGTTGGCCAATTTAATTGTCACACGATGATAGAGCACAAGGATTTCATGTTAACCTCATACTCTCCAGCCATCAGGTCAACGATAACTTTCAAATTGTCATACGCCTTGAGACGATTCACCCCTAGCTGCTGAGCTATTTAGAAGTTGATTATGAGCACATTGTACTCTGTCACTTCGTTTGTGCATGGTTCAGTAAGTGAGCACACTTGGAGGGATCACATGTTTGTGAGAACATATCAGTACTACCCCCTGTTGGTAGTGAAAATTTCTAAGTAAAAGGAATTTTCCACAACAGAACGCGCAGCTAACTCTATAGTTCCGCGTGTGGCTATCTTAGCCCCACATTTGAGTAAAACGTGGAGCTAATCAATAGCTCCACGTTCTGACGCAATTAGCTCAGCGTGAACAGATAACCAGAATCATAAATTGATTGTGATTGAGATTTGGGTTTATCCAACACCCAAATTGAGTCCAATCAGAATTCCAAATCAAGATATTTAAATCAAAATCAAATATTTGATTAGAATCCTTAATAAATACAAATTCTATTTAAATAGAAACTCTCATTGGCCTAAGGCTATAAATACCCACTTGAGGAAGCCTTTGAGGATCTTTTTGGAGCGTATAAGAAGTTTAAGTTACGCGTGAGAGCCTTAAATCCATCAAGATCAGTAGAGAAAGATCAAGTCGGCCGTCATCTTCATCAAGTAAGAAGATCATCGACGTCAGATCGTCCGAAGGAGCTACTAGATAGATCCTATCGCTGCGAGAACGCACTATATTTTGTAAAAGAGAGCGATAATTATAAATCCTCTCGTTTATTCTTTCTTGTTCACTTTCGTTATAATCTAACTTGTATTCAATGGAAGGATGCAACAATTTTGCTATGAACAAACTGGCAACCACAGTGGGAGATATCTTTTTTTTACTAAAAAAGAGATCGTGGCGCAATCTGACATCGAGAGGATCGGATCTGACGTTAACATGCTCGTCATGGAGAACGACCAATAGAAGTACGAGGAGTATCTCTCCTTTAAGTCAGGTAACATGACCGAAACGCAGTGCTATCATTGCGTGCGCTCCAATACCCGTAAATTGAGTAATCGGGAATCCACCGTTAATCGGGGACCCTTGGAGACCGCGGCCATAGAGCCGTCGTTTGGGTAGAAAGCCCTAGTAGAGGATGATCTCTCTACTGCCGAAGAAGGCTCGGGAACTGGATTGACCAGAACCCAACTCCGGAACAGAAATCGGAGAGTTAGGCGAAAGGCCTTCAAAGCCCGCGTTAAACACGAGGCTAATTAGGCAGCAGAATACGAGGATACAGTACCTCGCGAACTGGCTTGTGTTAATCGCAAGACCAGTCAGTATCACGTTAAACGCAAAGCTGCAACTTGCGTTAATCGCAAGGACAGGCCAGCATATGATTCTCCATGCGAGGCTATTTTATCTGGACTTAAAACCAGAGAAGCTCGTGTTAATCGCGAGGATAAAATGCTGACAGACCCAGCATGTGATGGTGATTCCCCATGCGAAACTAACACTAAGCTTAGCAAAGCCAGAGAGACTTACGTTAATCGTAAAACTCCTTACATTCGCGTAAATCGCGAAAATTATTTTCAGACTTGCGTTAATTGCAAGAATCGCATTAAACGTGAATTTATGACTTGCGTAAATCGCAAGAATAAGCCAGTATGCAAGAATTTTCTTCCACGCAAGGCTAAAATTTCAGAAGCTAAACTTCTGCAGAAATGCAAGGCTAGCGTAAAATGCGAGGCTAGCATATCAAAATGCGAAGCTATTATTCAGCCCTGCGTATCAAAACGCGAAGCTACTTCTCAGCCTTGTGTGCCAGAATGCAGAGCTAGTTCTCAGCTCCGCACAAATCAACCTAAATACAAAATCAACATTGATAATCATATCATTAGACCAGAACTTAACACTAATAATTCCAAGAAGCTCCAGTGGGCCCCTAGACCCTCTCAACAGATGAATAGGCCCCACGATCCCGTGTTCAAAGCCACTGACCTCAGAGAATACCTAACCAAGAAAAAAAGCATAAATCAAGTTCAGTCTGATTCTATTTGTCATTGCGAGCAGCTTATGACAGTGGTATCGACTGTAATGAATAGTTGTTGCTGCAACAAGAATAGAGTATCGGTGTTCGATCAATTAACTGAGTTGGACAAAAACTTTGCTAAGAAGACAAAAACTACTCCCCGAGAAAAAGAATGGAGAATTGTAACTTCTAACATGGTTGGAAAGGGGAAGAAAATCATAGAAAAAAATGATGATTCGGAATCAAGTGATGAAAAACCTCATCATTTTACCCGACTTAAGTCAGGCGCTGTCCCGACTCGAAATTATAAGAAACTCTAGAAGGATCTTATGACGATGATAGCGATAATTCAGCTATAGCTTCTCCTCGTTCTTCGGCGTCATCTAAATTGTAGAAATCAGCATCATATATGATGGACAAATATGATGATATTGATCAAAGAATGGAGGCCCAAGAACAGATGATCCGAGATCAACAAAAACCGATCGAGAATCTCAAAATGATGCTCTTAAAGATGGTTGAAAACACCCAAAAAATAGTCGAAGATAAGTCCAGAAGTTCTTTAGAATCACCACCAAAGAAAGAAAAGGAAAAGATAAATGAAGAAGATAAAGAAGAAAAGGCTTACTCGGCACATGAGGACGAGGATAAATATTCTTTTCATGACCCTCATGAAGAGAAAATTGAGAGGTTACAAAGCCAACTTGATGCCTTGATATGTAAGAAGGAACTGAAGAAATCAGGGGTGTCAAGACTGTACCTGTCTGAATGGGATTTGGCACTATACCCTGAAAAGTACAAACCGCTCAAGTTAGAGCCATACGACGGGAAAGAATATCCCAATCAGCATATCTACTACTTCTTGTCCCAAGCAGGGTATTTGATGGGCAATGACCCAGTGATGACCAAGGTATTTGCAAGTACCTTGTGAGGGTCCGCTTTCACATGGTTTATGCAGTTGCCCCCAGGTACTATCAATACTTGGTATGATGTTAATAGACACTTTCTCGCACGTTTCTTTGAGAATGATACCGAAATATCTGTTCATTCCCTTCTTGCAACAAAGCAAGGGGAACAAGAAACGGTGAAGGATTTTATAAAAAGGTTCTGGGAGAAGTCCGTGCACTGCAAACATGGAAAGATCCAGGAAACTCTGGTGGAAATGTGCCGGCATAATCTCAAAACCAACGTGCTCTTAAAAATGGGAGCCGTAGAGTCCAAGACTTGGAAGGATTTACTTAAATACGGGGAGGAAGCTGAAGACTTGATCCACCGAGTTGAAGAATCCCGTGGAGCAAGGAATCTTGGAAATAATAGGCCGCACACGCAAAACAACAATCAGAACAAGGGAAAAGCAGGAATGGCATCAGATGCCGCTCCACAAAAAATAAATCCTCCAAACCCGAAGTCCCAAAATCAAAAGGGCACGAGATAGAATAGGCCCCAACAAGAGAGGACCTATACTTTTAAGGCGGAACTGACACCTACACTCTCCCATATGCTCCTTAGGAAAGGAATGTTAAAACTTCCAGAAAATAGGAAGCCGGAGGATGCTAGTAAAACCAACAACCCCAACTATTGTCTATATCACAGGAATGTTGGATACCCTACCAAGGACTGTTACCATATGAAGAACAGGATACAGGCATTGATAGAAGCTAGGGTTTTGACGCTGAAAGAGGAACAAAGGAAAGTCACTGCTAATATAGCAACCCTGGTGGTAGGGACCCATGAATTCTTTGCAGGAGTAACTCCGATACCAGAAGGGAAGCTAGTCATGAAGAATTATGACCCACATGAAAGAGCACAGAAAGGACTTGTCCCCGTAACTACACAAAGAGGGAAAGTCATGTGGGTCCACCCTGATTTATTACAAGATGAACAATGGACCGCCTCAGGGAGCCAGAGGAAAAAGCGGATTAGTAATACTATTTCCTCAAAAATAAAAGAAGAGTACATAGTTGCAGGAGCATTCACAGACTCTGAAGAGAAGGCCGAAACTATAGCCGCTCACCAAGATGAGGCAGGTCCTTCCGGCACTCGATCTGGTAAAGCCTACCTCAAAGACTACACCAGAGTAGACCCGAAAAATATATACGGGGAGCTCGTGAAACCTGCAAAGCAAAAAGGGTTTCGTTTCCAACAAAATCCTGTAAAAGACGAAGAGTTCAAGGATGCTACGTTTAAATTTGACATAATATCTCAGTTGGCAAATATCCCAGCTCGAGTTACACTTTACGAGTTGCTGCGATTATCGAAATCAACTCGTGAAGCATTAATGGAGGCTTTGGCAGACTCTGAGTCATTCCTAGCATAGATTGTCGAGCCAGCCGATGAAAAACAGGTCCCCTGCCCTCGCTGTCATCAAGTAAGGAGGCAAGTTCCGCAGATTATTGTTTCTCCAGAGGACATGCAGGTAAGAAATATAAAGCATACTAGGCCTTTATATTTCACTAGATATATCGGATCTATAAAGTTGGACCGCATTCAAATCGATCCGAGGTCTGCATTGAGCGTTATTCCCAAAAAATAGATGCAGCTATTGGAAATTTCGCCCCATCGCCTGACACCAACAAATACTACGATATACAAGATCAACGCCAATGATAGCTGTCCCCTCGGGAAGATCCAACTTCGATGTCAAATCGGAGATTTGAGGACAAAAATTACATGCTACGTTATAGACGCAGACACGTCTTATAACATCCTACTGGGGCGACTATGGATCCATGCCTATATGATAGTCCCATCGACTCTCTATCAATGTATGAAGTACTGCGATGAACAAAGAGAAGTCCGTACGCTAGTTTTAGATAAGCAGCTATTCAAAGGACTAGAAAACTACTTTACTGATGTTGTGCTCTACAAGCCGGCCCATGAAGTCTCCAATAACAACCGCAAAGGGCCTCAAGAACCTGACGTCAGCGAAAATGAGGCGGACATTGAATACGAATCTCCAGAAAAGGATAGTGGGAGTGACTATGAGATAAACCCTCACATAAATTTTAACGTGAATTTTGATAATAATGTAACTGATGTAGCAGAGGATGAGTGGATTATTAATAAAAATATAAAATTAATCTACGAGCCTGCTGTTGCTACAGAGTTTGAGCCTTCTTGTACTTCCACCGAGGCGGATGACCTGTCCAGACTTGAAGTTCTGGCGGCATATCATTTACCAATCAGATCATCGCTCACTCTCGTTCTAAAATAACGAAGGGACGAGATCACTTCTTTGAAGTACCTCCACGACAAGTATCTCAAAAACCAATTGTCTTTGGCAAAGTGATCGCATCGCGTAACCAAAGACAAAGTAGCGAAAGTGATGAACAAATATCACCATAATTTCACTTATACGAGTAGAAATCCCAGCGAATGATGGAAAAAATTGGTTATAATTTTACCCAAAAACCGGGATTAAACTTTGGGAAAGGGCGACGAAATCTCATATTCTCGTTTAGACCAAGAGAGAAGAGCCCAGATTATTATCAGAAAACTCAAAGGGGGTTGGGCTATGTATCTACTCCTCCCTCACCGCCATACAAATACGAAGAGAGCTCTTCAACTGATGAAGATTTATATCCATGTGATTATGATTCAGATCTAAGTACCGATGCCTGGTTTCAATCTCTAACAGCAAATATGGTTTCAGCCGTACCAGAAAGTGACTAGGAACCAATTGATGTTCAAGACAATTCCTGGACTAAACACATGGATATCCTCTGGGATATTCGCTTTGAACAGTGTGACCCGCCCTCAGAAAATAAGCTAGTATAAGTTAACATGGGGACGGAAGAGAATCCGAAGCCCATTTTCATAAGCGTCACGCTAACTCTTTTAGAAAAGGAGGAACTTATATCCCTAATTAAGGAACATATAGATGTGTTCATATGGAGTTATGAAGATATGCCCGGGCTTGATCCTCAGATTGCCACGCACCGTTTAAATATTAAGGAAGACGTCAAGCCAGTTAATCAACAGCAAAGGCGTTTTCGACCAGAGTTGATGGAGGCGATAGTTGCTGAGGTTAACAAACTCATAAAATCAGGATTTATTCGTGAAGAGAAACATCCAAATTGGGTGGCTAATATAGTGCCGGTTCGTAAGAAGAATGGCAAGATGCAGATATGCATTGATTTTCGGGATCTAAATACTGCATGCCCTAAGGATGAGTTCCCACTCTCGATTACTGATGTAATGATTGACAACACCTGCAGTTATGAGATGATGTCTATTATCGATGGCGTCTCAGGCTACAATCAGATTAAAATGTACCCAGACGATAAAAAGCATACGGCTTTCAGAACACCGCTGGGGGTGTACTGTTATACAGTAATGCCCTTTGGGTTGAAGAATGCCGGTGCCACCTATCAACGTGCAATGAGCATAATATTCAAAGAATATCTGCGTAAAATGGTGGAATGTTATGTCGATGATTTGGCGGTCAAGAGCAAAAACAAAGAAGACCACCTCCAGGATCTGAGAACAGTCTTCAATCTTATACAAAGACATCACTTGAAGATGAATTTCGCTAAGTCCTTCATGGGGGTGTCTAGTGGGAAATTCCTTGGGTTTATAGTTACTTCGGAAGGAATCTTTCTTGATCCCGAGAAGGTAAAAGCGATCAAAGAGATGCCACCTCCCGCAATCTTAAAGAATTGAGGGGGTTACAAGGAAAATTGGCCTATATCCGGCACTTTATCTCCAATCTATCAGGAAGATGCCAGTTGTTCTCCAGACTTATGAAAAAGGGGGTATGAAAAAGGGGGTTTCCTTCGTATGGGACGAGGCGTGTCAACGGGCATTTGATGACCTTAAAGAATACCTCACGAAACCTCTCGTCCTCATGACACCTGTCCCTGGACAATCATTCCTTATATATGTAAGGGCCATGGATAACGTGTTAGGAGTGTTGCTTGCTCAATATAATGAGCACGGTCATGAACATGACTTTTATTACTTAAGTCGAACAATGATCGGAGCCAAGCATCAGTATACTCCGATTGAAAAATAATGTTTAGCCCTAGTGTTCGCCGTCCAGAAAATGCGACACTATCTTTTAGGGCAAACAATTTATGTCATATCACGGGTCAATCCCTTGAAAATCCTTATGACAAAACCAGAATCTTTAAATGGCCGATTGGCAAAATGAGCATTACTGCTATCGCCATATGATATCCACTTTGTTCCTCAAAAAGCTATGAAGGGACAAGCGATCGTCGACTTACTCGCAGACCATCCAATTTGTCCCAACTCTAGGTTATCAGCGGATATCTCAAAACAAACGTCAGAAGTCAATGCAATTAGTAAAGAACAAGCATGGCAGATGTTTTTTTATGGTGCTGCAAAACGATTTACTGCTGGAGTGGGGGTGGTACTGATCTCCCCGCATAAACACATACTGCTTAATGGTTACTCATTGACAGAACCATGTACAAATAATGTGGCGGAATATAATGTGCTCATTATTGGTTTAAAAATGGCTCTCCAACTGGGGGTGAACTATCTAGAAGCATATGGAGACTCTAAGCTCATCGTCAATCAGATAACGGGCGAATACGAAGTCAGACATGAAGCCCTCATCTCCTATCATCAACTAGCCATTGCGTTGGCAGGATACTTCGATCAGTTTTGTATTTATCATATACCTCGAAACGAGAATATCTATGCAGACGCTCTTGCCGCATTGGCCGCAACTTTGGCAATCCCGCCAAATGCAGCTAAAAGTATAACTATTGGGAGTAGAGAACTTCTCCATCCAGATATGGTTTTCCAAACCAGGCAAGTATGTCAAACAAGCTTAACTCTAGAATCCTGTGATTGGTGATTTTCGTTCGTGGATTACGCTTTGTACGAGATGCTGCCAGAAGATCCAAAGGAAGCCACCTCAATAAAAAGGAAGGCCCAAAGATTTTATTATGATATGACGCTTCAGACTTTATATACAAAATCAAATGACGGTCCCCTACTGCGCTGCATTTTAAGAGCAGAAGCCGATGAAGTACTGAGAAAAACGCATTAATGCAAACCCCGTCAAGAATAACGAGACCCGTAGAAGAAAAAGAGAAAATCCAAGAACGCTCTCGATCAGGTTTGGATGGGAGATCTCGACCCGTTGCTTCAACAAAAACAAGAACCTCGGTATAATTGTCCTCAACCCGTTGTTTAATGCGAAGTAAGAACCTTGGTATAAGGAAGACACCACAAACGGTAGTGGAAAGCCGTTTGATAAGTCGATAATAAACGCCACGGAAGAATTCCGATGAGTTCAAATATTCCTTCAAAGAACCAAAGAGAATAAATTCACCAATTATCTGTAAACTGTCTCCCTTCTTATTCCATTAGATGCTTTTTTATAGGCTAGAAAAAATACAAAGAAAGTTTCCTGTAAGGAAAGTTCAAGAAATAGAAACAAACAAAAGAAAACAATCAGCCCCTTAATTTGGCTGATCAATACAAGAAAAGTTTAAGAAATAGAAATAAAACAAAAGGAAACAATCAGCCCTTTAATTTGCTGATCAATACAAGAAAAGTTTTGGAAAGAAAACAAAAGGAAACAATCAATTTTGACCAGATTGTTTTACTAGTTGAATCATATTGATGCATCTTTATTGAACTCGTGAACCATCCTCAATGGGCCTCCACGAATTTGCTTGAGCCAAAACCTCTTGAATTAGCCCATTAAGTGCATCTTTGAATTTCTTCCTTGTGCTCTTGTAGCCGGCCCAGTTGGAACTTTAACTGGCTCTTTTGTAGTCAAGCCATTATTTGCATCATTCCCCTCCTCTTGAAAAGGATTTGCCCTCAAATCATCATCTACATCAAAATGACTCAAATCAGTAACATTGAAAGTAACACTAACATTGTACTCACTAGGCAAATCAAGCTTGTAAGCGTTGTCATTGATGCGCTCTAGAACTTGGAAAGGACCATCCCCTCTTGGAAGTAGTTTGGAATGTCTTTGCACCGGAAATCTCTCTATTCTCATATGCAACCACACCCAATCTCCGGGTTCAAAAACAAGCTTGTGACGCCCCTTGTTGGCTTGTTTTGCATATTCCTCCGTTCTCTCAGTATTGAGCCCTGCCTTCTCATGTATCTGCTTAACAAAGATAGCCTTTTTCTTTCCATCAAAATTAACACTCTCAGAAACAGGTAATGGAGATAAATCTAATGGAGTCAAAAGATTAAACCCATAAATAATTTCAAACGGTGAGAATTTAGTAGCAGAATGAATAGATCTATCATAAGCAAACTCAACATGTGGTAAACACTCTTCCATGTTTTGATGTTCTTTTTAATTATTGCCCTCAATAAAGTAGATAAAGTCCTATTTACTATTTCGGTTTGACCATCAGTTTGTGGGTGACAAGTAGTAGAAAACAAAACTTGGTACCTAGCTTACACCATAAAGTCTTCCAAAAGTAGCTCAAGAACTTAGCATCTCTATCCGAAACAAAGATTTTAGGCATGCCATGCAATCTCACAATCTCCCTAAAGAATAAATCAGCAATATGCGAAACATCATCCGTTTTGTGACATGGAATAAAGTGTGCCATCTTAGAAAATCTATCCACAACCACAAAAATTGAATCTCTTCCATGTTTAGTCCTAGATAATCCTAACACAAAATCCATTGAAATATCAATCTAAGGCTCACTAGGAATGGGCAAAGGAGTATACAAACAGTTGGGCTGCACTATGGATTTAGCTTGCCTACATGTGACACATCTACCACAAATTCTCTCAATGTCTCGTTTCATGTGTGGCCAATAGAAGTGTTCCTGCAAAATAGGTAAGGTCTTCGCAACCCCAAAATGTCCCCTTAATCCCCCTCCATGGGATTCCTACACTAACAAATCCCTTAAAGAACAGTTATGCACACATAATTTATTTTTCCGAAATAAGAACCCATCATGTCTAAAGAACTTACCATAAGCGTTTTTCTCACAAGCTCGATACTCTTCACAAAATTCATGGTCATCAATGTATAAACTTTTAATGTGTTCAAAACCAAGCAATTTTGCATTAAGTGTAGAGAGTAATGCATACCTGCGAGAAAGTGCATCGGCGACCACATTCTCCTTACCTTGCTTATACCTGATGACATATGAAAATGTCTCAATGAACTCTACCCAACGAGCATGCCTTTTATTTAGCTTGTGTTGGCCCTTCAAGTGTTTCAAGGACTCATGATCAGTGTGAATCACGAACTCTTTAGGCTATAGGTAGTGCTGCCATGTCTCCAAAGCTCGAGCCAATGCATACAACTCCTTATCATAAGTCGGGTAATTTAAGGTTGTCCCGCTTAATTTCTCACTGAAGTAAGCAATTGGTCGACCCTCCTGCATAAGAATTTCACCTATGCCAATACCTGAAACATCACATTCAATCTAAAATGTTTTAGAAAAATTAGGTAAAGACAATAAGGAGGTATTGGTTAGTGTCTCTTTGATTAGCTAAAACGCCTTCTCTTGTTTTTCTCCCCATTTAAATCCGACGTTCTTCTTGATCACTTCGGTAAGTGGTGCGGCTATGCTACTAAAGTCCTTCATAAACTGCCGGTAAAAACTAGCAAGTCCATGAAAACTACGAACATTGCTTACACTTGTGGGACTCGGCCACTCTCGGATTGCACGTACCTTCTCTTCATCAACCTGTATACCCTGTGCACTAACAACAAATCCCAGAAATGCAAGCTTATCGATGCAAAAAATACACTTTTTCATGTTAGCAAATAACTTTTCTTTCCTAAGCACATCTAAAACTGATTTCAAATGTACGACATGATTAGCCAAGTTTTTGCTATAAATGAGTATATTATCAAAATAGACAACAATAAACCTGCCTATAAATGCTCGCAAAATATGATTCATAAGTCTCATAAAAGTGCTTGGTGCATTAGTCAACCCAAAAGGCATAACTAACTATTCATACAAACCATATTTTGTTTTAAAGGCGGTTTTACATTTATCTCCTTCTTTCATTCTAATCTGATGATAACCACTTTTTAAATCAATCTAAGAGAACACACAAGAACCATGCAACTCATCTAACATGTCATCTAAGCGTGGAATAGGATGACGGTACTTTACCTTTATGTTGTTGATGGCTCGGCAATCAACGCACATTCTCCACGTCCCATCCTTCTTAGGTACAAGTAAAACCGGAACGACGCACGGACTCATGCTCTCCCTCACATACCCCTTCTCTAACAACTTACTTACCTGGCGTTGAAGCTCCTTTGTCTCCTCGGGATTGCTCCTATAGGTTGATCGGTTTGGAATTGTCGCACCGAAAACAAAATCAATTTGATATTTAATTCCTCGAATTGGTGGTAATCCATGTGGTGTTTCCTCGGGAAAGACATCCTCAAATTCCTGCAAAAGAGAAACAACAGAACTGGGCAAAGCAGGATCAAGTTCGTTAGTATTTAAAAATGTCTCTTTGTATAAAAGTACAATCATCGGCTGATTTGAAAACATTGCTCGCTTAATCTCACTCACTTTTTGCATAGAAATTCTTTTGTTTTCTCTCTGATTTTCTCTCAATGGCTGAATTTTGATTTTCTTTTTCTCTCTCATTTTGCTCGGCCACTCTCTGATTTTCACTCTTTTTCTTTTGCTCACTCTCTTTCTTTTGCTCACTCTCTTTTTTTTTTTATCACTCTCTTTTTGCAACCTCACTTGATCTTCATAAAATTATTTTGGTGTCATTGGCACAAGAGTGATGGGTTTTTGGTTGAGCATGAACGAGTATTTGTTGGTGAAGCCATGATATTTAACTTTTCGATCGAATTGCCACGGTCGGCCTAATAGCAAATGTCCAGCTTGCATCGGAACTACATCACACAAAACTCCATCTTCATATTTTCCGATGCGGAATGAAACCAAAACCTGCTTATTTACCTTTACATCGCCACTATCATTCAGTTATTGTAACTTGTATAGTCTAGCATGTTTCAGTATGGGCAGTCCTAATTTCTCTACCAAGGTTGTGCTTGCAACATTAGTACAACTTTCTCCATCAACAATCATACTACATACCTTATTTTTGACGTAGCACCTAGTATGAAAGATATTCTCCCACTGCACTTCTTCAATTTCTTTTGCTTGCAAGCTTAGAAGTTTTCTTAACACCAACAATTCACCTTGAACTGCATATTCTTCTTCATCTACGTCCTCCAATGGTGGCATAGAGCCGATATCGGACTCGTTATCGGTTTCGATATCTCCATTACCCCTTATTACTATGACTCTTTTGTTCGAGCATTGACTTGCTATGTGACCCCTGCCTTGACATTTAAAACACTTAATGTCACGATTTCGAGAAGTGGAAGGGTCAGATTTACCTTGAGTGCCATGGTTGGTTGTCTCTTGTTTTGGCTCGAATTTAGGTTTTGCAGCTGGTTTCTCCTCTTTCTTCAAATGACTCGGTTTTCATAGGGAAAAACCCAAATTATGGGATGCACATGTACCACCTCTCCTCTTGAGTTGTTGCTCTACCTTGATGGCCATGTGCACCATATCCTCTAATTCCACATAATGCTGCATCTCCACCCTGTCATGAATTTCTTGATTTAAGCCATTCAAGAACCTAGCCATACTCGCCTCTCGGTCTTCTTCGATATTAGCCCGGATCATAGCAATTTCCATCTCTTGATGATAATCCTCCATACTCCGGTTACCTTTCGGAGCGTTGGTAATTTATTATACAACTCCCGGTGATAATGGCTGGGCACAAACCGCTTCCTCATCACTATTTTCATCTCTTCCCACATCTCAACCGGACGTTCCCTATTTCGCCGCCTGTTCAATACTAATTGATCCCACCACACAATAGCATAGTCAGAAAACTCAATGGCAGCAAGTTTTACCTTCTTCATCTCAGAGTAGTTGTGGCAATCAAACACTAACTCCACCTTTTTCTCCCACTCAAGATAAGCAATCGAACACTAACTCTACCTTAATACTACCCAAGTTATTATCTTCCCGATGCCTATCTTTTCTAAACCGCCCTCCATATCTCCTATTACCAACAACTGAACCCTGATTTTCTTCTTCATCAAAACCAGCCCCATAATACTATCCATCTTCATCTCTCACTCCCCGATGTTGAACTCTTTCCTTCCTATGCACCTTATGAGTGTTTTGTGGCTGTTCCAAATGTGTATTCTCCATCCGATCAATCCGCTCATGTACCTGCTCCAATTCTAATCTCATCACACATCTCATCTCACTCATCATGACTTCCATGAGAAACTTTGGGTCAGCCATCCCTATAGCACCTTCGGTGATGCTCTTTTCACTATTGTGAGACATGATTGCAGCAAATCAAAGTTAGAAAACAACAAAAAAAAGGAAAGGACCTCACACACTCCCTCACGTGTTTTCACTCAAAGAATGATTCACTCTATCCCACTCGTGTTTCACTCAGTATAATCGGTTTTTACCCTCTAATATGCTCACCACTCTTGTCTTTTTCCACTCGATAATCCTCTTTCAGTGCTTTTGAAACTATTCGAACAATATTCAAAATTCCAGCAACAATTCACCAAGAACTCACCAAGGGAATTTAGGTTCAAAAGGTAAGAAAACAAGGGATATGAGTGATTAGATTTTCAAAATACAATTCAGCAAAATTTCCAAAAAATTTTTTTATGGTTTTTGGGGTGAGGAGATTTTCGGGCTTATTGGAAACAAACGAAAGAGAATCTTTTTACTCCCTTTTTTCTTGACCTTTTTTTTCGGATCTTTTTTTTTGAATCTTTTTTTTGGATCTTTTTTTTCAGATTTTTTTTCAGATTCTTTCTTTCGTTAATAACAGAACAAGATTTAGAATGGGGTAGAAGAAAGAAATTCAGCTAGATAAGAAAAGGAAACTAAATTTAAATGGGATAGGCAAACCTGAGACGAGAAATCCTTGGCTCTGATACCAAATGATACGAACCCCGTCAAGAATAACGACACCCGTAGAAGAAAAGGAGAAGATCCAAGAACGTTCTCGATCAGGTTTGGATGGGAGAACTCGACCCGTTGCTTCAACAAAAACAAGAATCTCGGTATAATTAACCTCAACCCGTTATTTAATGCGAAGGAAGAACCTTGGTATAAGGAAGACGTCACAAATGGTAGTGGAAAGTCATTTGATGAGTCGATGATGAACGCTATGGAAGAATTCCGATAAGTTCGAATAGTCCTTCAAAGAACCAAAGAGAATAAACTCACCAATTATCTGTAAACTGTCTCTCTTCTTATTCCATTAGACGTCTTTTTATAGGCTAAAAAAATATAAGGAAAGTTTCCTACAAGGAAAGTTCAAGAAATAGAAACAAAACAAAATGAAACAATCAGCCTCTTAATTTGGCTGATCAATACAAGGAAAGTTTAAGAAATAGAAATAAAACAAAAGGAAACAATCAACCCCTTAATTTGCTGATCAATACAAGAAAAGTTCTAGAAATAAAACAAAAGAAACAATCAATTTTGACCAGATTCTTTCACTAGTTGAATCATATTGATGCATCTTTGTTGAACTCGTGAACCATCCTCAATAGGCCTCCACGAATTTGCTTGAGCCCAAACCTCTCGAATCAGCCCATTAAGTGCATCTTTGAATTTCTTTCCTTGTGCTCTTGTAACCGACCCAGTTGGAACTTGAACTGGCTCCTTTGTAGTCAAGCCATTATTTGCATCACGCATGATGGAGTGTGTGGAGCTCATTAGCCCGATCTAAAACTCGGGAACCATATAAGAAGACTAGGATACTACTGGCCAAGTATGATCACCGATGCAATGGCATACGTTAAACGGTATCATGCATATCAAGTACATGCCAAATTTATTCATTAACATCCAGAATACTTGCACAATACTATTGCTAGTTGGCCGTTTGAGGCATGGAGAATGGATATTGTGGGACCAATAACTCCCCCGTCATCCAGAGGACATCGGTTTATAGTTGCAATAACCGATTATTTTTCGAAATGGGCTGAAGCCGTGCCCATGAGAGAGGTGAAGACAACAGATATTGTTAAATTCATTAAACATCATGTCATTTACCGTTTTGGCTTTCCTAGAAGAATCATTCATGATAACGGACCGCAATTCATCAGCCAGGGATTCTCACAATTCTGTGATAAGTTCAGAATCAAGGATATTGCTTCAACGCCATATAACCCCACGGCAAATGGATTGGCCAAAGCCTTTAATAAGACTATTATTAAACTCCTTTAGAAGTTCGTCTCCTCCAACAAACGAGACTGGGATAAAAAGTTAGGAGAATGTTTGTGGGTTTATCGCACTACCGTTCGCACCCCCAACAAAGGCTACCCCTTTCTCCTTGGTCTATGGAAGCGAGGCTGTCTTACCTCTGGAGGTTCAAATACCATCGTTGAGAGTGGCATTAGCCACAAAGATGACAACAGAAGAATGCCATCAACAAAGATTACAAGAACTAGAAGCACTTGATGAAAAGCGTCTCCGGGCTCAGGAATAGATTGTCAAGCCCGAGTCTCGCAAGAGTTCAACAAGAACATTAAGCAAAGAACTTCTAAACAAGGAGACTTGGTTCTAGCTATTAAAAGGCCAATGATTCTGATCCACAAAACCAAGAGTAAATTTGAACCCAAATGGGAAGGACCATTCATCTTGGAGACGGTATACTCTAGTGGAGCTTATCGTTTAATGAACCAGGATGGTGACAGAATGATGATGCCAATTAACGGCAAATTTTTGAAAAAGTACTATGCATAAAAAAATTATTTACTGTCACATCTGGTTCATATCCCTAGGAGTATAGCCATCCACTTATTCAAGTTACGCATATTGAGCACTTGAACTTCTTTATTAAAATAAGACATGTGTAATAAAGCGCCTCTGTCTAAGTCAATGATCCTAATCTGACCATTCTGGTGTATGCGTTTAAATGCTTTCACCAAGCTATCAATTAGCTCTATTAAAGAGCTTTACCATGTATGATAATTGTAACCCGGTTGGTATCAGCAATCTAAGTTGCACAGATGAGCCTTGAATTGTTTTACTCAAACTATGAATTATTTTATGATAATTCTTTGTTGAGCAAAAAATTTTTTTTGTAGCCAACAGATAAAAGAATCAAAAGAATAATCTTTATTCATGAACTGAAAGAATAAAGTTACAAAAAATAAAAGAATTCAAAAGAATTATTGAGTATCTTTTATTACAAAGAATAAATGAATATATGAAAAAAAAGCAGGGGAGTTAAGGCTCTCCTAAAAACTTCAACTTATTTGTCGTGTCATCAATAACTCGACGACGAGTTTCCTCTACTGAGTGTTGAGCTTGCCGGTGTAAATCATCGTCATTTATTGCAAGTTGTTGGGCCAATCGTTGATGAGACTCTTCGATGGAACGACTCCTTATCATGCCTTCCTGCTCAAGCTGTCCTTGTTGAAGGATCAGCTCTTCCCGTTTCTTAACGGATTTTCCTAGTTGAGACTCGTTGGTTTCTAAGATAGCCTGAGCCTTGGCGATAGTCTCTTTGGCTCTAAAGATGGCCGCTTGGCTCCCCTCGATTTCGAAATCCACCATCTTTAGCCTCTTGAGAGCTGACTCCTGACTGACTCGTAGTTCTGCCAACTCCCGAGACCAGTCTTCCTCCTGGCGCCTTAGTTCCTCCTGACGAGCTATCAACTCTACTCGTAGCCACGCCAGCTCAATCTCGGTTATCGCGTTCACATTCGCTTGGCGAACTGTGTTTAGCGTTTGCACCTGTTCTTCTAAAGCTTCTAGGCGGGTTCGATAAGGAGCTGCTCGATCACTCCCTCCAATCCTTTCAATATTGTCCAAATAACTGGACAACATTGGGCATCCAAGCTCGAGGAAATCCCTTCCATCTAGGATCATCCCAATACATCTCCTTAGTAGACGCATAAAATCATTGACACTGTGATTGAAAAACTCTTCAAGGGGTCCGCAGTGTCTATATTTAGTGCAGGTAGTATCAAGGAAGATGTCATCGGAGGAGAAGTGGCTTCTGCAGAGTCAAGGAAGAAGAAGCTCGCCCCTGTACCAGGCTCATGACATGCAGGGCCAGTAAAGCCAATAAAGACTTGGCAGAACTGGAAACCCGAGATGAAATATCGTCGGTACTAGGAAGACGAGCAGCCCCGCCAACATGGGTGGATGATGGTGTGTCTCTACCTGAAGCTCCTCCTGTAGCAGAAGTAGCCTCAAATGAAAACTTTAAGTTGTCTACTTTCCTCTGCCGGTGCTGTTGGCAGAGTCGAGGCAAGCAAATTCGTAGCAAATTGGACTGCTGCATCATGGGAAATCACCAGTGTGTCCCCAGCTAGCTTCTTCTTCTTCTTGGCCGGCTCACCCCTAGCGGGTCCACGACGCTTAACGGTCGGACTCCGGGAATGAGTAACGACGGGTTGGGGAGCAGCTCCAATACCATCATCATTGTCACCATCAGAGTCGCCTACATCCGATGAATCCGCTGCGATATCGAGGAATTCATTCATTCCCTTCCCTCGGACCCTCTTTGCCCCTTTACGGCAAGAGTAAAAACCTTCTATCTCCTTCCAACAGTTGTGGTTGATGGAGAAGTTAGGCACATTAGCGTTGGCAATGCTGTACCAGGTGCAGAAGCTCAATGCCATACTTAGCTCTGGTAATTTTTGGGGCAGCATAAATTTAGTTTTGGTTCCTACGCCGACAAAATGGAACCAACCCCGTGCTCCGGCATACAAATTTCCTTCGTACGCCAGCCCCTTGTTCGGATTTCCTATATAGAGCTGACTATATCTAAATTGTCGAGCAAATCTATTAGGGATATACGGCTCTATATAGCACTTGGTGTCTTGTCGGTACACCAAGTGTCCAGGGCGAATATTTAACAACCACCATAATGCCCCCGAAGATAAGTTGGTGAAGTTATTTGCTCCCAAAATATCTTTAAATTTGGATCCATACTCTCCTCCAGGGAAGTCTGGGAAGCAGCGGAAGATCTCATAGTTCTGGTGGTGGCAGAGCGTTTTGCGAATTATCGACATATAATTGCTCTTCTATGTAGAGCGTTCGTACTTCTCCATGAAGAACGGTTTGTCAATGGGGCTGTAATCCGCAACACTCATCAGCGACGGGCAGTGCATGACTAGCCACGCCATTAAATATGTACAGGGCATTTCCACTCTAGGGTTTGGTGTCTTCACCGTAGCAGTTTCTTTTGCTGCTTTACCCTTTTCAGCTTTGCCCTTATTCTTTTCTGCTGGGATGAAGCTGTTGCAGAGGGCTCGAATTCCGCTCTGGAGATTGCCAACCATTGCTTGTAAGAGCCCAAACGATCGTCCGTAAGCTAATAAGACGGCAGGATAGACAACGCTCTTCGCAATGGCCTCCTTGGGCAATGAGGGGACGACACATCTCTTCAGCCACAACATTAAAAATCCAACAAGCAGATCCCTATCAAAAATTGGGAACTGTGCTTGGTAGTGGAAGCTCTGGAAGATAGTGTTTGGGCTAAATCCCCCTTCATTAGATTCGGTCGTATAGGTGGTGGCTTTTAGCTTGGAGATGCACTCTTTTATTTCTTCAATGCTAACTGATGGGCGTCCGCGAACTATTGGGAGACTCTCTTTCAAGTTAATGAAGAGGTAGTATGCCCACTTCTTATGGCCGATCCCCTGGTTCCTTACTCCAGCCAGGTCGGCACAGATGTGGTAATGACACATCATTTCCCAATAGGTCTGGTAGATGTGTACATCCCTCGCCTTCAACATCTTCAATTCTTCGGCGGTAGGGATGTATTCCTCATAAGGAATCTCGCCCATCGATAACTCAGACACTTCATACATCTCGTGGAGAGCAAGTCTTAACTCACCCACTGGTATAAACAATTTTCGGGGTTGTATATCTCCAAGAGACTGAAGAGATGATACGAACTTTGGGGCAATCCAAACTGAACATTTCGGATGGCTTTGTACAGGCCAATCTCCTTCAGCATCTGCTCATGGGAGTCCAGCACGTATTTGACGAGCCTGAGCCACCACATGTTACCCGAGGAATGGATCCATCCGGGCATCCGGAAGTTCTTGGCGGAGTACTGTCCACCCTTGGCCATGAATTTACTAACAAAGGTCTTAGCTCGGATCGGAGCTTCACTAATCGGGTGCTCCTTAGTGACTCTGTCCGGAAGAAGCCCCGTGACGCATCTAAGGGGACCATCTTGGAAAGCCCCATTTGCGCCAAACTTGCCAGTCGCAACTCCATCATACTCACGAGTTAGCTCCCATTCTAACTCACGACGGGATGATAACCTCTGGAGATATACCAGAGGGTAACTGCGCTCCATGTCAGGTAGAAACATGAGCAGATCACCGGCCTGGTATAGCCACTTGCTCTCTTCTTCAAAGAGAATTTCATCGGAATGCTCCATTGCATCACCGAAGAGGAATGCTGGCTTCTCTAACACCTCTCGGTTCATTGCCTCAAAAGGAGCATCAGTGATAATCTCTTTGGCAGTGGCGGGATTGTATCTTATCAGTTTCTCCCTGCGCTCTCTAAGACCTAGCTTGTATGCAGGGAGATCGGTGGTGAAGCGGACTTGGGTTGCCAAGTATGTGCTCCCAACATAGCCGAAGTGATGCCCTTGGGAGAGTGGGTCCACTGAATAGCCAACTGCAAAAGAAGAATCAAGAGTTAGAAAAATTTTTGAAAAACCAGAAAATCTGCTAAGTGTAGAAACATGGAGTTAAAAAATAACTCCACGCGAAGCTAAGAAAATAGCCTCGCGTTTTAATAAAACGCGAAGATAAAGTGATAGTTTCGCATTTGTATGAAAAACGCGAAGCTAAGAGGATAACACCGCGTTGCTAAACGCGAAGATAAATCTGTAGCCTCGCATAAAAACGCGACAGTTAGGAAAAATAACTTCGCATTTCGAAACGCGAAGATAACGCGATAGCTTCACGTGAAAGAAGCCCAGAGGCCTTTTCTTCTTCTCCAAGCCGTACGGCCGGAGTACGACGATTTCGCCGGTGGAAGAAATGATTAGCTGGTTAAAACCGAGCCAAATCACTCTCTAATCATCCTAAAAGCCCCAACAATTGAGGTTTTTACCTCCAATCGGCGCGGCGTGGACTGCTCCACCGCTGTCGCAGCTGCTAGTGCCTGCCGCCGGAGGGGAAGAGGCATGAGAAGAAGTGCTCTTCTTGGGTGCCATTTGCCTTGAAATCTTGAAAAAAAAAAACGAAGAAATCAATGGGGAAAATGGGAATGAAGTTGCTTGAGTCACCTGGGTCGCCTGAATCACCTGAGCTCGAGTTCTTCGAATGAGTGAAGAAAAAGAAGAAGAAGAAGAGGCTCTATTTAAATGAAAAAGTTTGCCCCTTGGTATTCGGTGCGAGAATCGGAGCAGTTACTGAGCAAAACATGGGGCTATTAGCTTCGCGTAAACATACAAAACGCGAAGATAACATGGTATTTTAACTCCGCGTTCCAGCTTGAAAATCCAAAGTATTTCAAAATTTGCTAAATTCTAAGTCATTTTGAAAACTTTGGAGGAGATTCTGTTGGTTGTGAAAATTTCTAAGTAAAAAGAATTTTCCATATTAGAACGCGGAGCTAACTCTGTAACCCCGCGTGTGGCCATCTTAGCCCCGCGTTTGAGTAAAACGCAGAGCTAATCAATAGCTCCACGTTCTGACGCAATTAGCTCCGCTTGAACAGATAACGAGAATCATAAATTGATTCTGATTGAGATTTGAGCTTATCCAATACCCAAATTGAGTCCAATCAAAATTCCAAATCAAGAGATTTAAATCAAAATCAAATATTTGATTAGAATCCTTGATGAATACAAATTCTATTTAAATAGAAACTCTCATTGGCCTACGGCTATAAATACTCACTTGAGGAAGCATTTGAGGATCTTTTTGGAGCGTATAAGAAGTTCAAGTTACGCGTGAGAGTCTTGAACCCATCATGATCAGCAGAGAAAGATCAAGTCGGCTGTCATTTTTATCACGTAAGAAGATCATCGACGTCAAATCGTCCAAAAGAGCTACTAGATAGATCCCATTGCTGCGAGAATCCACTATATTTTGTAAAAGAGAGCGATAATTATATATCCTCTCGTTTGTTATTTTCTTGTTCACTTTCGTTGTAATCTAAGTTGTATTCAATGGAAGGAGGCAATAATTTTGCTACGAACACCCCCAGACCTAGAGCAGCTTTTATTGCTTCAGCAAACTATCTCTGAGGAAGTAGATGTTTTAACGTATCCCAATCCCTACGACAAATAGGAGTTATAATGTATCACCACCTCCTGTGAGAAGTAAGAGTTGTATCCCTACTCACTATGAAAAGTTGTAATATTTCCCAACTCCCTAGGGTTCTCTGGCATTTGATTTTATAAAATTGATGCAGATTCTGATTTTTTTGTAGAATTGACCCCATTGCAAAGAACCAGAAAATCATGACTTTACGCCTTTAATGGTGTTATGCGATATTTGCTTCATGTTCAGAATGCAAACTTAGCCTCATTTTCTCTTAGTTGCAAGCTTAGCCTCGCATTTTAAGCTAGCATAGCCTCACGACTGAGCTAGTTTTACCTTCGCGTTATACACGGGGATAGATTGTGTGCTGGCTTATCATCGCATATTGAGTTAGACTCACTCGCACACGGAATTAGCTTTACAGTTCAGCTGTGAGTATAGCCTCGCATTTAGATGGCTTATGCTAGTTTAGCATCGTGTTGTATGCAGAGTTTAGTTTTGCATTGCATACAGGGTTTATTGGTGTGGGTCCCACCCCATGTGTGGGCCACATTTGAATGGTTATGGTGAGCACTGTAATTCAATCGACCACCTTCTTCTTTTTTGAAGTTTTCGTGGAGCTGAGAGTTAGCTTCGCATTTTGGACTTCTTCGCGCTTTGGATTAGACTTGTACTTTGGATTTGCCTCGCGCACTGTGTTTGTCATATGTTGGTTTATCTTTGCGTATTGAAGGTTTTATCTCTGGTTGCAACTTTGCCTTGTATCCTGCATCTCTTCTAGTAATGAAAATCACGCGTTTTTCCAACTGGCCTCGCGTATGTGTTATCCTCGCATTTCAATTGTTTTATGCGAGGTTGCAAATTAGCCTTGCGTTTTGGAGCTTTTACACTTTTGTTGGCTTTCCTTTATATAGTCTTACATTGTTCATAGGTATTAGCCTCGCGTTCTTTATGCTTCCTTCATGCATATCCTTGTTTGGCTGGATGTGGATCCCACCCTCTGCATGGGACTTATTTGGTTGTCCATGAAATTCGTCATGTGGTAATAGATTACTTTCTTCTTTGTAATAGACTATACGGGGCTAAACCTTAGCCTCACATTTCTATTCACATTTGTATTCTGGATGAGTTCTGTGCGCTGGCTTCACCTCGTGCATTGAGTTTAACCACACATGTTTGTTTAGTCTCAAGTTAACCTCACGTCTGGATGACTTTACACTAGGTTAGTCTCGAGTTAGCTTCATGTTCTAGATGATTTTATGTTGTTTTAGCCTCACGTTGTATGCATGCATAGCCTCTTGTTCTTACTTTGAGTTGTTTGATTTAATACTCTTGCTCCCAGTATGATAGGGTGGGAAGTTTTCAATTCCTCTTCCCGTTGCCTTGGTGGCATTGGACAACAAAAATTCATATGTTTTTTTCTTTTTTTCTTTCCTTTTATCTCATCTTTTTCTTTTCTGTTTTTTTCATTTTTTTTCTTTTTCTTCTTTTATTTTTTTTTCTTTCTTTTTTCTTTTTTATTTTTTTTGAATTTTTATTTATGGCGGTCATTTTGCCATCAAATTTTGAGGATCGTAGTTCTTTACCGCCGTCCTTCCTGCACGGATCAGATCTGCATTGGCCAAAATTTCCATGAATCTTTTGGTAGTTGTCGTTGCATTTATAGATACCTTCTTCTGTTCAGGTCTTAACTGAATCACGTTTGCATCGATGAGTGCCTGAATTTTATTTTTCAGAACATAATAATTCTTAGTTGGATGCCCATGTTTTGATGGTAGAAGTAATACTTGGGATCAACTGTTTTTCTAGTTTCCTTTTGATTTTTGGATAACTTGAGCATCCCCTTTTTATTCAGTCGGTGAAAGAATGTGACTTCTTGTTCATCTTTAAAATTGTATGTCTGTTGCGATCTAAAATAATCTTGATTATTCCGTGGTTTTTTGTTTATAGTAGGTCTAGTAGTCATTGCCTCCTTTCCCTTCGAATGGGATTATTGTGGCTATAGTCAATTCATGACCATCCTCCTCTAAGTATGGTATTTATTGATACGTCGGATTATATCCTCTGTTTGACCTCCTCCATGGTATTTATAGCCCTTGTTTGACTAGATCCTTCTAGATTTTGGACTCTATTGCTCCCATTTTGATAAATATTCTAGTCTGAAGATTGTATTTGCAAGTCTCACCAATGTTTCCTGCGACATGCCATGTGGGCATCTTATTGACATTTCACAGAAAAGCTCAATGAAACTTTTAATCGTCTCATCTTCTTTTTGCTTGTTTTCTAGAAGAGAGTGGATGGAT
This sequence comes from Dracaena cambodiana, assembly GCA_036321105.1. Taxonomy (NCBI): domain Eukaryota; kingdom Viridiplantae; phylum Streptophyta; class Magnoliopsida; order Asparagales; family Asparagaceae; genus Dracaena; species Dracaena cambodiana. The sequence continues at coordinate 6,073,341 of JAYEPQ010000017.1, forward strand.
ACTTTGGTATCATCTTCAAAAAAGTGGGCTAAGAACTTACTTTCCACGTCAGACCAAGCATTGATAGTTCTTAGGAGCAACTGCATAAACCAAGTGAATGCAGGACCTTACACGGTACTTACAAAGATCTTTGGCATCATTGGGTCATTGCCTATTAGATGGCTGGTCTCAGAAATGAAATAATACATATGCTGGTTTGGAGATCCTTTCCCATCATATGACTCTTATTTTAGAGACTTATATTTTGCCAGAAATGGTGTGGAATCCCACTCTATTGGGTAGGGTCTTGTAATTCCTATCTCCTGCAATCCTTGTCGGTGCATTAATACGTCTATTTGACTTTGAAGCTTCTCTAATTTTATGGTGTTGGGATCGATAACAAATATGTCCTCTCTGTCTTTTCTCTCGGCACCTGCATTGGATTTGGTCTTATCCTTCTCTGCTTCATCAGAAGAGGAAAAACCCTCTGTTTCGTCTTTTATGTTCTTTTGAGTGTTCTTTATGACCTTCACGAGCATCGCTTTGAGCCTCTCGATGCTCCTTGGCTACACCTGGATGAGGCATTCTTGCACCTCAATCTTTGGACTCATCTTAGCCGACCATTCGATCATATGTACTATCCTTCTCCCGAACCAAGAGGAAGTGTGTGATCGCGGTGTTGTTATGGCCGAATACTCATTTAACTCTTCATATTCCTCATCAGAACCCCCTACTAATCTTTTGTAATCGCGGAGAGCCATCATGCCTGACCTAAGGCATGTGTGATAATAGGTTTACTTTGCTTCTGTATCAGAGGTATACCTTTCAATGACTGGTTTTTTGCCTTTATTCACCATATTTGATGTGAAAGCGGGCAAGACTTGATCTGAGTTAGAGTTTTATTTTCGCAACCATCATCATTTTAGAATATCAGATCCCGTTACTAACAGCCAGTTAAATACAGATGGTCTTGGGACTTGACAGTGATAGTGAGTCAAAACTACTGCAATCAACTCCTCACAACAGAAGGATTGAAGGGGTCGTGTCACCCTTCTTTTATTTGTGAGGAATCTCTATAAATTCGGAGTTTCTTTATGCAGTGCTAATATAACAATGTTTTGCATATGGGACCCGCTTCTTGTGCGAGGTCTTTTTGTCCAAACATGTGGTTCTAAGAAATCATGAAAATTATATTTGTCAACCCCAAGATTGGTTCTATGCCTATCATTAGTTTTGAAATGTTTTGCATGAAATTGCTTGGTAGGCTTACGTTCTTCTGTTCTTATGCGAGGCTAAGGCTTAACTTTAGCCTCGCATACTGGACAATCCTCGCATGCTGAACAAGCCTGGCGTACTGATCTAGCCTCGTACACTGGCTTAGTTGAACTAGCCCTGCATATTGGTTTAGACTTAGTTTGATTTTCAACTTTAGTTATTCTAGGCTGGTGATTAGTATCATATATTATATTTTTTCTCCTATACTTTATCTATTTTTGTATATAAATAAATGCTACTTGGGTATTTTTAGTTTGTTTGTCAGGTAATCCTATTCATACAAGGAGATGACATAAAATCAGAGCCGGATTAGGAAATAAAGCCTATAAAAGAGTTCAAAGAGACTAAAACTACACGTTTAAGATATTTCAGAGAGTCAAAGTGCAATACAGTTAGGAGAATCAAAAGAAAAAGACACAAGACTCATGCATAAGAAAAACTAGAATTTTTCTTCAAGTTTATGCCACTATTTGGTGGCAAAAAGATGGTTCCACATGATGAATTTTCTTCGGGGGCTTTGACGTAAATTTTTAGGTTTTTAGTTGTATTAAAATTATGATTTGATTTCCGAAGCCTATATATTGACCGTATCCTTGTATTCTAGGATTTTAAGAGAGATTAATCATAAAGGAAGTAGGAGATAATTTGTACTCAGATTTTAATAATAAAAATTAGGGTTTGCTGAAGAGATGACAGCCACAATACCAACTCCAGAGGTAACCTTTATTGTTCTTCAATTTTTCTTAGCTAATTCTCTTCTAATTACTTTCTAGCTTAGATTTATTTGCTTTTTAGATTAGATTTAATTGCTTTCATGAATAAAAATAGGATTTTTCTTATTAGAATTATGAGTAGCTAATTTAGCTTAACTCTAGGATGTAGATGAAATTAGAATCCACCATGTAATTGTTCTCTAGTATTTTCTTCCTAAATAAAATAATAAAGATATGATTTTTCTGTGAAAAGATTAAAATATAAGAACTCGTAGATTAATTCTTTGATAGGTTATACTTAAGTTAAGTTTTTTGATAGCCTATGGTTAGTTAGAGTTTTGGTTTGTTGATTTTTATCTTCTTCATCGAATTATCTAATGATTTAGTTTGTTTTTATAAAAAGTTGTATCTTTAATGCATTATGCTCACACATCACTTGATAACACATGCTTAGGACACTTGAATTAAAGATTAAACTAAAAGATTACTTTTTATGATAGAAGAAGATAATAGAAATAAATACATGGTTGGAAACTAATGGACTCTAGATCCTAAGCTAATTAGAATAACTCTCAAATCTAACTTAGAATCCTTTGTTAGTCTGTTAGACTATAAAATTAGTAAGAATCGCAACATACCTAAGATCTCTGTGGGATAACCTGTATAGCGCTACATCGATACTGTAGGCTTACAGTTAAATTATCACATCAAGTTTTTGGTGCCGTTGCTGAAAATTGACGGTATTTTTCTTACTTTTTCTAACATTTTACGGGTTAACAGTGTGTGTTGAGTGTGCAGGGAATAGAAATTACAAATACAGGAAGACAAAAGGGATCAAAAGAGCTTCAGGACTGTGTAGCAGAAACCAAAGAGTCAAGTTCTATGGTTCTGCCGCTATTTGGTGACAAGAGCCGCCATTTGGCCGTAGAATAGGTACACCCTGAACCCAATTTTCCTCCAGTTCTATGTTTTAGTTCCCTAGATTTGTAAAAAAGATTTTAAAAAAATTAAGTAGGCACAGTAGGAATCACATCTTTTTATTTGATCATATCTATTCCACCGTTTTATCTCTACCACACCCTACTTCTTACATTAGTTTAGGAAATTCATGCATACACTCATGGTTACTGGTTCATGCCATATTAGACCCGTGATCAATTTGGTCGACTAGTGAGATCATATTTGTTCATAGGTGATAAGATGGACCAACCGATCCCGATCTTTCAAGATCGATGTTACCCGTTGCACACATCACTTCCATTATGCATCAAATTTCCACACGCAGTGGGTAATCACTATGAGTTGAAGCCACAGTACATTAGCATGCTTCCTAAATTCACTGGTTCTGATTCAAAGGATGCATATCTCTTTATCAGTAAATTTCAGAAAGTATGCGTGATGATTAAACTGCAGCACTTATCGGAGGATGCAATTAAAATCCATTTCATCCCGTTTGCTCTAAAGGATAATACCAAGAAGTGGTTGTGCAGTATGCTTACTGATTCAATCACTACTTGGGATGAATTGATTACAGTATTTCTCAAGAAGTACTATCCCACGTACAAGACGGCAAGAATTCGAAATCAAATTAGTCAATTCCGTCAAGTGCCGAGAGGATCCTTTTGTAAATACTTGGAATGGTTCAAGAATATTTTAGTTCAGTGCCCCCACCATGCGATAGAAAAGTGGCAGTTGTGTCAAATAGTATACGAAGGACTCGATTACACATCCAAAACTCTTTTTGAGTTCATGTGTCAAGGGGAGTTCATGAGAAAGAACAAGGATGAAGCATGAGACTTTCTTGACGACATATCATGGAAGACTATACAGTGAGAGTCCTGCTGAGAAGCCTAGTGCATCAATTTCTGTGCATAAAGGTGGGATTCATAGCGTTGACAGCTTTATAGGTGCCCAAGCTAAGATTGCAGCTCTTATGAGGAGAATTGAGACATTGGAGACTCCTAGTACTCCACAAGTGGGTCAAGTGAATCAAATTCAAAATTCCACATGCTTTAATTACGGAACTCCAAATCATGTTATAGACGAGTGTCCATTATTAATGAATCACATGGGTCCCACACTTGAGCAGGCTAACGCCTTATATCAACAACCCATGAATAATCCATATGCTCCGACATACAATTCTGGCTGGAGAAATTATCCAAATCCTCATGAGGTCAGGGGAAATATCAGGGGACTCATAACCCTAACATGCAGCCTCCAGTCAATGATCAGTTCCCAAGACCAAAACTGGGTGCTTATCAACACCCAAATGCTTCAAATCAAGGAAACAACCAGAATAGACTACCTGTGTATAATCAATTTTATCTACAGCAGGGGTCTAATAATGATTATGATAGACAACTAACGACACTTGAAAGGGATGTGGGGAATTTTTTCAAGACGACGTCCAATTTAGACACACAATTACAAAACTTAATCAAAATATCTACTGTCTTTGTACAACAGACTGACCAATAACTTCTTATAAGTTCTCAGTTGATTAAGAATATAGAGCATCAGGTTGGATAGTTAGCCACACAGTTGAGTGAGCAGGGGCTAGGTACATTTCGGAGCCAACCAATAATGGACCCCAACTCTAATTCATCTCAGCCTGTTTCATCGCATGTTCACCAATACAATGCCATTCACACGCTCAGATCTGGCAAATAAGTGGATAATAATGTAGCCATACCCCCTGATCTCACTCCTACTATCTCGCAGGCTACACCATCTCTTCCACCCCTTCCTCCACGACCATATCCATCATTGTCACATACTCATTCAGAAGAACCTGTTCCTGAGCCGAAACTACCATATCCCAATCGGCTAAAGAAACCTTCAACGCAAGTCAAAAAAATTCTTGAAATATTTCAGCAGGTAAAGGTTAATATTTCACTCCTTAAAATCATACAATAGGTTCTTACTTATGCTAAGTTCCTCAAGAATTTGTGTACTAAGAAACGAGCAAGAAACGTTCCTGAAAATTTTTTTCTTACTGCAAATATATCAAAAATCCTCTCTAACTCATTGCATGTCAAGTACAAAAATCCAGGTTCCCCCGCAATCTCATGCACCATTGAGAACACTATATTTGATAGGGCGTTGCTTGATTTAGGGGTAAGTGTCAACTTGCTTCTTTATACTGTTTATCAGCAATTAGGGTTAGGAAAACTTTAACCTACTAAGGTCACATTACAGCTAGTTGATTGTTCGATCAAGAGACCACTTGGTATGATTCATGATGTGCTCATTAAGCTCGGCAAGTTCATCTTTCCAGTAGACTATATTGTCTTAGAAACTAAGTCGATTTCCAATCCACGAAATCAAATTCCCGTTATCTTCAGTAGACCATTCCTTATAACATCAAATGTATTAATTGATTGTAGAAGTGGCCTCATGAAGCTATCATTTGTGAATATGACTCTGGCTTTGAACATATTTAATATGGATGAGCACACAATGACCTCTCTCATTGAGGTAAACATGATTCACAGTTTGCACTCTCATTCTATCTCTTGCACTGTTGATGAACCCTTATTTGAGCAAATTTTTGAAGATGAGCTTGCATTATTAGATGAATTGGCACACACTGATTCTATGTATGATGATACTTGTGCAAGTGTGCCATTGATTTATGAATAAATTTTTGAGGATTTATTTGCAGTGGAGCTCGCATTACTTCGTGAGTTAGAATGACCACCACCACATTAACTTGATCATATTGCACTTTTCTCACCTCATTATATTTCTACATGTATGCTTGTACCTAACGATGATTGTCAGGCTTATAATGAAGAATTCTTTAACCCAATTATTAATGCTTACATGTGGACAAAAAAAAAGTGAGGGCGGCATAAGCTATAGACAGGTAATTCCGTAACTTGTAGGAGGATGATGAGATATAACAATGCACCCACTTTATATTTAAAATACACACACTATGAAAGTGAGAAGAGATCGAGAGGTCATAACTGTTTTCCATGCGTTAATAGGGTGACAATATTGAGATCGTAACTCTTTACGACTCTCATTATTTTGTATAGTATTTGTACAATAGTTTTTATATTTATTTTACCACCCTTGGTTCGTGTATGAGGGCATATACGAGTTTAGATGTGGGGGAGTAGGATAGGGTATTTTATTTGTGTGTTTAAGGTTTTTAGTTTTTTTTGAATTTTTATTTTTAGATTTTTTGGTTTCTTTATTTTACACTTCGGGTAGTTTTAAAGGTAACTAAATAATTTTTAAAAAATGAAAAAAATATTTTTTATTTTATATTTTCGTTAATAGTCAACCTAATTATAGATAGAGGGACAAATTTAGATTTAAAATTGGATAGGAGAGTAGATTGGATGATACACTCAGAATTTTATGAAAAAAATTAAAATATAAAAAATAAATACCACTAAGAGTAGTTTTGAGGCAAGTATACATCTATTTTTTACTTCACAATAGTTTATTAGGTTAAGAACAAAGATGATAACGATTGAGTAAGTCTTTTCTCTCTAAACAAGAAAAAAGAAATAAAAAAAGCAAAAGATAAAAAAAGAAAAAAATTGTTATGAGAGAGGAGATTAATCATGAGTTAGAGTTGGAGTCTAAGGCCAAAGTAGACTATCACATGTGCACGTAGATGTATAGGAGTCAATAGATTATCTGTTAGTGGATATTGAAAAATAGGATTTAAATTTTTTATTAAAATGATAAGTGTATCTGATATGATGCTTGATTTGAAAACTAATAATTTAAATGCATTCTTGAGTTTGTATATTAGTTAGATTAAATGAAGAAAATTTTTTAAAAAAGGATTTTTTCTTTTTGTTGTATAAAATTTTTTTTTTCTTGATTTTTGGTTATCCTTATTTTTCTTTTCTTTACTCCTTAATAAATTTTCTTTAGGAATTTTGTGGGTACATTCACTGTAAATTCTCACGAGACACAACTCGTCCACTAGGGTAACCTAAGGGTTTAAAGGCTTGTTACATGTGCTAAGTGTAATCGCGATTCCTGTGAAAGTGAGTTAGATTCTTTTTAGAGTTAGATTTTACTTGAGAACTAGCAAAAGATAGGTGTGGGGGTGTGATTAGTATCATATATTGTATTTTTCCTCCCATATTTTATCTATTTTTATATATAAATAAATACTACTCAGGTATTTTTAGTTTGTTTTTCAGATAATCCTATTCATACAAGGAGATGGCATAAAATCAGAGCTGGATTAAAAAAACAAAGCCTCTAAAAGAGTTCAAAGAGAGCAAAACTATAAAATTAAGATACTTCAGGGAGTCAAAATTTAATACAGTCAGGAGAATCAAAAGAATAAGACATGAGACTCCTGCAGAAGAATAGAATTTATAGCCTTGGACTAATATGAGAGTTTCTATTTAAATAGAATTTGTATTCATCAAGGATTCTAATCAAATATCTTAGTTTTGATTTAAATCCCTTGATTTGGAATTCTAATTGGACTCAATTTGGGTATTGGATAAGCCCAAATCTCAATCATAATCAATTTATGATTCTGGCTATCTGCTCACGCGGAGCTAATCGCATAAAAATGCGGAGCTAAGAAGCCAGAACACGGAGCTATTGATTAGCTTTGTGTTTACTCAAACGCGAGGCTAAATAACCAGGCGCGGAGCTATTAGCTCCGCGTTTAGTGTGGAAAACTTATTTTCCTAGAAATTTTTACTACCAACAGAACCCCCTCCAAAATTTTCAAAATGGCTTAAAATTTAGTAAATTTTAAAATACTTTGGATTTTCAAACTGAAATGCGGAGGTAAAACATCAAGTTATCTTCGCGTTTTGTTTAACACGCGAAGCTATAGCCTCGCGTTTTGCTCAGTAACTGCTTCGATTCTCGCACCGAATACCAAGGGACAGGTTTTTTCATTTAAATAGAGTATTTAACTCTTCTTCTTCCTCACTTTCATTCTAAGGAACTCAAGAACCCAGGAACTCCAGCAATCAGGCGACCGAAACCCTTGCAACCCGAGCGATTTCTTGCTAAATTCTTCACTTTTTGACCAAATTTCTTCAAGGTCAATGGCACCTAAGAAGAGTTCCTCATCACGCGCCACCTCTCCATCGGCGGCTGGCGCTAGCAGCGGCAACAGCGGCCGAGGAAGTGGCCACAGCGGTGACGCAGTCTTCGCCGCGTCTATTGGAGGTAAAATCTTAACTTTTGAGGCTTATAGAGTGATTTTGGAGTGATTTGGCTCGGTTTTAACCAACCATTCATTTCTTTTACTGGCGAGATCGCTGTTTAACGGCTGTACGGTTTGGAGAAGAAGAAAGGCCTCTGGTCTTCTTCCACGCCAAGCTATCGCGTTATCTTCGCGTTTGAAGACGCGGGGCTATTTTACTAGCTATCGCATGTCAACGCGAGGCTATGAAATTTAGCTTCGTTTTTGTATACGCGAGGCTATTAGCTTCGCGTTTTACATATCAATGCGAAGTTACCTTTTAGCTTCGCGTTTTACAAAAACGCGAAGCTATTTCCTTAGCTTCGCGCGGGTTATTTTTAGCTCCTCGTTTCTATACTTAGAAGATTTTCTAAATTTGTAAAAACTTTTCTAACTCTTGATTCTTCTTTTGTAGTGGGGTATTCAGTGGACACTCTCCTTCATACACACTACTTCGGATTTGCTGGGGGTGCAGATCTGATGGCTCAATTCCATTTCACAACTGATCTCCCGACCTACAAGTCAGGTCTGAGGGAACGCAGGGAGAAGTTGATCAGGTACCACCCTGCGACTGCAAGGGAGATCATCACTGATACATCCTTCGAGGCCACCAACCGAGAAGTGTCGGAGAAGCCCGCATTTCTCTTTGGAGATATAATGGGGCACTTAGACCAGATCCTCTTTGAATAAGACTGCATGTGGCTCTACCAATCTGGCGACTTGCTGATATTTCTACCCAGTATGGAGCGAAGTTATCTCCTAGTCTATCTTCAAAGGCTAGCCATGTACCATGAGTTGGAGTGGGGGCTAAGCCAGGAGTATGACTGCGTCCCTACGGGCAAGTTGGGCGCACATGGAGCTTATCAAGATGGTCCCACAAGATATATTACTGGGTTGCTTTCAGGTAGAATCACTAAGGAGCACCCAGTGGGGGAGCTTCCAACTCGTGCACGAACTTTTCTAAGCGAGTTCATGACGAAAGGAGGCCAATACCCAGCCAACGACTTCAGGATCCCTGGCTAGGTTTACTCTTCCAGCAACATGTTGTGGGCTGCCTCGTCCAATATATGATAGATTCCCATGAACCCGTTCTGAGGGAGATTGGCTTATACAAAACCATCAAAAATATTCAATTTGGGATTCCTCAGAGTTCCTATCATTTCTTCAGTCTCCTGGAGATGTACAACCCCGAGCCTGACACTTTCTTTACACCGGTGGGTGAGCTAGAACTTGCTCTCCATGAGCTGTTTGAAGTGTCCGGGTTATCAATGGGCGAAGTACCTTATGAAGAATACATCCCTACTACTGAGGAGCTGAACATACTGAAGGCGAGGGATGAGCGCATCTACGCCACTTACTGGGAGATGATGTGCCATTACTGCATTTGCGCCGACATGGCAGGTGTGCGTAATTAGGGTATCGGCCCTAAGAAGTGGGCCGACTACCTTTTTGTAAACTTGAACGGCTGCAATCCTATTGAAGTGTTCACGGCTGCAATCCTATTGATGTCAAGGAGATTAATCGCCGAATAGTCATGACACGCGCCATATTCTATACCACCGAATCAAACGAAGGTGGATTCTACCCTGGCACCATCTTCAAAAACTTTCACTATCAGGCTCAGTTCCCAGTGTCCAATAGAGACCTCATTGCTAGGTTTCTGATGCTGTGGTTAAAAAGATGTGTCATGTCGTCACTGCCAAAAGAGGCAATTGCAATGAATGTGGTGTATCCAGCAGTTCTACTTACATACGGCCGACCCTTCTGCAAAGTGGACTACGAGCTCTCTGTAACGGTTTTATCCCCGCCGACAAGGGCAAGGGGAAAGGAAAAGGCAAGTCGAAAGAGACTTCCAAAGCAAAGACTCCAAACCCTAGGGTGGAGATGCCTTATACTTATCTTATGGTTTGACTTGTCATGCACTACCCCTCTTTGATGTGTGCGGCTGAACACTCCCCAGCTGATAAGTCGTTCCTTGTGGAGCTATACGAATGCTCCTCATGGAAGAGTCACTACATGTCTCAAATCCGGAAGACACTCTGCCATCACAAAAATTACAAGATCATCCGGTGCTTCCCAGACTTTCTCGGTGGAGAATACGGGACAAAATTAAAGGATATCTCGGGAGCAGACAATTTCACTGTCTTATCCTCAGGAACGTTCTGGTGGCTCCTTAATATTAGACCTGGGCACTTGGTGTGTCGACAAGACACCATGTTTTATATCAAACCATACACCCCGAGCCGCTTTGCTTGTCAGTTTGGGTACTCACAACTCTATGTAGGTAACCCAAACAAGAAGCTAGCCTATGAGGGGAATTTGTATGAGGGTGCCCGCGGCTAGTTCCACTTCATAGCTGGTGGGACCAGAGCTAAATTCGTGTTACCTCAGAAGTCGCCAGAACTGAGCATGACCCTAAGCTTTTGCACGTGGTACAGCGTCGCTAACGCTAACGTACCCAACTTCTCCATCAACCGAAGTTGTTGTAAGGAGATAGATGTTTTCTACTCTAGCCGCAAGAGGGACAAAAGAGTAAGGGTGAAAGGAATGGACGAATTCCTTAGCATGGTGGCCGATCCATCAGATATTGGCGACTCTGATGGAGATGACGATGATGGTGACGATGAGGATGCTGATGTTGGAGGTGCTCCCCAACACTTAGCTACTCGTTCCTGGAGTCCAACCGTCAAACGTCACGGACCCTCGAGGGAAGGGCCAGCCAAGAAGAAGAAGAAGTTGGCCCCGGAGACCCTAGTAGTCCCTTAAGAGGCAGCTGTCTAGTTTGCCATGGACCTGCTTGCCTCAACTCTGCCATCAACTTCGGCTGAGGAGAGTATGCTTGGTGAAGCTCCCAATGCTCCTGATGCCCATGATGTTGTGGTTCGCCTGCCAACTCAAGAATCGGCTGAGTACACTACGACGCAATCTTTAGGTGGCGAGACGGGTGTACTCTTAGAGAAGACGATGGCTCCTCCTTTAAGTCCAACCACAGGACTTGTATCCCCTAGTATGGTTCTTTTAAATTTTATATTCTATCTTCTGTTTCTTTTCTATATTACATGTAACACTCCTTGTTTGCTTTCTGAGATGCAGGTAGTCAACTCCATTCTCCCATGCATTCAACTACCAAGGTGGAGTCCGAGGAGCTGGTCGACTACTCTGGCACCACCGGCTCGGTGGGTGGTCTTGGTAGTTCAGCGGAGGAGTTTGGTGTGGACTATTTCACCCCAGCTCCTCTTTCTATTCCTACTTCAGCTCCTTCGATTGACGAACTCGGGAGTGATGATAGGACAGAGGTCGTCGCGACCACAGCAAGAGAGGCTCCCTCATCTCCAAGCCTGCCATCTCCAACACCAAAGGTCTGCTCCGAGGAAACTTTTCCGGTGGTTGTTGGTGTACCCTCAGCTCCTCAGCTAGCAATATTGACGCCGTCAACGATAATGACTGTTGAGACAACAGTGGTCCCTCCTGCTCATGTTCACTTGCCAACAGGGGATGAAGACAAACTAAAGTTCTCGTTTGAAGCTATTTCTGTTACAGGAGAAGTTTCTAGCGAAGACACCCCGACATCTACCCCTGTTGGCAGAGTTGCTCGACCAGCCGGTACCGACGATACTTCGCCTCGGGTTTCCAGTTCTGCCAAGTCTTTATTGGCTTTACTGGCCCCGCATGTTATGAGTCTGGTACAGGGGCGAGCTTCTTCTTCATCAACTCCGACAGAAGTCACTCCTCCCCTGGTGACATCTTCCTTAGCACTGCCGGTTCTGAATTTAGACACTGCTGATCCTCTTGAGGAGTTCTTCAATCATAGTGTCAATGATTTTATGTGGCTACTAAGGAGATGTATTGGGATGATTCTGGACGGAAGAGATTTTCTTGATCTTAGACGCCTAATGTTGTCCAGTTATCTGGATAATATTGAAAGGATCGGGGGACGTGACCGAGCAGCTCCCTACAGAGCCCGCCTAGAAGGTTTAGAAGAACAGGTGCAGAAGCTGAACACAGTTCGCCAAGAGGATGTGGAAGCGATCACCGAGATTGAGTTGGTGCGGCTACGGGCAGATCTAACAGCTCGTCAGGAGGAGCTAAGGCGACAGGAAGAAGGACGGTCACGGGAGTTGGCAGAGCTACAAGCCAGCCAGGAGTCAGTTCTTAGAGGGCTGGAGATGGTGGATTTTGAGATTGAGGGGAGCCAGGCGGCCATTCTAAGAGCCCAGGAGACTATCGCTAAAGCTCGGGTTATTTCAGAAGCCAGCGAGTCTCAGCTCGGGGAGTCCATCAGGAGGCGGGAGGAGCTGATCCTTCAACAAGGATAGCTCGAGCAGGAAGGCATAATAAGGAGTCGTGCTATTGAAGAGTTTCATCAGCGGTTAACCCAGCAACTCGCAATAAAGGACGATGATTTACGCTGGCAAGCCCAACACTCCTTGGAGGAGACTCGTCGCTGAGTTATTGATGAGACGACAAATAAGTTGAGGCTTTTGGGAGAGCCATAACTGCCTCTAATTTATTTATTCTTTATTCTTTGTAATAAAAAGAACTCAACAATTATTTGAATTCTTTTATTTATTTCATTCTTTTGTAACTTTATTCTTTTGATTCTTTTATCTGTTGGCTACAAATTTTCCTTGCACAACAAATAACTTGTCATAAAATTTGTTTAAACAATCCAAGGCTCATCTGCGTAACTTAGATCGTTAAAACCAACCAGGTCATAATTATTGACCACTGTAAAGCTCTTTAAGAGAGCGAACTGATAGTTTGGTGAAAGCGTTTAATTGTCTTCTCTAGGATGATCGGATCAGGATCATTGACTTAGACAGAGGTGCCTAATTGCACGTGCCTTGGTTTGAGAAAGGAGTTCAAGTGCTCATATGCGTAACTTGAACAAGTGGATGGTTATACTTCTAGGGATATGAACCAGATGTGATAGTAAATAATATGCCCCTTTTTTTATTTTATGCATAGTACTTTTTCAAAAATTTGCCGTTGATCAGCATCATCATTCTATCACCATTCTTGTTCATTAAGCGATAAGCTCCACTAGAGTATACCGTCTCCACGATGAACGGTCTTTCCCACTTGGGTTCAAATTTACCTTTAGTCTTGTGGGTTAGAATCATTGGCCTTTTAACAGCCAGAACCAAGTCTCCTTACTTAAAGGTCCTTGGTTTAACATTTCTATTGAACGTTTGCGAGACTCGGGCTTGACACAACTCAATTTGTTGTTGAGCCCGGAGATATTTTTCATCCAACGCTTCTAGTTCTCGCAATCTTTGTTGATGGCGTTCTTCTGTCGTTATCTTAGTAGCTAGGGCCACTCTTAATGATGGTATCAGGACTTCAAGAGGCAAGACGGCCTCACTTCCATAGACAAGGAGAATGGGGTAGTTTTTGTTGGGGTGCGGACAGTGGTGCGATAAGCCTACAAACACTCTCTCAGCTTCTCATCTCAGTCTCGTTTGTTGGAGGAGACGAACTTCCTAAGAAGTTTAATAATTGTCTTGTTAAAGGCTTCGGCCAATCCGTTTGCTGCAGGGTTATATGGCGTTGAAGCAACATCTTTAATTCTAAATTTATTACAGAATCGTGAAAACCCCTGGCTGATGAACTGCAGTCCATTATCATGAATGATTCTCCGGGGAACGCCAAAGCGGTAAACAACATGATGTTTAATGAATTTGATAACGTCTGTTGTCTTTACCTCTCTCATGGGCACGGCTTTGGCCCACCTTGAAAAATAATCGGTTATTGCGAGAATAAACCGATGTCTTCTGGATGACGGGGGAGTTATTGGCCCCACAATATCCATTCCCCATGCTTCAAATAGCCAGCTAGCAACGGTACTGTGCAAGTATTCTGGGGGTTGATGAATAAAATTCGCATGTACCAGACATTCATGGCACCGTTTAGCGTATGCCATTGCATCTGTAATCATCTTCGGCCAGTAGTATCCTAACTTTCTTATGCGGTCCCCGAGTCTTGGTCCGGGCTGATGAGCTCCACACACTCCATCATGCATTTCTCTCAGCACTTCTTTGGCTTTTGTTTTTGATATGCAGCGTAGCAGGAGACCATCACTTGACTTTCTGTATAAAGTTTGAAGCATATGATCATAGTAAAATCTTTGGACCTTCCTCTTCATCGAGGCAGCTTCTTTTGGATCCTTTGAAGCATCCCATATAAGGCATAATCCATAAACGGAATTCCAGAGTTAAGCCTGTCTGGTACACTTCCCTGGTTTGGAAGAAGGTATCCGGATGGAGAAGTTCTCTGCTGCCAATAGTGATACTTTTAGCTACACCTAGCGGGATCGCCAGTGTCTCGGCCAATGCGGCAAGAGCATCCGCATAGACGTTCTCATTCCGAGATATGTGATAAATATAAAATTGTTCAAAATATCCTACTAGCTCAATATCTAGTTGATGGTAAGGGATGAGGGCTTCATGTCTGACTTCATACTCACCCGTCATCTGGTTGACGATGAGTTTAGAGTCTCCATATGCCTCTAAATAGTTCATCCCCAGCTGCAGAGCCATTTTTAAGCCAATAATGAGTGCGTTGTATTCCGCCACATTGTTTGTAAATGGCTCTGTTAATGGGTAACCATTAGGCAGTATGTATTTATGTGGGGAGATCAGTACAACCCCCACTCCAGCAGCAGACCGTCTGGCAGCACCATCAAAAAAATCTACCATAGTTATTCTTTGCTAATTGTGTTAATTTCTTATGTCTGTTTAGAGTTGGATCAAATTGGATGGTCCGCTAGGAAATCGGCGATCGCTTATCCCTTCATAGCCTTTTGAGGAACAAAGTGTATATCATATGGGGATAGTAATAACGCCCATTTCGCCAATCGGCCGTTTAAAGACCCTGGTTTGGTCATTAGGATTTTCAAGGGATTAACCCGTGAAATGACATTAATTGGTTGCCCTGAAAGATAGTGTCGCATCTTCTGAACGGCGAACACTAGGGCTAAACATTCCTTTTCAATCGGAGTATATCGATGTTCGGCCCCGATCATTGTTCGGCTTAGGTAATAAAGGGCAAGTTCATGGTCGTGCTCATTATATTGAGCGAGTAATCCTCATAACGCGTTATCCATTACATTTACATATATGAGGAATGGTCGTCCAGGGACAGATGCCATGAGGATGGGAGGTTTGGTAAGGTATTCTTTAAGATCGTCAAACGCCTGTTGACATGCCTCATCCCATACAAAGGAAACCCCATTTCTCATAAGTCTAGAAAACGGATGGCATCGTCCCGATAGGTTGGAGATAAAGCGCCGGATATATGCCAGTTTTTCTTGTAACCCCCTCAATTCTTTAAGATTGCGAGGAGGTGGCATCTCGTTGATTTCTTTTACCTTTTCAGGATTAAGGAAAATTCCTTCTGAAGTAATTATAAACCCAAGGAATTTCCCGCTGGACACCCCCATGAAGGATTTAGCAGGATTCATCTTCAAACGATGTCTTCGCATAAGATTGAAAACTGTTCCTAGATCCTGAAGATGATCTTCTTTGTTTTTGCTTTTAACCGCCAAGTCATCTACATAACACTCTACCGTTTTGCGCAGATGTTCTTTAAATATAATGCTCATCGCACGTTGCTACGTGGCACCGGCATTCTTCAACCCAAAAGGCATTACTGTGTAACAGTACACCCCCAGTGGTGTTCTGAAAGCCGTGTGCTTTTCATCGTTCGGGTGCATCTTTATCTGATTGTAGCCTGAGAAGCCATCCACAAAGGACATCCTCTCGTAACCGCAAGTGTTGTCGATCATTACATCGGTAATCGAGAGTGGAAACTCATCCTTAGGGCATGCAGTGTTTAGGTCTCAAAAATCGATGCATATCCGGATCTTGCCGTTCTTCTTACGAACTGGCACTATATTAGCCACCCAATCAGGATGTTGCTCTTCATGGATAAATACTAATTTTATAAGCTTATTAACCTCAGCGACTATCGCCTCCATCAATTCCGGTCAAAAACGCATTTGTTGTTGTTTAACTGGCTTGGCGTCTTCTCGAATATTCAACCGGTGCATGGCAAACTGAGGATCAAGTCCGGGCATATCTTCATAGTTCCATGCGAACACATCTATGTATTCCCTAATAAGGGATGTAAGTTCCTCTTTTTTCCAAAGGAGTTAGGTGTCACTTATGAAAATGGGTTTCGGATTCTCTTTCATTCCCATGTTAACCTGTACTAGCTTATCTTCCGTAGGCGGGTCAGGCTGCTCAAAGCGGATATCCCAGAGAGTGTCCATATGTTTTGCTCAAGAATCATCTTGTATATCAATTGGTTCTTTGTTGCTTTCTGGTGCGGTTGAAACCATATTTGCTGTTACAGATTGAAACCAGACGCCAATACTTAAATTCGAATCATGGTCAAGCGGATGTAAATCTTTATCAGCGGAAGAGCTCTCTTCATATCTATACAACGAAGAGGGTGGAGTAGACACATCCTAAACCCCTTCGAGTTTTATGATAGTAATCTGGGTTTTTCCCACTTGGTCTAAACGAGGGTATGAGATTTCATCGCCCTTTCCCAAAGTTCAATCCCCGTTTTTGGATAAATTATAACTCATCTTTTCCATCATTTGCAGGAATTTCTGTTCATATAAGTGAAACTGAGGTGATGTTTGTTCATCACTTTCACTGCTTTGTCTTTGGTTAGGCAACGTAATCACTTTGCTGAAGACAATCGGCTTTCAAGACACCTGTCGAGGAGATACTTCAAAGAGGTGATCTCGTCCTTTAGTTACTTTTGACCGAGAGAGGAGGGATGACTAGATTGGCAAATGATATGCTGCCAGAACTTCAAGTTCGGACAGGCCATCTACTTCGGTGGAGGTACAAGAAGGCTTAGACTCTGTAGCTACAGCAGGCTCATAGACTAACTTTATATTTTCATTAATAATCCACTCATCCTCTGCTACATCAGTTACATTACTATCAAAATTCACATTAAAGTTTATGTGAGAGTTTATTTTGTAGTCACCCCCGTCATTTTTTCCGGATATTCGTACTCGGTATCTGCCTCATTTTCGCTGTCATCGGGTTCTTGAGGCTTTTTGCAATCATTATTAGAGACTTCGTGGGCCGGTTTGTAGAGCATAGCATCTGTGAAGTAGTTTTCTAGCCCTTTAAATGGCTGCCTATCTACCACTAGTGTCCGGACTTCTCCTTATTCGTCGCAGTATTTTATGCATTAGTGGAGAGTCGATGGGACTATCATATAGGTGTGTATCCATGGTCGCCCTAGTAAAATGTTATAAGACGTGTCTGTATCTATAACATAGCATGTAACCTCCGTTCTCAAATCTCCGATTTGACATCGAAGTCGGATTTTCCCGAGGGGACAACTATCATTAGTATTAAATCCATATATCGTAGTATTTGTCGGTGTCAGACGATGGGGAGAAATCCCCAATAGCTGCATCAGTCTTCTGGGAATGACGCTTAATGCAGACCCCAGATCGATTTGAATACGGTCTACCTTTGTAGATCCGACATATCCAGTGAAATATAAAGGCCTATTATACTTTATATTTCTTACCTACATGTCCTCTAGAGAAAAAGTAATCTGCAGGACCTGCCTCCTCACTTGATGACAGTAGGGGCAAGAATCATGTTCTTCGTCGGCTAGCTCAACAATCTGTGCTAAGAAAGATTAAGAGTCTGCCAAAGCCTCTCTTAACGCTTCGCAAGTTGATTTTGACAATCGCAACAACTCATAAAGTGTGACTTGAGTTGGAATATTTGCCAGCTGAGCTATTATATCAAATTTGAATGCAGCTTCCTTGGCTTCCTCGTCTCTTGCAGGATTTTTCTGGAAACGAAGCCCCTTTTGCTTTGCAGGCTTCGCGAGCTCCATGTATATATTCTTTGGGTCTACTCTGGTGTAGTCTTTGAGGTATGGTTTACAGGATTGGGTGCCGCCCCATCTTGATGACTGGCCATAGCTTTGGGCTCCTCTTCAGAATCTGTGAAGGCTCCCGAGATTATATATCCTTCTTTTATTTTTACGAAATAGTATTATTAGTCCGCTTTCTCCTCTGGCTATTTGAGGTGGTCCATTGTTTATCCTGTAATAGATCAGGGTGGACCCACATGACTTTTCTTCTTTGCGTTGTTACAGGGACAAGTCCTTTCTGTGCCCTTTCATGTGGGTCATGATTTTTCATGACCAATTTCCCTTCTGGTATTGGGGTCACCCCTGCAAGGAACTCATGGGTCCCTACCACCAGGGTTGCCATATTAGCAGTGACTTTTTTCTGTTCCTTTTTTAGCGTCAAGACTCCAGCTTCTATCAATACTTGGATCCTGTTCTTCATAGGGTAACACTCCCTGGTAGGGTGTCCAACATTCCTGTGATAGAGATAATAGTTGGGGTCGTTGGTTTTACCAGCTTCCTCCGGTTTCCTATTTTCTGAAAGTTTCAACATTTCCTTCCTAAGGAGCAGATAAAAGAGTGTAGGCGTCTGTTCTGCCTTAAAAGTATAGGTTCATTCTTGTTGGGGCCTATTTTGTCTCGTGCCCTTTTGATTTTGGGGCATTGGGTTTGGAGAATTTATCTTTTGTGGAGTGGCATCTGACGCCATTGCCACTTTTCCCTTATTCTTGTTGTTCTGCATGTGCGGTCTATTGTTCCCAGGATTCCTGGCTCCACGAGATTCTTCGACTCGGCGGATCAAGTTTTCGGCTTGCTCTCCTTATTGAGCAAATCCTTCCAAGTCTTGGACTCTACGGCTCCTATTTTTAAGAGCACGTTGGTCTTGAAATTATACCGGCATGTTTCTACTAGAGTTTCCTGGACCATTCCATGTTTGTAGTACACGGATTTCTCCCGGAACCTTTCTATAAAGTCCTTTACCGTTTCTTGTTCCCCTTGCTTTGTTGCGACAAGGGAATGAACTGATATTTCGGTATCATCCTCGAAGAAACGTGCAAGAAATTATTTCTCAACGTCAAAGCAAGTATTAATAGTACCTGGGGGCAGCTGCATAAACCATGTGAAGGCAGGCCCTCGCAAGGTACTTGCAAATACCTTAGTTATTACTGGGTCATTGCCCATCAAATGCCTTGCTTGAGACAAGAAGTAGTAGATATGCTGACTGGGTGATCCTTTCCCGTCACATGGCTCCAATTTGGGTGGTTTATATTTTTCAGTGTATGGTGCCAAATCCCATTCAAGCGGGTATGGTCTCGAGACCCCTAATTTCTTCAACTCCTTCTTGTGCATCAATGCCTCCAGTTGGCTTTGTAACTTCTCAATTTTCTCTTCATAAGAGTCATGAAAAGAATACTTATCATCATTCTCATGTATCGAGTGAGCCTTTTCTTCTTTATTTTCTTCATTCATTTTGTTGAACGGGATTTCTTTCTCTTTCTTGGCTTTATCTTTGATAGTTTTTTGAGTATTTTCGACCACCTTAAAGAGCATCATTTTAAGATCCTCGATCGTACTTTGCTGCTCTCGGATCATTTGTTCTTGGTCTTCTAATCTCTAATCGATATCGTCAGATTTATCTATTATATGTGAGGTCGTTTTCTGTAATCTGGATAACGCTGAAGAACGAGGAGAAGCTATGGCTGAATTGTTGTTGTCGTCGTCATAAGATCCTTTTACAAGTTTCTTATAATTTCGAGCTGGGACAGTGCCTGTCTTAAGCCAGGTAAAATGATGAGATTCTTCATAATTTGATTCCGAATCATCATTCCTTTCTATGATTTTCTTCCCCTTTTCAACCATATTAGAAATTATGATTCTCTATTTTTTTCCTCAGGGAGTAGTCTTCGTCTTCTTGGCCGGGTTCTTGTCCGACTCAGTTAGTCGGTCGAACACTGATATTATGTTCTTGCTGCAGCAACAACTATTCATATAGCAGATACTACTGTCATAAGCTGCTTGCAATGACAAGTAGGTTCAGATTGAACTTGATTTATACTTCTTTTCTTCGTTAGGTATTCTCTGAGATCAGTGGCCTTAGATATGGAGTTGTGGGGCCCGTTTAGCTGTTGAGAGAGAATAGGGGCCCGTTGGAGTTTTTTGAAATCTTTAAAGTCAAGTTCTGGTCCATCAGTGCGATGATCAACTCTGATTTTGTATTCAGCCTGATTTATGCGGAGCTGAGAGATAGCTTCGCGTTTTAAGATGCGGAGCTGAGAAGTAGCTTCATGTTTGGATACGCGGAGCTGAAAATTAGTTTCGCGTTTGATTACGTGGGGCTGAAAATTAGTCTTGCGTTTTGATACGTTAGCCTCGCGTTTTATACTGGCTTGACGTTTTGGCAGAAGTTTATCTTCTGGAATATTGGCCTCGCGTGGAAGGAAATCCTTGCACACTGGCTTATTCTTGCGATTCACGCAAGTCATAACTTCGCGTTTAGCGCGATTTTTGCAATAACGCAAGTTTGCCAATCATCTTCGTGATTTACGCGAAGGTAAGGAGTTCTGCAATTAACGCAAGTATTACTGGCTTCGCGTCCCTCGCTAAGCTCAGTATTAGCTTCGTGTGGAGAATTCTCACACACTGGCTTTATGAGAGGTTTATCCTCACGATTTACGCGAGTGTCAGAAATCTTGTGATCAACACAAATCTTACTAGTTTCACGTTTATCGCTAAGCTCAGTATTAGCCTCGCGTGGAGAATCCTCATCACACGCTGGTTCTAAGGAAATTTTATCCTCGCGATTATCGCGAGCTTCTCTGGTCTTAAGTCCAGAGAAAATAGCCTCGCATGGAAAATCATATGCTGGCTTGTCCTTGCTATTAACGCAAGTTGCAGCTTCGCGTTTGTCGCGATATTGATTGGTCTTATGATTGACGCAAGCCATTTTGCGAGGGACTGTAGCCTCGCGTTCTACTGCGAAGTTAGCCTCCCGTTTAGCGCGGGCTTTGAGGGCCATTCGCCTAGCTCTCCGATTTCTGTTTCGGAGTTGGGTTCTGGTCAATCCAGTTCCTGGGATTTCTTCAGCAGTAAAGAGGCCATCCTTGGCTAGGGTTTCCTGCCCAAACAACGGCTCTATGGCCGCGGTCTTCAAGAGTCCCCGATTAACGGTGGATTCCCGATTACCCGATTCTCATGTATTGGAGCGCACGCGACGATAGCGTCGCTGTACGCCCGAAAATTGCATCTTTGATTCCATTGAAAAATTGATGAATTACAATGAGAATTTAGATTACAAAAAGAAAATAGGAGTCACAAGAATGGGAATATTGGTGGATTCCCTTTTTTAAGTGGGTACGGGTGGCGGTGGAGTCTTGTTGCTGCCTCCGTTGACTATCCAACTTGGAAGGGGATCTGTGAAGAAAACTCGCTCCTTCTGATCTCTCTCAACCCTCTGTGAAGAATCGCTCTGCCAGCTCCAAAGAAAAGTCCCATTCTCTCTAGTCCAATCTTGTATTTTATAGACTGAGAGAACTTGAAATCCGGATTAATTCGCTCCTGAAAAATCGGATCACGGAATATCAGCAAAGGAAACAAAAATACGAAAAATAACCCGCGGGTTGGCACCTGCGGGATCGCTCCCGCGGGTGCCAACCCGCGGGAGCTCCCGCGGGATGCACCCCGCGGGATCTCTCCCGCGGGTGGCAACCCGCGGGAGCTCCCGCGGGATGCAACCCGCGGGAGCCCCCGCGGGAAGCAACCCGCGGGATGTCCCACGGGAAGCATCCCGCGGGATCCTCCCGCGGGTTGCAACCCGCGGGAGGTCCCGCGGGTTGCATCCCGCGGGATCCTCCCGCGGGTTTCTCCTGCGGGTAGCAACCCGCGGGAGCTTTCCCGGGTTGCACTCTCGGGTTCTCCCATCGTGGTTTCCATATAATTTTATTTTATTTTATTTTTTTATTTTATTTAATTATTTTTAGTGTCTACATAACCCCCTCCAAAGTTTTTGGAATTCTTTAATTTATTTGTAATGAATTTCAAAATACTTTGGATTTTTTTCTTTTTAATTGGGATTGTTTGTTATTTGGATCTTAATTTGGGTAGGAATTAGCATTAGAATAGGAAAAGGATTTTAAATAAATATCCAAGTCCTGTTTGGACTCTAATCAAACTCTGATTTTGGTCAGAATTTTGTTTCCTTTCCCTATTTGAACTCCTGCTAATTCACTATAAATACCCATAGATCTCCAACTCTTTTTCTCATAATCAGAAAATCTCTCGTTCTTTTATTTTGTACGATTACTTTCTCCTTTCTCATGGCTTCCGCAGGCACTTCGCAACCACAGGATTTAAATGCTGAAGATCGATCAGTGGGCGTTATCGCCGATGAGGATCGACACGCAGGCGTCACCGCCGCTGTTGATCTCTCTTCCCTGATATCAGGTAAACAAACGGTCATCCGTTTACTTTAAAATCGCTTTTGTGGTTATTACGAAAGAGATTTCGTTATGATGTAAATATAACACGCGAAAGAGATTTCGTTATGATGTAAATATAACACGTTTATGTAGAACCATGCATAACTACGGAAGGATAACCACAGGGATCACTTCGCATTTGGCACGAGGGTGGCACCGGGGTATCCACGCACAGATATCCACCCTGGGATGGTACTCCGCGAGTGCTCACCCGCAGGTGGCACTCCGCGGGTGTCCACCCGCGGGTGGCACCCCGAGTGGCACCCGCGGGTGCCCACCCGCGGGTGGCACCCCGAGTGGCATCCCGCGGGTGCCCACCCGCGGGTGGCATTCCGCGGGTGCCCACCCGCGGGTGGCACTCTGCGGGTGCCCACCCGCGGGTGGCATTCTGCGGGTGCCCACCTGCGGGTGGCACTCGGCGGGTGCCCACCCGCGGGTGGCACTCCGCGGGTGCCTTCCCCTTAAAATTTTTTTTTTTTTTTTTAACATTAATTAAATTTTTTTTTCTTTTACAGTTCCGTATTCAACGGATCCTTTATCCAAGAATCATTACTTTGGATTTTCAGGCGGTCCGAATAATCAATCTCACTTTGGATTCGACGGCCACATCCCTTTGGTTGAGGAGCGAAGTAGTGCGAATCGACAACAGAAAATTATTAGTTGCAACCCACTCACAGCTCGTGAATTAATCACGGATTCCGTCTTTGAAGGCGCCAATAGACAGATTTTGAAGAAACCGCAATTTCTTTTTGGGGATGCTGTCAACCAACGAGACGAAGATTTATGGGACAGCACCAAGTGGTTGAGCAATATTGGAGGTCGCCATATGTTTATCCCGGATCTGGAGTGCAGCTATTCTTTATCTTATCTGCAGCGGATTTCATATCCCCGCATGATGTCTTGGCCAATTACCCGTAGCAGTCATGGCGTTGCGACCGGGAGATTTAACAGAAACGGTCCATTTGTCGACGGCCCGGCAAAGTATGTTACAGGTCTGTTGCCCAGTAAATTCGGCAAAGACTTACCTGTTGGAGAGCACCCGAAACGAGCAGACACCTTTATGAATCAATTTTCGGATGCCCATGGTCAATTCCCAGCTCATGATTTCCGCACTCCTGGATGGATTCACTCCACTTCGCGATCATGGTGGTCTCGGATGACCCATTTCATTCTGGAAAATTTCAAGACACGTTTAGAGAAGCTTGGCCTCTATCGTGCGGTGCGCAACGTGCAATTTGGAATTCCACATAGTTCTCCTCACTTTTTCTGCATACTGGAGATGTATAATCCGGAGACCAATACCTTCTTCACCCCTGTTGGAGAATTGGGATTTGCACTTCACGAAATGCATGAGATTTCAGCATTTTCCATAGGCGAAACCCCTTATGAGGAGTATGTTCCGAATACGAAGGAATTGCTTCGCCTCAAGGCTGTTCCTAATGCATACTCAACTTACTGGGAGTTGATGTGTCATTACAACATTTGTGCTGATATCTCCAGGCCACGAAATCAAGGGGCGCGCCAGGCCCGAAATCAAGGGGTGCGCCATAAGGTATGGGCAGAGTATCTATTCTAGAATCTGGAAAGATATGAGCGCAGTATCCAAGTACGGGTTGCTTGCGATATGGATACTGTCAATGAGAGGATTGGCACCTGCTTTGCAACTATATACACTGCAGAATCTGATGAAGACGGGTTCAAATCTCAGACTGTTTTCGAAAGTTATCACTACCAAGCAGCTTCCCCCATATCAGACAATGCTGTTTTCGCCGGATATCTCATGTTGTGGTTGAAGCGCTGTGTAGTGCCTACTTCGTGCCGCGAAACTGTTACCGTTGATGTTATTTACCCTGCAGTCCTGTTAGCGTTTGGCCAGCCTCTGGGGTTATTACCAGCTATGGTTTGCAGTTTGCAACGTGGCTTGAGGGACATAATTGCCCAATTTTGCAAAGTCCAACAGGCGGAAGATAAGGGTGGTAATACTATCTTCAAAACGCCTAATCCACGCATCGACCTGCCATTCACTTATCTAATGGCTTGGTTCTTATTGCACTATCCAGAATTGATGACTTCTCCTTCAGGACTTATTGATCATGCCACTCCTCATGTACAGCGTTTCGAAAATTGCTCATGGAATGGGAGGTACATGGCTAAGATTCGGCAAATCCTTGGGCGACACCAAAATTACCATATTTACCGTTGTTTCCCAAAATTTCTCGGAGGAAGTTATAGTAGCCAACTTGAAGATAGTTCTGGAAATGATGGCTATACAACTTTGCCATCGGGTTGCTTCTGGTGGCTTATTAGCATCCGGCCAAGTCATCTGGTTTTTCGACAGGGTCGAATTTGCTTTATGGAGCCCTATACACCCATTCGCTTCGCACGTCAGTTCGGATATGATCAGCTATATGTTGGCAATCCGAACTCTTATCTCCGTCGTGAGGGAAATCTTCTCGAGGGTGCGCGAGGATGGTACCATTTTGCGGCCGGAGGTACAAAGGCATCTTTTACCCTTCCAAGCCAGTCGCCCTCCCTTTTTGCGTCAATGGGATTCTGCAATTGGTATCATCTTGCAGATATTATCCCTGGTGACTACCAGATTAATCATTCCTTCTTAAGGCATATTGAGGCATCGCATAGATCCTCGAAAAAGGGCTTGGCGCGTGAATCCATAGGCGTTTCTCTTAGTCCTGATAGCAATGATGGCGATGGACAATATAATACTTCTACCCCAGCTTCTCCTCATGGAGGTAGATCCGCGTCGAAGCGTTCAAATCCCAGAGGAGTCAAAGTTCCTCAAAAGAAGAAGAAATTTCAGGCTCGGGTTGATAATTCGGTTGTAGGACGAACTGTTAGTCGTTTCGGTCTGCCGATCACGACTCATCAGGATCCACCGACCACGAGTCATTCAGATCTACGAACTGCGACATCTGTAGCTCCGTCAATCGTTTCATCCAGGAATGATTTTCCTGTTACCACTTCGACGTTTGCATCAGGAGGACACTTGTCTACTACAACTTTTCCGGTCTTTCCCGCTGTCGCACCCATACCGACTTCTTCTAGTGAGATTGCCAGGATGTATGGTTTTGCCGCGTTCTCCACTCTTAAGACACCTGCTACCGTAAATCCAGTCCCTAAAGTTGCAAATTTTGGCAGGAGTGATCCAACTATCCGGGATAGAGGAGCTGTGGAGCCGACGGGTACTGCATTGGACGAAAGTGCACCAGACGTCTTTTTGTCATCTCCCGGTGAAGCCGCTTTGCCTAGCCCAGCGCCAAGACTTGTCTCTTCTGGTGAGCGTTTTTTTTTTTTTTTTTTAATTAACACATATTTGCTTGTATTTCAGGTGGCGAAGGTTCAACGACCCACGCCTCCCCGACCGCCAGATCAGACTCTTTGGATCTTGTGGACTATTCTGGTGTAAGTGGGGACATTTGTGACCTTGACGGTCTAGGCTCTGATGGAGAGTTCGATAGTGACTACTTCTATCAACCCAGCATGGACAAAGCCTCTCACTTTCATTTGGAGGTCTCAGAGGGAGATAGACCTGAGAGATCTGGTTCTATTTCCATAGCCGCCACCAATGCAACCTTTCCACCAGGTATTTGCATACTCTTTTTTTTTTATTTTGCACAAATCTTTTTGATGATAATACACGACCGCTTTATTTTTACCAGACGCAGGTGATACTAGCGCACCTTCCATGTCTTCTGCAGAGGCTCTAGTAATATCTGTGAACACAGAAAGCCTTATTTTGCCGACATGCATGGTTTCATCACATTCTGACGCCATGGAACCAACGTGCGGTGCATTAGCCATGCCGCTAACATTGGCGACCTCGACAGCAGAGGTGATGACCACTCCAGCGCGAGTTGCGACCAATTTATTAGATGCGGCGGCAACTCCATTGTTAGAATCTCATATATCATCAGTACTCCCTACGGTCGCTCCATCATCCATACATCCTCTACCTGTAACCTCAACAGATTTGAAGCAGAATTCGGCCTCCAGCTTTAGTGAAAGAATCATCAGTCGCAATGTCGAATTCTTTCTTGAACTTTTTTATGGATGCATTGAGGAGATTCTCAACGAAGAGGATTCTCTGGAGAAGGTTCATCCTCTCATGGTGAGTCACCTAGACCATATCACGAGGATTGGAGGACCGCAGCGAGCAGCTCCTTATAGGGCTCGATGGGACGAGTTGGAGGTCCAATTGTCATTACTCAACAGTTTGCGCCAGGCCGATCTTGCCGAGATGGCAAACCAAGAAGTGGCTCGCTTACGAGCCCAAAACTTGGCTCTTCACTCCGAATTTCAGCAGAATATAGAACGCCAGGCCCAACTCGTAGCGGGACTCCGAGGTTCTTCAGAGAAGTTGACTTGGGACCTGACCCAGATGGAGAATGATATTGAACACCGCCGTAACTCCATAGACCGTGAGCGGGAGATCATAGCCAAGGCTCAAACCTCAATTACTAATCTTGAACTTGAAATTCAAAATATTTCTGGCAGAGCATCTGAGATCTCGCGGCAAAAGGAACAAACCGAACATGACATCGCTGTCGGCATCAGGGAGTTAGAAGAACTCCAAACTCAGGCTGCCCAACAACCTCTCATGGATGAAATGGACTTGCAGAGGAGAGCTTTAGAGACAGCGAGAGAGAGTCTCCACCGACGGCTGCAGGAAGTGGAAGATGCTTTGAAGGCTTTATCTCAAAAGTAATTGTCACTATTATTAATATTATATATTTTTTTTAATTGTAATAATACAGAAAGAAAGACTTCGCTATGTGCTGCTGTATTATCGTTATTACTATCTTTATCTTTTCTTTTATCTTTTCTTTTATCTTTTTTTTTTATACACTTTCATGGATAATAACTCAGACTATTCAGAGGTTCAGGACTTGATAGTGAGAGTTTTCAGATAAATTTAATCCTAAATGTTCAGCGACATATAGTGCGACCAATTAGGATTTACGAACATAGGCAGATGTATAATATTAACGTGCCTAAAGACAAAATGTAAAGCAGAGGTAGGATGTTAACGTGCTTATAGGATGACAAGCAGAGGTATAATGTTGACGTGCTTATAGAATAACAAACAGAGGTATAATATTAACGTGCTTGTAGAATCCTAACCATTCAGTGACATCTAGTATGACGGGTTAGAAAAAGACAGAGGTATTATTAAACATATCTTGGGGCTCAACCTATTCAGAGGATCTAGTCATGATAGGAATGAAGGAGCCGACCAAACAAAGGTAATTGTTAACGTGTTCGGTCTCAAAATTCTGACTATCAGAGGTAACTGTTAACTTGATAGGAAAAATGATTGTCGTCAGAGAAAACTTTTAACCTAACGACCTAAAAAAAAGATTATGTTCATCAGACGTTGTAACTTTAGACTTGATGAAGTATGATTTTTTTTGTCCTCTTTTTTTTGACAAAGGTAAAATCTTATCTTAATAAAGAATTGATCTAATGTAAGGTTTTTAGCAAACCCCCAGCTATCAACGGATTTGATTAACCTTTACCAACTACCGTTTGAGTTGGGCTAGCCATGTTATTCCCCTCAGCATGGTGAGTTGTCAAGGATTTCGTTTGGGCTTAAATACCAAACTTTTCCTCTTCCCTTTGCCTTAGCAGCTTAGGGCAGTGATGTATTCTTATATTCGGATAAGAATACTGTTGTGACAGATTTGTCGTGGGATTTTTAGCAAACCCCCAGCTATCAACGGGTTTGATTTTGCCTTTACCAACTACCGTTTGAGTTGGGCTAGCCATGCTATTATCCTCAGCATAGTGAGTTGTCGAGGATTTCATTTGGGCTTAAATGCCAAACTTTTCCTCTTCCCTTTACCTTAGCGGCGTTGGGTGATTCATACTTTTTACCCCCAGCATAGTGGGGTTGGCGAGAAATCTATTCTCTTCCCGTAGCCTTATCGGCGTTGGGCGGTTCATACTTTTTACCCCCAGCATGGTGGGGTTGGCGAGAAATTTATTCTCTTCCCGTAGCCTTGTCGGCGTTGGGCAGTTCATACTTATTACCCCCAGTATGATGGGGTTGCGAGAAATTTATTCTCTTCCCGTAGCCTTGTCGGCGTTGGGTAAAATTTTTTTTTTTTTTTTTTATTTTAAGAATAATATTTTTTGAGAAATTTTCCATTAATGGGCGCCATCATTCGATCTCCATGCTGATTAATCAACCGGTATGCTCCATTTGAGTAGACTGTCTCCACTACAAATGGGCCTTCCCATTTCGGCTGAAACTTACCTTTAGTTTTATGCGTGAGAATCATAGGACGCCTGACTGCTAGGACCAAGTCACCCACTTTAAAAGTTCTTTCCTTCACCTTTTTGTTGAAGGCCCGAGATATTCGCGCCTGATAAAGCTCGATTTGCTGTTGAGCTTTTAAGCGTTTCTCATCCAATGCTTCTAATTCCCGAAGTCGTTGGCCATGTTTTTCCTCGGTGGTCATTCTTGTAGCTAATGCCACCCGAAGAGAAGGAATCTGAATTTCTAGAGGTAGTATAGCTTCGCAACCATATACCAAAGAAAATGGTGTACTCTTTGTCGGTGTCCTAACCGTCATGCGATAAGCCCACAGACAAGCCCCCAATTTTTCGTCCCAATCACGCTGACTTGAAGTGACAAATTTCTGCAAAAGCTTCACAATGGTCTTGTTGAATGCTTCAGCTTGACCATTTGCGGCCGGATTATATGGAGACGAAAATATGTCCTGTATTCTGAACTTATCACAGAATTTAGTATAGGCTCTGCTAGTGAATTGAGGGCCGTTGTCGCTGATGATCCGTCTAGGAACACCAAAGCGATAAATAACGTGGTGTTTGATGAAACTGACCACATCATTCGTTTTTACTTCTCGCAAAGGGATAGCTTCTGCCTATTTTGAGAAGTAATCGGTTATAGCCAGTATAAACCGATGTCCATGAGAAGATGGAGGAGCAATGGGACCAATGATATCCATTCCCCAAGTCTCGAATGGCCATGTAATTGTGGTTGGATGTAGGTACTCTGGGGCCTGGTGTATGTAGTTCGCATGTACCTGATGCATGGCATTTCTTCGCATATGCCATGGCATCTGACATCATTGTCGGCCAGTAGTAACCCATTCTCTTTATCCGGTCTCCCAATTTAGGTCCCGGCTGATGAGCACTACAGGTCCCGTCATGTGCTTCTTTGAGTACTTCTTGTGCTTCTTGTTGTGATAAGCACCTAAGTAAAACTCCACCTGGCATTTTCCGATATAAGGAATAAGCTCAGGATTATAATAGAATTTTTTTGCTTCCTTTTTTACTTTTGCGGCTTCTTTAGGATCTTCGAGTAACATCCCTAGAGCGCAAAATCGACGAATACGAACCGCCAATCTCTGGGTTCGAAGTTCATCCCTGACACATGGACCTCATTTGCCTCGAGTATTTCCTCAGGGCAAAGGAGCTCCCGGCTTCCAACCTCAACACTTTTGGTTGACTTAGCAGGGAGCGCTAATGTAGCAGCGAGGGACGCCAAGGTGTCAGCATATGCATTCTCATGCCGTGGCACATAGTCAATATAAAATTCTTCGAAAGAGTCGGCAAGTTTGATTGTTGCCTTGTGGTAGGGTACGAGATGCTCATGTTTAACCTCGTATTCTCCTCTTACTTGATTTACTATGAGCTTGGAATCCCCATAGGCCTCTAAACGTCGGACCCCCAGCTGTTGGGCAATTCGCAATCCCGTTAATAATGCATTGTACTCGGACACATTATTAGAACATGGTTGAGTTAATGAATATCCTCGGGGGATCACATGGTTTTGCGGGGATATTAGAACCACCCCCACTCCAGCAGAGTTCTTTCTCGCTGCTCCATCAAAGAACAGCTGCCAAATCGGTTCTTTAGAGACCATATTGGCTTCCACTATCTCATCTGGAATATCCTCATAAAGTTTCGAGGATTGCGGGACAGGATGCTCTGCTAAGAAGTCAGCAATTGCTTGTCCCTTAATCGCCTTTTATGGTATAAATCGCATGTCATATTGCGATAGGAGGATTGACCAATTGGCTAACCTGCAATTGAGCGACCCAGGCTTGGTCATGAGCACTCTCAGCGGATTTACCCGAGAAATCACATGGATTGTTTGGCCTACTAAGTAATGTCGCATTTTCTGAACTGCGCATACCAGGGCCAAGCATTCCTTCTCTACTGGAGTATACCGATGTTCGGCACCTACCATAGTTCTACTAAGATAGTAAACAGCTTGCTCATGGCCGGAGTCATTAGTTTGGGCTAACAAGGCACCAAGTGAATGGTCCATTGCCCGAACGTATATTAAGAATGGTTTTCCCGATATATGGGCTATCAATACTGGAGGCTTTGTGAGGTACTTCTTGAGATCTTCAAAGGCTTGTTGACAAGCTTCATCCCAAACGAACGACACCCCTTTCTTCGTTAGCCTGGTAAAAGGTTGGCACCGCCCTGAAAGATTGGCGATAAATCTCCGGATATATGCTAGTCTCCCTTGTAATCCACGAAGTTCTTTAAGGTTTCTTGGTGGCTGCATCTCTTGAATTGCTTTTACCTTTTCAGGGTCTAAATAAATACCCTTGGATGTAACAACGAAACCAAGGAATTTGCCACTAGAAACACCGAGAAAGGACTTAGTTGGATTCATTTTTAATTGGTGTTTTCTCATAATATCAAACACCGCTTTCAGATCCCGGAGATGATCGTCTTTATTACGACTCTTGACAGCCAAGTCATCCACATAACACTCTACCGTTTTACGGAGATGCTCGCGGAAAATTGTGCTCATAGCACGCTGGTAAGTTGCACTTGCATTCTTCAGACCGAATGGCATGACCGTATAACAGTACACGCCTAACGGTGTCCTGAATGCAGTATGTTTCTCGTCTTCCGGACACATTTTGATTTGATTGTATCCGGAGAATCCATCCATGAAAGACATTCTTTCAAATCCGCAGGTGTTGTCAATCATGACATCCGCTATTGGAAGTGAAAATTCATCTTTAGGACATGCTGCATTGAGATCTCGAAAATTGATGCAGATTCGGATTTTTCCATTCTTTTTGGGAACTGGAACGATGTTCGCTACCCAATCAGGATGTTGTTCTTCTCGTACGAAGCCAGATTGTATAAGCTTCTTTACCTCATCTTCGATTGATTCCATCAGCTCTGGACGGAACTTCTCTGTTGCTGTTTTACTGGTTTCGCATCTGGCTTAATATTGAGTCGATGCACAACAACTTGAGGATCTAAACCCGGCATGTTTTCATAGTTCCAAGCAAAGACATCTATGTATTCTCGAACGAGAGTCACCAGGTCGTCTCTTTCATTAGGAGGTAAACTCTCGCTTATAAATATGGGTTTAGGATTGGTTTCATCTCCCATATTTATTTGGACCACCTTATCCTCCGTAGGAGGTTCACGTTGCTCAAAGCGCATGTTCCATTGGGCATCAAGATGCTTTACTAATGCTTCATCTTCTATAAGGGTCAGTTCATCGTTTTCATCTGGGGTTGGACTGATAGATGTCATGTTTACCGTGATCTCTCTAAATAATATACCCGGGTTGATATCCGAATCCCAATCGGAATCTTCCACATTCTGGCAAATCATATCTTCGATATCCGAAGGATCGGGTGTTGTGACGTATCACAACCCCCTGCCAGTTTTGTGATAATAGTCCGGTTCTTTTCCTTTGGGTACGAATGAGGGAAGCGGATCCCGACGTCCCTTACCAAAGTTTAATCCGGGTTTATTGATGAAATCATATCCCATTTTTGCCATCATCCGGAATGACTTTAGTCCATAATGATAGAATTGAGGGCTTCCTGAGCCTCACTCTCACTATCACTGGATGAGGCTATATGTGATTTAATTCTTCCAAAAAGAATAGGTTTTTGATCTGGTCGATGGGCCGGTACTTCGAGCATCGCCCCATCTGCATTTTCGATGTTTGGTTGTACCATCATTGATGATCTAATAGGCATGTGCATAGTTGCTAAAGTCTCAAATTCTGAGAGACTATCTGCATCCGTGCTAGTAGCTGAAGTTAAAGACTCAGTAAGAACACCAGGAAAATAAGCAAAGTTCAGATTCTCATTTATTTCCCACTCACCTTCATCACTGGCGGTGTCATTTACATCTAAATCATCAAGATTAATTACAAGAGGTTCAAAGCCTTCATTGGCAATAAACACTTCTGACTCAGTATCCGCTTCATTCCCACTATCACATTCATCGTGTAGTGGGGGGTCGACCTCAGCACTTTCAGCATACAGAAGGGCGTCTACGAAGTAGTTTTCAACACCCTTGAATGGCTGTTTGTCAGCAATCAAAGTATGCACTTCTCCATCTTCATCCACGTACTTCATGCATTGGTGCAGGGTGGATGGAACGATCATATTAGCATGAATCCATGGTCGTCCTAAGAGAATGTTATAAGAAGTGTCTGCTTCGATCACGTAACACGTCACCTCGCTTTTAAGATCTCCGATCTGACATCTGAGCCTGATCTTTCCCAGAGGGTGACTGCCATTGGCATTGAAGCCAAAAATGGCGGTATTAGTTGGAGTCAGTTTGTAGGGAGGGATCCCAAGAAACTGCATAAGCCTCCGTGGCACGATGCTCAAGGCAGAACCCGGATCAATCTGAATTCGACCGATTTCTGCTGAGCCAATATACCCGGTATAGTACAGAGGCCTGTTGTGCTTAATATTCTTCAGCTGCATGTCCTCTGGTGTAAAAGTGATATAAGGGGCGTGCCTCGACACTGAGTTGCAGTGCGGGCATGCCTCCTCAACCTCCTCCGGGAGATGGGCTAAGAAAGCTTCAGATTCCGCTAGGGCTTCTCTTAGCGCATCTCTTGTAGACTTGGACAGGCGTAATAACTCATACAAAGTTATTCTTGCAGGTATATTCACCAACTGTGCCATGACATCAAACTGAAAAGAGGAACTTTGCTCTTCAGAGACATCTTTTCGTAGTGCTCGGTTGTATCTGAGCTCCTTTTGTTTTTCCTTGTCGGAAATTTGCTTGGTAGTTCCTTCATTAGTCTCCTTGGTTGGCTTAGAGGGGCCAGCTTCTGTGTTTGAGAGATCCTTCAAGTAGTGTTTTCCAGATCTGGTTCCGGAAGGTGGTGCAGGCTCATTCTCCACCGCCAGAGCTGTCGCCTCCGATTTAGAATCTGTCAACAACGGAATGTCATCTGCATCCTTCTCAATGGTTGCTGAGACGGCATTGCACATGCGCTTCTTTCCTCTTGTTTCAGTTTTCTTTCTGGTCCTGACGGTTATCCATTGTTCATCTTCAAGAATGTCTGGATGCACCCAAAGGACCTCCTGCTTTTCTGTTGTGAAAGGGACTAACCCTTTCTTCTGCTGATTATGGGGGTCTAAATTAACCACCCTGAGCTCACCTTTTGGAATAGGTGTGAGCCCAGATGGTACTTCTAGACCACCCACTGTAAATGTAGCCGAGTTAGCTGTCACCCTTTTTTGTTCAGCTTTGAGCTGAACTGCTCCAGCATCAATTAGTGCCTGAATCTTGTATTTCAAAATGAAACAGTTTTTAGTTGGGTGACCTACGATCCGATGGTATAAGCAGTAATTCGGATCATTGGTCTTTCCAACCTCTTCAGGCCTCTTACTCTCTGGCAACTTGAGCATGTTGCGCTTAGTGAGCAAATTGAACATGGTAACAGTATGTTCATTCTTGAATGAATACTGTTTTTGTGGCATGGGTGAACCTGCTGTGTTGCTTTTAGCCGGCCTTTGTTTTGGCTTGGATGTATTCTCCACCGCCATTATATCCTTCCCTCTGGAACGATGGAAATGAGATGTTGGTTTGTTGGAGGCGACTCTTCTCGTAGATTGCTGTTGTTCTTCAAGACGCCGGAGTATGTCTTCGGCCTGTTCACCTTGCTTGAGTAAGTCTCTCCAAGATTTGGATTCAACCGAACCCATTTTGACTAAGACGTCAGTCAATAAGTTATGTATGCAAGTCTCCACGAGGGTCTCCTGTGTCATGCCATGCGGACACCGCATGGAAAGCTCTCGAAACCGCTCGACAAAAGCTTTTACTGTCTCACCCTCTCCCTGCTTTGCTGCTAGCAAGGATGGTACCGAGACTTCAGTATCGTCTTCGAAAAATCGGGCTAAGAACTCACGTTCTACATCGGCCCATGATTTAATCGTTCCTTGGGGTAGTTGCATAAACCAGGTAAATGCGGGTCCTTGTAAGGTACTCGCAAATATCTTGGTCAATGTTGGATCATGCCCCCATTAAATGCCCTGTCTGTGACAGGAAGTAGAAGATGTGTTGCTGCGGAGAGCCTTTCCCGTCAAACGATTGCAGGTTTCATGGTTTGTAGTTTGCAGGGTAGGGCGTAGTCTCCCATTCTATAGGGTAGGGACGCACTATCCCCACTTCCTGTAACTTTTTCCGGTGAAGAAGAGCCTGTAGCTGGTTTTCCATCTTCTCCATTTTCTCCACCTGAGGATTAATAACCACTTTTACCATTTCTTTTTCTCCTAACTGAGAAGTTACTTCTTCGTAGTCATCTTCGCTATCTTCCTCTATGCGGACATGTTGTTCTTCTTCATGCCGTTTAGCGGATGATGAGGACTGGCCCTTCTTCGTTTGGGCCAGCAACTGAGTTAAGAGTTGTTTCATCTCTTCCATGGTTTCTTCTTGCTGTTTGAGACGTTGTTCTTGTCTTTCCAGCCTTCTAGAAACCTCTTCTGGAAGATCAGCCATATTTACTGCAGCCTCTGATCCTCTGTTCGAATCAGAGTAAGACGAAGATACAACAGCAGAATATATGTCTTCCTCTTCATTAGATCCTCCAGCCAATTTCTTATAATTTAGTGGTATGGCGACTCCTCTCCTAGCCCGAGTGTGTCGAAACACGCCCTCTGGCTCAAATGGACACCCCCTTTAATTTTGAAGTAAACTCTTTGTCTGAGGAGTGTCTTTCGGCAATCTTCTTGCCTTTACCAACCATATATGATGAAACGACAGGCAGATCATCCCCAGGGCGCATCTTTTTTACTATCCTTCTTCTCTTTGGCTCCGTAATCCGCTCAAAAATGGATGGTCCTGACTTACATTTGCAGTTTGACAAAACGGCTGAGATCAACCGTTCACAATGGCAGTGAGAAGTGGATTGGGATGTGCTCCTCTTTTGAGTAAGATACTCTCTCAAGTCCTGAGAGATGTTCCCATTTAAATTTACACTTTGACGCCTCTTGTGTCGCAAATTCTGCTCATAATATTGGTTAGTTTGTAATATCTCAGGGCTGAGAATTTCTTCAGTATCAACACAATCTTCTTTATGAAATCTTCTAGAGTGTGTGCTGGCTTGCACAGTTGCGCGGGCCCCGCACGCATCTGACTTATTCTTCGGAATATGTTCATCCGAAGAGGAACTTGGTGAGCGCACGAGCACATCTTTATATTTGTCTGCAGAGGAGTGGGATGGTACCCCTGAGAGAGTAACCAAAAAGTTAGGTGTGCGCTGTGTGCCTACTGCGCATGTGCCCGAATAGACACCAGAACCCCCTGATTTTTCCTGGAGAGTGCAACCCGCGGGTTGTAACCTACGGTGTGCAACCCGCGGTTGGAATCGCGGGTTTGCACCCGCGGTTGCAACCGCGGGGTTGCACCCGCGGGGTGCAACCCGCGGTTGGAACCGCTGGTTTGCACCCGCGGTTGCAACCGCGGGGTTGCCCCCGCGGGGTGCAACCCGCGGTTGGAACCGAGGGTTTGCACCCGCGGTTGCCACCGCGGGGTTGCCCCCGCGGGGTGCAACCCGCGGTTGGAACCGCGGGTTTGCACCCGCGGTTGCCACCGCGGGGTTGCCCCCGCGGGGTGCAACCCGCGGTTGGAACCGTGGGTTTGCACCCGCGGTTGCCACTCCGGGGTTGCCTCCGTGCGGTGCAACCGGCATTTCTGCCTGTCGATTTCCATTTTTGGAATTTTTCTTCTCTGATGTTGTTTCTTGATCTGGATTTTCAGAGGCACTGTTGAGGCGGGCCCGCTGGGCCTTTCGCCTCAGGTTTCTTTTCTGAGAGCGGGTGAGAGTTTGATTCAATTTAGGAGTAGGCGATGACGCCACATATTTCCTGCAGAGTCAGTCTTAGAAGGCGATGACGCCACATATTTCCTGACAGAGTCAGTTTCAGCGGGCGATGACGCCACATATTTCTTGATAGGCAATGACGCCTTTTTCTTTTCGGTGGGCGATGACGCCTCACCTTTGTTCATCATAGCCCGGCGATGACGCCTGGGCTCCGAATCGGAGGAAGAGAGAAATTCCTCGTATTTTTGCTGATCGACTTCTACAATCAGCGTTTCGACAACAGATCCGATGGGTAGCAAGTCGGACTGCGCCACAACATTCTCTGTAGTGAACAGAGAGGCTCCCACTGTGGTCGCCAGTTCTTGTACGCCCAAAAATTGCATCTTTGATTCCATTGAAAAATTGATGAATTACAATGAGAATTTAGATTACAAAAAGAAAATAGGAGTCACAAGAACGGGAATATTAGTGGATTCCCTTTTTTAAGTGGGTACGGGTGGCGGTGGAGTCTTGTTGCTGCCTCCGTTGACTATCCAACTTGGAAGGGGATCTGTGAAGAAAACTCGCTCCTTCTGATCTCTCTCAACCCTCTGTGAAGAATCGCTCTGCCAGCTCCAAAGAAAAGTCCCCTTCTATCGAGTCCAATCTTGTATTTTATAGACTGAGAGAACTTGAAATCCGGATTAATTCGCTCCTGAAAAATCGGATCACGGAATATCAGCAAAGGAAACAAAAATACGGAAAATAACCCGCGGGTTGGCACCTGCGGGATCGCCCCGCGGGATCTCTCCCGGGGGTGGCAACCCGCGGGAGCTCCCGCGGGTTGCAACCCATGGGAGATCCCGCGGGAAGCAACCCGCGGGATGTCCCGCGGGTTGCATCCCGCGGGATCCTCCTGCGGGTTGCAACCCGCGGGATTCTCCTACGGGTAGCAACCCGCGGGAGCTTTCCCGGGTTGCACTCTCGGGTTCTCCCATCGTGGTTTCCATATAATTTTATTTTATTTTATTTTTTTATTTTATTTAATTATTTTTAGTATCTACAGTCGCATTTTAGTCAGGTTACCTGAGTCAGAGGAGAGATACTCCTCGTACTTGTGCTGGTCAATCTCTACGACTAGCATGTTAACGTCGGATTCGATCCTCTCGATGTCAGATTGCATCATGATCTCTTCTTTGGTGAAAGAGACTTCTCCCACTATAGTCGCCAGTTTGTTCGTCGTAAAAATTTTACTTTCTTCCATTGAATACAATTTAGATTACAACGAAAGTGAACAAGAGAAGAACAAATAAGAGGATTTATAATTATCGCTCTCTTTTACAATGAAAAAGTGGGTTCTCGTAACGATGGGATCTATCTAGTAGTTCCTTTGGACGATCTGACGTCGATGATCTTCTTACTTGACGAAGATGACGGCCGACTTGATCTTTCTCTGCTGATCTTGATTCGTTCAAGCCTCTTATGCATAACTTGAACTTCATTTTATGCTCCCAAAAAAAAGATCCCTAGGGCTTCCTCAAGTGGGTATTTATAGCCTTGGGCCAATATGAGAGTTTCTATTTAAATAGAATTTGTATTTATTAAGGATTCTAATCAAATATCTTAGTTTTGATTTAAATCTCTTGATTTGGAATTCTGATTGGACTCAATTTGGGTATTGGATAAGCCAAAATCTCAATTATAATCAATTTATGATTCTAGTTATCTGATCACGCAGAGCTAATTGCATCAAAACGCGGAGCTAAGAATTCAGAACGTGGAGCTATTAATTAGCTCTGCGTTTACTCAAACGCGAGGCTAAATAACCAGGCGCAGAGCTATTAGCTCCGCGTTTATTGTGGAAAACTTCTTTTGCCTAGAAATTTTCACTACCAACAACAATACTGATTTTAGAGCTAACATTTGCTAATCTTCAATTTTTCTTAGCTAATTCTCTTCTAATTACTTTCTAGTTTAAATTTATTTGCTTTCTATATTAGATTTAATTGCTTTCATGAATATAAATAGGATTTTGCTTACTAGAATTATGAGTAGCTAATTTATCTTAACTCTAGGATGTAGATGAAACTAAAATCCACCATGTAATTGTTCTCTAGTATTTTCTTCCTAAATAAAATAATAAAGATATGATTTTTCTATGAAAAAATTAAAATATAAGAACTCGTACATTAATACTTTGATAGGTTATACTTGAGTTAAGTTTCTTGATAGCCTATACTTAGTTAGGGTTTGGGGTTGTTGATTTTTACCTTCTTCATCGAATTACCTAATAATTTGGTTTGCTTTTATAAAAAGTTGTATTTTTGATGCGTTATACTTGCACACCACTTGATAACACATGCTTAGCAAACTTGAAGTAAAGATTAAATTAAAAGATCACTTTTTTATGATATAAGAAGATAATATAATTAAATACATGGTTAGAAACTAATGGATTCTAAATTCTAGGCTAATTAGAATAACTCTCAAATCCGACTTAGAATTCTTTGTTAGTCCGTTAAACTATAGATTTAGTAAGAATCGCAAAACAACTGGAATCTCTGCGGGACCATCTGTATAGCACTACACCAATATTGTACGCTTGCAGTTAAATTATCACTTCCGCTGGTGTCTAGTCTTATTCATGCTAAGCGGATATATACTAGGTTGTGAAGTGCTAGGCTGATATATGCTGTGCTGATTCTTACTAGGCTGAGAAGTGCTAGGCTGAATTTTGCCAAGCTGATTTTTTCCAAAATGTCTTGTATTAGGCTAAAAAGTGCTAGGCTGAACGTTGCCAGGCAGAGAAGTGGTAGGCTGATTTTTGCCAGGCTGAGAAGTGTTATGTTAATTTTTATCAGGCTGAGAAGTGCAAGGCTGATTTTCGCTAGGCTGAGATATGCTAGGCTGATTTTTGCTAGGCTGATTTTAGTCAAGCTGATTTGCGCTAGACTGAGAAGTGCTAGGTTAATATTTGCCATACTGAGATGTGTTAGGCTAAGCTTTGCCAAGCTGAGATGTGCTAGGCTAACTTTCGCCAGGCTGAGATGTGCTAGGCTTAGAAATGCTAAACTGACTTTTGCTAAGCTGAGATGTGCTAAGCTAATTTTTACCAGGCTGAGATGTGCTAGGAAGATTTTTTCCAGGCTGAGATGTGTTAAGTCGATTTTTGCCAGTGTACTAGGCTGATTTTTGCTAGGCTGAGATATAGCGTGGAATCCTCCTTGCTTTATGCTGGGATGAATTTGAGCCTGCCATCCACCTTGACTTGTACTAGACTGATTTTGATTCTTGCATCCATCTTGATTTGTGCTAAGCTGATTTTGAATCTGGCATCCACCTTGATTTGTGCTAGGCTGGTTTTGAGCCTAACATCTATCTTGACTTGTGCTAGACTTATTTTGAGCCAAGCATGCAAAACGGTCTTTGAGTGCCCTACGACGTGCTCTCTGATTCTGATTGCGAATTCGGATCTGTCTTTGTGCAACAATGGGTTAGCCTTTGGCGTAGAACGTGACAAATTTCCTGAATATTGGAAGGGGCACTGTTTGTTTTGATGAACCAGAGTTTAAAAATCTAAGTGGTTGTTGATAGATCAATGCCTCCTTGTTATCCAAAACTATCAGGTCATCTTTTTGCTCATGTGATTTTGAACATTTTGAGTTCGTCACCGTTTTGTGTCCTTGCCGTGCAGATTTCTTCTTACTTGGACTCGACAAGTTCGAGGATATATAATCCTCGTATTATTTTTGCTCGACCTCAATCACCAACTTCTCTATTGTTTCTCTAATTTTGTTGATGTCAGATTGGACCACCGTCTCCTTTTCAGTATAGGAGATTTCTCCTACTATGATCACCAGTCTGTTTTAAGAGAAAACTGGAGATCTTTCTATTACCATTGAGAAAAATTGAAGATTACATAAATTTCTCTAGATTACAATAAAAATATTCAAGAAAATAAAAATAGACGAGAGAATTTATAGAACACATCGCTATTTTTTTTACAAAAGATCGTCGGATTGAGGCAGCTATGAGGATTGATCTGTTTCTCGTTGACGATCTGACGTCGAAAGTTGGAGTCGGTGGAGATTTCTTTAATTCGCTTTTCTCTTATGATCTTGGAAGAAGTTTGGATTCTTGCGCGGGAGATAGATATGACCAAAGGTTTTTTTAATCCCTTTGGAAGAGTATTTATAGGCTCTAGGCTGTTGTGAGGATTTTCTTATAGATAGAAACATAATTTTGTTGTAATCTTGATGAGATATTTAAGTTTCCTTTCGATAAGAATTGCTCCAAGATTCGTTGTATCTGGTCTTAACTCTGCACCAAAAATTAATTAGACTCAAATTAGAATTTATAGGACCTCACTGTGCTCGAGGCTGGGGGCCAACCTCACGCTCGCGAGGCTGGTGACCAGCCTCGTGTGAGGCAAGAAAAATTTTAAAAATATTCTACAGAGTGTGCTTCCAGGAAGGCGCACAGAATTCGCTATAATTTTGAGAATCATTACTCCCCGCAACTGGTAACGTGATAGTCTGATTACGGAGAGAATACGAGGAAAATAAGGGTGCGGTTGTACTCCCTAATTCCTATATATAGCCCTCTATAGATAATAGAGAGGGAGAGAGGATCTAAGATTAACAAAAGAGTCCATCCACAAAGAGAGCGAACCCGTAGAGTCAAAAAGAAAGAACTCTATCATTTATCTTCTCCATAAAAGTCCTGAGCTTGATTTTACATAGGATCAACCAGCATTCGGATCATCATTCCACCGCTGTCTAAGAGAGTTACCAAAGGCAAAAGAAAAGGAATTCTCCTTTTTTTTTCCTTGTAATTCGGAATCCAAAGAGTTGTAATTTTCTTTGTTATTTGTTGTAATATATTTGTAATGGTAAGGGAGAAGAAAATTCTGATTTCAGGCGAACAACAGGTTCCTTGAGCAAGTGCGTCCAAGAAGAAGGACACATTCGTTGAGAGAATATGGGGGAATGACGCATACGTTTGTTGGCAGAGAAATGGATTTAAGAGAGCAGAGATGTGTGTGCCCATAGAAGGAGAAATTAAGAAAAGAGTAATCTTGTCCATGTAAATAAAACCAAGTTGAGTATGATTTGCCCTTAAATATTTTGTTGTGCCTTTAGCAATGCCCATTTTTGCAACTTCAGAATAAATTTAATTCTAAGTTTGGAACCCACTGTCCATCGGATTGAATATATATTAAGGCGTCGGGTCTGAATAGGTTATAAGCTATTACATATTTAACCAACTTCCATAAGGTGTAACTTTCTGTATCGTTTGCAATTTTAGACGTAAAATTTGGTTTCTTATTTTATTTTTGATGAATATATTTTTTGTTTTCTTTGGAAAGTTATGATCCTCTCTGCAATGGTATGAATGAATAAGAAATGGGTTAGTTCATATGAATCCCTAATTATGGATTCCAGTTTGTGATTAGCTATATATTTTTATATTATTAAATTGTCTCATCCTTAAAAATTACATTCACTGCTCTTTTCTTTTGAGATCTTTGATATCAGCATCTTATTCGCTACCTCTCAAATTCCATTAATAAGAGTTTAATATCTGTATTGATAATTATATCAACTTCTACGATTGTTTAAAAACTATCGGGTTCGATAATTCAATCCTTTCTTTTCTTAATTTTTTTTTTTTTTATTGTTTGAGGCACCTATTAGGTTTCATTTTAGGGGTATTTACTGGTTTGTCCCTCAAATCTTTATATATTATGATTTTGCCCCCCAAAT
The DNA here is from genome assembly GCA_036321105.1 of Dracaena cambodiana. NCBI lineage: Eukaryota > Viridiplantae > Streptophyta > Magnoliopsida > Asparagales > Asparagaceae > Dracaena > Dracaena cambodiana. The sequence goes on from JAYEPQ010000017.1 coordinate 6,115,721, forward strand.
CTTCATATTTAGAATTTTACCCTCCAAATCTCATAAGTTACAACAATTTTGCCCCCTTCTCTAATTTTCCCTAATCCAGTTAAATATTTGATCATTTTACCCCTCTTTTCCTCTTTTATTTTCCTCCTCTCTTCTTCTTCTCTCTTCCTCCTCTCTTCTCCTTTCTTCATTATTTTCCTTCTCTTCTTTCTCCTCTTTTCCTCCTCTCTTCTCCTCTCTTCCCTAACACAGTTAAATACTGAAAGAAGAGAGGAGAAAGAAGAGAGGAGAAATAATGAAGAAAAAGATAAGAGAAGAGGAAGAGAGAAGAAGAGAGGAGGTAAATAGAAGAGGAAAAGAAGGGGTAAAATAGTCAAATATTTAACTGTGTTAGAGAGAGGGGCAAAATTGTTGTAACTTATGAGATTTGGGGGCCAAAATTCTAAATATGAAGATTTGGAAGGCAAAATCATAATATATAAAGATTTGAGGACAAACCAGTAAATACCCCTTCATTTTATTAGTTCAGTTTTTGAATAGAATTATCTGCCACTTGAAATCCCCTAAACCCGATGGCTCAAAGCACAATTTCGGAAAATCAAACAGACCAATGCCCCCGCCGTCATCAAACTCCGTCAACAACCCAGACTCCAAACCCTCATACTAGCAGTGGCGGCGGCCGATCGTATTAGATCCCACGGACTCCGCCTCGTCGTCGTCGACTATCTCAATCACTTCTGCACCTTCTATTGAAGACGATGGCAGCGGCATCGATTCCACCGTTGGTGGGATCCGGAGCTCGTCCATGGACGGTTCTTGAAGGCATCCATGAACCACCGCCGAGATATCTTCCTCCTCGTCATCCGAGATCTCGATGACTTCAACGGAAGAGTCGTTCTTGTCGTCACTGTCGAAGATCTCGATGAGTGTGTCGGGCTCTCGGAGGCGTTTCGGATAGGGAGAATCGGCGGCACATTCATCTCGAGGTCTCTTGGTGTTGAGAGCCTCTCCTTCCATCGAGAGATCGAGTCTTCTGAGAGAGCTTGAAGAAGAAAAAGAAATGGTATCTAATGGGAAGAAGAAGAAGGATGCTTGAGGGATATAATGAATTGGAAGCCAAATGTTGAGGGGCTTGAAAATGAGATAGGAGTCAGGTTTATATAGGGTAACTTCCAACGGGGCACAACTTTTTTCCTAGTGAGCCTAGTTAAATTTTAGAAGGGGATAGAATTTCTTAGTGAGCCCAATTTAATTTCCAAAATACGCTTAACCCATATTTCCTAAAACCATCTCTCCTCACTTCCTCTCCACCCCCAAACCCAAAATCCCTCTCTCATCTCTTCTCCTTCCAACCCGCCGCCGTCGGTGCCACAGTCCCCCATCCGCCGCTGCCACGCTCCCCCGCCCGCCGCCGCAGCCACACTCCCCCACCCGCCTCCGCTGCCACACTCCCCCCCCCCCCCCCGCCTCTGCCCGCCCCCACACCCTTCGCCCCCCCGCCCCCCCCTCCCCCCCCCTCCCCCCCCCCCCCTGCGCCTCCGCCCGCCCCCACACCCTCCACCCCCTCCGCCCCCACCCGCCTCTGTCCGGCCCCCCACCCTCCGCCCGCCCCCACACCCTCCGCCCCCACCCGCCGCTACCACACCCCCCACCCTCCGCCCCCAGTGTTCACTGTCTCATTTCTTCTCTCTTGGTCTCAGATTTTTTAGCTCTACTGTAAATCTCTTTTAATTTAATTTTAAATTTATTTTATTTTGTTTATTCATATTTGCTCTGTAACTACCCTGAAAACTGAAAACTTCTTGTTTGGTTTGATAATAATTTACATTCGGAAAATTCTAAACGAGTACATTTTTTTGTTAATTTTGTTTTTTTAATATTTAGATTATAATTATGAAGAAAGTATAATATTGTAATCGTAGTTGTAAAATATGCGAAAATTTAGTTATTTTCTAATTATACATGTTAATATTAAAATTTATTAATTAATTTAGAAGTTTAAAATAAATAGATAAAATATGATATTTGTAGCAAATTATACTTTATTACTACCTATTTTCACATAGAAAATTTATTGTTTTGATAAAAAGTATCTATAAATGAAATATCTTTGTGTTACATAGATGGATCCGGCAGAATCTTCTCGCATTCGACCAACGGTCTCGTTAAGGAGGAAGAAACCAGCTTCTCGACCACAAATCCAACGCCCGATACGAGAGACAGAAATCGAAGTGGCCATAGATACTGAATTAAATATAGAAACTCCGAATTTGATGAGATATGATAGTGCAAAACTAGAAGAAGGGAATACTGATGCAGAAGGCTCTCAACATGATCTTCATGAGTCAAATTACCGAGATCCAGTTGATTTATCAGTACTGAAGAGTTTCAAGACGCACGTTGGTTTCTTCATTTTAAAAGATGAGGTAATTATTTTTCGTTATAAATCATAAACTACTCTATTGTGTGTGTGCATATGTTAAGACTATAGTATATATACAGGAACGAGATCCACTTCGATGTATTAGTCACTGGAGAAAAATAAGTGCATGGTCATTGTTAACACCTGAGCCAAACACCCGTTTCATGGAATTAGTACGTGGGTCTTCATTGTATCCATTGGTGAAATGCTCCTACCAGTACATTAGCGTTGTTGAGGTTAGTGCATTTGTTGAGAGATGGCATCCTGAAACAAAAACATTTCATATGCCATTTGGTGAGATGACGATCACGTTGGATGATATTTCCTGCTTGCTTGACTTACCTGTTGTTGGAAAATCCGTCTGCCAACAAGTATCAGCAGTTTCACGTGACGCAGCTGATACAATTACTCATTCCTTGGGCGTCAGTTATGATGAAACGTGGAATGAGCTCAATACCAAAGGCGGTGCATCGGTTCGACTGGATTGGTTACGAGAAAAATTTTGCGGGGTTGTGGATACTGACACCGAACATAGGATTCAGTATGCTGCAAGGGCTTATTTACTTTATCTTTTTGGTTGCACGCTTTTCGCGGACAAGAGCTGTACGAGAGTTTCCATTGATTACTTACCATTGCTGCATGATCTCGAAGATATTCATACGTTCGCATGGGGTGCTGATACTCTTGCATGGTTATATAGGCAGCTTGGGCTTGCTTCCCGAGCTAACGTTGCTCAGATTGCGGGGTATTTGACACTACTACAGGCTTAGATATTTGCTCATTTCCCAAGTTTTATGCCGGTCTCGAACCTATCTTTTACCGCCGGTGAACCACTTGCTTGTCGCTGGTTGAGCAGACGGGATCACAATATCTCCCAATCACATGCGCAGTCTATTCGGTCAAGTCTAGATAAACTCACAGGCAACCAGGTAATATTTTCTCCTTTTTTATATACTTATTTAGTTTGCAAGTTATGTATTGGTAACTAATGTACTTTTTTGTATCCAACATACATGCAGGTTGATTGGGATCCATATCGGAATTATAGAGAGAAATATCCGTTCAGAGAAATTACATTTTTTATGGGTACGTTGAAGATTTTCAGCGTGATTGAGCCGTACCATCTGGTGCGTGTACTAAGGCAGTTTGGTCGTCAACAGTATGTTTCACCTCCACCATTCTCAGCGTTACGTGAAGCACGGGGTATAACAGTCAATAGCTATGTGGTAAAGTACACGCACATTGAGGAGATGTGGATAAATTGGTATGATCACGTATTGTATCTGGAGCACCGTGGGTCTATTGCTGACTACCCATCTGATTGCACGTCAGATTATATTTCTTGGTTCTCTAAAGTTTCACAGCGCTTTCTTGGAGTAGCACCAGATGAACCCCCAGCAGAGGAAGGAAGTCAAGCAACCCGGGCAAATATCGATGATGAGGTAATAACCATATATCTTCATAATTTTATGTTCCATACGGTGAACCAGTTTATCTGATGCTTATTTTTTGCGTCTATTAATATAACAGAGATATACACGCATAGAAGCAATAATCGATCCATTACTTGCGCAAGGGGATAAGGCATTCAAGAAGCAATCTGGGTTTTTATTTACTACACTTGCGAAGATCAAAGCCGTGCTAACTGGTTGCACACAGCCAGAAGAACCACCAGAAGAGCAAGCAGAGGAACCAACACCAGATCAATCCACTCCTAATGCACCCGATACGGCAATTATGACTCGAACCAGAAGCAGACGTCAACCCCCGAGAAAGACAAGGAGACAGTGATCATTGTGTGAGTTATGCATTGATATGGATAATGTATGTAACTTGAAGTGGCCGGTGTAAAATTATTTTTCCAAACATTTCGAGTTCTGTTGAATTTATGATTTTTCTATGTAATGAACTCTCTTGTTCGGTTTTTTTCGTTTAATATAAACACTATTTCATTGTATCAGTAATTGTGTTGTTGTTTCATTGTATCGGAATATCCATGTTTCATTATATCATTATATCGGTGTATCATGAGTATCAGTGTATTTGTGTATCAACAGTATCATTATATTTTTGTATCTGGAGTATCATTGTGTGTCGGTGTATCATTGTATCGCAGTAAACGGTATATCAGTGTATCAATGGGTTGGTGATGTGTATCGGTATTTAATTGTATGTTTTCTTGCTTCCTTCCCTAAATTTCGATAATAATTTATAAATACTTACTAATAAAAGTCCTTACACTGGCGTTACTTTCATTACAAATAATAATAAATTAATTAACGTAGGTTAATAGACTGGATGAGCCAGTGGCCGAGGTCAAGATACTGTTCGGGCTGACAGTCCGAACGAATCCCGTTCGTTCGGACTGTCAGCCCGAACGGCGGCCCTCTGTTCGGACTAACAGTCCGGACAGGGGCATTACCTGTCTGATACTCCGCCGTTGTCTTACCCATTATATTTACATAATAAAGTGATAAATCATTAGTTGGCCCAATGTAACGCCACTTTAATGACTTATAAATACATTTTAATTATACAATATTTCACAAAATATAGTTAATTTCGCAACAATGATACAATAGTTCACTAACACACTGATACACGGATACATCTCACGCTGATAGTGTTTTGATCAAACTGATATAGTTGCGGATAAGTCCGACACAACCGATTATACAATAGATATACAAGTGATTGGTCACAACTTATATACAACAAAATAAAACCAAAAATTAACTCGTCTGTGAATAACAAAATTACATTACAACTCAATAATATCTTGTGTAGCAACCGAAGATGGTACAATCCCCTTGAACTGTTCAATCCGTTGTAAGTATGGTACCTCCCATCCTTGTGCAATGGGATCACGGTGTCGGTACCGATTCAATGCAATTTGAGGGATGGGATGAAGTTCTTTTAATGACACCTAATAGTAAAGATGTTATAACCATATATAAGCATATTATTAGTTAAATCAAACTAATTTTTAAGACGATGAATTGTGCTTACATGTACAAAGTGACAGTCCGCAACGAATGCCATGGTCACTTCTTTGCGTTGGATATTTGCGGCAGGAGGGAGAGTTCTGAGTGGCAAAAAACTAAGGCATTGCGCGTTGGATAAGAAGAAAATCACTATATTGTAACGTGAAGCAATAATATGTCCCATGTCCAGCATCGTCATCCAATAGTCGGCCTTTGGAAACTCCCGAAAATAATTCAGTGCTTTTCGGAGCTCAACAATCCGATCAATACTCCCAAATAATGGAATGTAGGAGACGTAATTTGTATCGAGTTCAACCAACAAATCTCTTCTGATTTGCATCCAATGATCTTCCCCCATACCAAGGCTGTGTGCGATAACCCTAAAACCACAATTTCCGTCGGCCTTGACATCGCGAACATCCAGTATATATGGTAACATAAATCCAGTCAATGAGTTTTCGAACTTCAAATCGGGCTTGGGACAAGGTTTTAACTCCAGTTCTGGTACGGACATTCTGGTCATACTACCAGCAGGATCTGTGTCTGCTAAGAATTGAACAGGTTCTGCAAGAGTGGGAGCTGGATGGAATTGTTCCGCATGGTCTGCAGGCAAATCAGGGGGCGCCTTCTTGGCAACAATTTTCGAGTTCTGTATGGAACAAAAACTTATAATTATAATAAATTCAAGTGAAATATAGGAAAAAGTAGTTATATATAATAGCGAACCTTGGTCATATGCGGCCTTCTTGGAATTAACTTATACGGTCTACGGTCGCTGCAGGGAATCAATGCCATCATTTTTGGGGAAGCACTATCAGAGCCAGAGGCTATTAGCTCAAACGCACACGGATCCCTTCGTGTCGAAATATCAAGTTTCCTTTTGCGGCCAACTGTATGTCCGATCACCTTGGACACAGGATCCGCCAATGAAGAACTAACTGGATTAGATATTTCCCTTAATTTCCTCAATCTTCGAGTACGTTCTTCATTATCACACTTAATAAAGTTATGAATAAAAACCTCAACATCTTTCTGATACCCGACACCTTCAACAACCAATGCTTTACTCGCGGCCATATCAAGCTTCCGCCAATATTGGTCAATGCAATCCAAGGGAATTGGTCGGTTGTCTCTTTTGTATATTGCAATCTCATGAGCACATGGCAAATTGTAAGTTTGTCGAATGATGCAACCACATTCAGCAGGGTTGACTCCAACAGACTCAGTTCTCTTTAGTTCGGCTAAGATCAAATTCAATGCATGGATTGATACTGTGCCCCGTAATTCCTTAAATTCTGCCAGCATAAAACATCGTTTAACGATAGTCAAACTTTTTTGAAAAGATGCTTTAATCTCTGTATGTTGAAGTTCAAGTAATGTATGTATATTACTCCAACACTTTTCAAAATCGCCTTGACTAGTTCGCAATTGTCTCTTCAATTTTGCGTGGGCACTTTCTGCTCGGTTGCTAGTCACGTTGTCCCGATGTTGACACATATTTGTCCAATAAGCCACGAACTTCTCCTTGTCTGGTTTTAACCATGTTTTAAGAATGTAGTCAACTGCTTCAGGTTTTGCTTGGAAATCGTTTGTTAGATTGCTTAGATTTGCATTGTATTCGTCTAGAGAATCAGATAGCATTATCAGCTTCCACATTAAGAAGAATTTCTCCCACTCACTCTGTTTTTCTAGCAATTTCTTGCAGTTTATCAAGACATTCTTATTTATATTCCATCTACAAAGAAGATGCCGGCTAGCCGGGAATATCAGCTTAACTACATTAACAAGCGATAGATCTCTATCTGTAACAATGACACTTAGATATACATCGTTCAGAAATAGTCCACGCAACTTGTCAAGTGCCCAGGAATAATTAGTTTCCATTTCTTTTTCAAGAAAGGCAAAAGCAATGCAAAATGACATATTCGTTGAGGTTACTCCAATCATCTCTAGTAAAGGATATTTGTACCTGTTTGTTTTATAGGTACAATCCATGATAATAACACCTGGAAATGCTCGGAGAAGATCGACGCCAACAGGATGAGCCCAGAAAAGATCCGTTACTGATTATCTTTGATCATTACTTCGATGCCATTCGATATACTTGAATTCAGAAATTTTTAGTAACAACTGTTGCATCTGCGTTCGACCGCCTTGCTCATTGACTCTGAACTTGTGTCGTGCATTATATATTGTTTTCATTGTAAATATTCTGTGGATCATTTTGCTTCAATGCTGTCAGTATATCTTTCGGCTTTACGTGACACTTCGACATTTCGATCACAACATTTGTCTCGGTTTCAGACAATCTTCCCGTATACGAACGACCTTCGAAATAATCTGCTGCTGGATGATTATGCATGCCGGATAAAACTGCCAGGTTATATTCGGGGCCCCCTATTGATATTTGTTGACCCTTTAATCGAAAAGGACATCCACATTTTTTACTGCCCCTGTGGCGTTCATCATTCTTTAATTTTTTGAATCTTAGTTGTCCACCCCGTTCACATCCAAACCATATTCTCCCCTTATTTAATTGACCTCCAGTATCAGATTTTGAAACCATGATGACAAATCCTGATTTCTTTCCAATATCGCGCACCCACCGGCAAAGTTCGTCTCGATTTATAAAAATCTATAGTCATAATAGACAGAAAATATTTTTTTAGTGGAAATATTCTAATTTCAATATGACCAGGTTCTCAACATAAAATCATACCTGATTTGTTGTGAAGTCCAAACTATAATCGACAACTAATTCATTATCGACTTACATACTCTGCGTCGAAACATAACCCTGTGTTCCAATAATTTAACAATATTAATAATTAATAATTGATAACACTCTTGCGGGAAAAAAACCCTCTTTAAAACTACTCTGTCCGAACTTAGAGTCCGGACAAAAAGAATTTGTCCAGACTTTCAGTCCGGGCAAATTCCTTTTGTCCGGACTTACAGTCTGGACAAAATGAATTTGTCCGGACTCTAAGTCCGGACAAAAAGAATTTGTCCGGACTTGGAGTCCAAACAAATTCTTTTCGTCCGGACTCTAAGTCCGGCCCATGTTATTTTGGGCGGACTGTCAGTCCGCACCGCGAGGTCCACCCCTGGGGTCTCACACCGCATCGGCCAGAAAACTGATTTCTAAAACCCTAATTTCATTCTACTCAATGAATATCAAAATCTAAAGTTATATTTCGAATAATTTTATACAAAGAAGATGGAATCAAACCTCAAGAGTGTTTTGATCGTCGAATGAAACCAACGACGTCGTTGTATTCTCCATTGACGTCTCGTTCGACACAACTCAAAAAATTCTTTTTTGTTTAGATTTCTAATGAAAATACACAAAACAAAGAAAATAATCACCTTTAAAATTTCTAATTAACAAAATGTTATAAAGAGATTGAAGATTGAAATGGGTTTTTTTAGCTTTTAAAAAAAAAAAAAAAATAACCTGCTGCGCTCGAGAGGGATGGAGGAAGCGGGAGAGGAAAGAAGGGTAAGTTGGAGATTTTTTTTGGATGGCAGAGTTGTTATATATTAGAAGTTTTCACTGGGCTCACTAGGAAAAAAGTTGTGCCCCTTTAGAAGTTCCCTTTATATAGGGAGCCTCGCTGTTCCCGAATCCGTGTCGGATTCAAACCCGCTACGCCGAATTCATCCCGTCCATCAAATTTGAATTGGATGGTTGTAGTCATTTCATTCTTTTTTCTAATCTCATGTCCTCACGAAACAGAAAAGGGGATAAGTGAGGAAAAAAACAAGGAAATTATTTTTTAATATCATTTTATACCTTTCCCTCACAATATTAGTGAACCACTTAATCGAATTTTGAGGCAGTGAGTGAAAGTTTCTTAAGAGATACTTAAAAAGTTTAAATATGTATAACTAAAGTAAGTTTTAGATTAGAATCGACGAGGTTGGATCGAGTTTGCATCGTGGTCTCTGTCCTTTGATAAAAAAACATTTGTTCAACTTGTCTAATTTTGAATGTAGATAATAATTTTGTTGATGCTCGTCTTTTGAAGTTATAAAGGCTCCAAGTGTTTATGGAGATAAAAATCCCTCTTCCTCCTCTTTTGACTGGCTAGTATTTATAGGTGCTTACATATGGTTAAGAATACGAGGTGTAGTTGAATCCGAATAGTTCATTTTCGTGATTGTTGATGACTTTATGTTGCCTTTTGATGTGAAGAATTTGAATCTCCTAGACTAGTCAGTTACAAAATTTATCTTAATACAAACTTGTATTTCTTATTCCCAAACAACTGGTAACACAGAAATAAAATTCGAAATCTACCACAATCTCATATAATAATTTCACGATTAGTTATTTTGAAGTACAACTCGACTTTCTATATATCTGGAATCATAATAGTAAGCTAAGAAGAAAGGGAAAGGGAAAATAAACCGAATGAATAGGTTAACGCACGAACACGATTGCCCTCTATACGACGAAACCTTCTAACTAGTAGAAGATCCATTATTTCAGTCGTCTGCTCACAGTCGTCCTCCCTGTCACATTCTTCCTGCGCCGTCTCATATGATTGAGATGACGACGAAGACGAACCTTTTCCATCCTTATTGTCGTCCATGATCAATTCTCCATTGTGCTCAGCCTCACGACGTCGCCTGACAGCTTCTTTCACTTCCAGCAACTCTCTCACCACGTCGACACTGCTATCATAGTCACAATATGATTCTCGGTTCCTGCTGCCGACCTCAACAGCGACATCATTGGTACTGCAGCGGTCTTCCATCATGTACTCACCAGGATCAACACCGGGCATTTCATTGCTAGCGTCTCTGATGGCTTCTCTTTTCTGTAGCTGTAGAGGTAGTTCTAATTGTCGAATTCGACGCAGCTTCTCTCTACGACCGAGTGCTTCTCTCTTCCGAAGATGTCGTGCCGACGAAAAGCATTGCTTCATGCTGCTGCGGCACAGAAGGAAGTCCATCGCGATCGAATTGCAAGGTAGAGCCTATGGGTTATGACGAAGAAAATTCACAGCGACTTCCAGTGTGCAGGTTGAGCCCATACTTATACACCGCGACTATTCCGAAACCATGTAGGATTCGAATTGACTAAGATCCGAATCCTAATATGACTAGGAACTTGAGATGGATAGTTTGTTTCCAAATAAGGAAGAGCTTAGCTTGGCAAATCAAAAATATCCTACCGGTTTTAAACAGATATCATGAGTTAACATGTTTGTAGTGATATAATGATACTTGATACTTCAATCCATTATATTTTTATTCTTCAATACTAGAACATATGAGAGTGGTCATCTTATAAATTTTAAAATCCAAATAAACCCCAATCTCACTTGCCATACTTACGTAACATTATGTTCATTTTAGCCAATTCGCCTAGATTTTTCCAATCCTTTATCAAGAACTCGAATCCTTTTTTTTTAGATTTTGCATAATTAAATACAAAATGTAGAAGATTGGAAGAAAATGGAAGGCAAGAGGATACCTAAGCAGGTGCGTTCTGGAGGAAGGGCACGCTCATTTGAGAGAGGAAGGGGGAAGGTCTCACACTCTTGTTGAGAGAGAAATGGGTTTGACAGAGCGGACAGATGTGTGCCCATAAAAGGAGAGATTAAGTAAAAAGTAGACATGTCCAAATAAATTTATAGCAAACTTGTAATCAAAACCTGTTAGCAAAAATAGCGGAATAATACTAATGCAATAACCAGCATAATCAAATAGTTAACCGAAATGAAAAATAGCAGAGACAGAGAACATGCAGATTTAACGTGGTTCGGCAATATGTCTATGTCCACGGGGACACGATCGAAAAACTTCTACTATATCAAAAGAGAATTACAACTTTATAGTTATCAACCACAAGAGAAATTGACAAAAAAATCATACAAGATTTTGAGATCAAATCCTAATCTTTTGTGGCAGTAATTTTCCTTTTTGTTTCGGCTGCCGAAGAAACCCAAAGAAAATTTTCTTTGCTCCTTGTTTCAGGCCGCCACACCACAAGGAACAATAACAACAACTCCTTTTCTTTGTTTCAAAACCACACACCAGAAAAACCAGCTGCCACCTCTTCTCCTTTGCTTCAGACCGCTTCTCAAGAAAAAAAAAGCTTTGGCCAAAAAATAATTCAGCCACCACCCTTTTTTTCATTTCCTTTTTTTTCTTTCCTGCTTTTTTTTCGGCTCATCCAAACCCTAGCACCACAACCATATATTTATATTATATCATAACGGCTTTGGACCGGTTTTGGATCCATTTCGGTGTACTGAAACCCGCTACGGTAATGGACTCCATTAGCAACAATCTCCCACTTGGAGACCTATTGCAAAAATTATAATCTCTATATATGATAATTCTAGTGTCCAAAATTTTTACCTCGATCGTTTAAAGTCCCAATTTCAGCATTTAACACAAATGCACCAAAGTTGAGCAATAACTCAACTTTTTCCCACCAACCGGCTTTGTCAACATATCTGCAGGATTCTTACTGTTCTCAATCTTCTCTAACTTCAATTGGTCATTATTTGCCCGAAAAATTGAATCTTCCTTTATATGTCAATTTAATTTTGGATTACAGCAATAAAAGAAAAATTACAAAATAGAAAATCGAGATTACAAGAATGGGGATCGATTGATTTCGATTCCCCTTTATTTTTGTGGGTCTGGCAGCGGTGGAGCTTTGTTTCTGTACTCCGCTGACGATCCGATCTCTCTGTATTGCGGAACTCCTCTCTGAATTTTTGGACTCTGGAAAATTGGACTCTTTCCGAAAGGATCTCTCCAAAGAATCTCCCAACTCTGCCCCGATTCAAAAGTCCTCTCTCCGGTTAAATTCCTGTGTTTTATAAACCGAAGAGACTTGAAATCCGGCTCGATTCCTCCTGAAAAAGCGGATCACGGGATATCAGTATCAAAATAGGAATAAAACAACGGAAAACAACCCGCGGGCTGCAACCAGCGGGTGTGCCCACTTAGCAACCCGCGGTGTGCCCACATAGCAATTTTCTTTTTCTTTTTTTTTTTTTTTTTTTTTGTTATCTACATAACCCCCTCCAAAGTTTTCGAAGTTCTGTATTGAACCGTACTGAATTTCGAAATAATTTGGATTTTTTAATTTTGGTTATAGACCTTTTTTTTTATTTTTTATTTTTATTTTTATTTTTATTTTATTTTTTAAAGATTTTGTCGATAGAGATAACCGTTAACGTATTCATTTATTCAATAACAAGCACAGAGGTATTATGTTAACGTGCTCATTTTAATCCTAACCGTTCAGTGACATCTAGTATGACGGATAAGAGAAAGACAGAGGTGATATTAAACGTGTCTTGAAACTCAAACTATTCAGAGGATCTGGTCCTGATAGGGACAAGCTGACTAAACAGAGGTGACGGTTAACGTATTTAGATTTGGAATCGGACTATCAGAGGTAAATGTTAACTTGATAGGGAGATGATTTTCGTCAGAGGTGATTTTTTTTTTTTTTTTTAACTTAAAGACATCAAAACACGTTCATCAGAGGTTGTAATGTTGGACTTGACGAAGTGTGAATTTTCTTTTCTGTCAGAGGTGAAATCTTAACGTGACAGGGGATTTTAATCGGATTTTATCTCGTTTGATTTCGAATTTTAATGTCAGAGGTATGATTTTAACATGACAAATATTTTGGAGTGTCACTTGTTCTGCTAGAGAAAAATGACAAGAAAAGTTTTGCTGTCAGAGGTGAAATCTTAACGTGACAGGAGATTTATCTGATTAGGATTTTTAGCAAACCCCCAGCTATCAACGGGTTTGATTAGCCTTTACCAACTACCGTTTGATTTGGGCTAGTCATGCTCTTCCCCTCAGCATGGTGAGTTGTCGAGGATTTTGTTTGGGCTTAAATGCCAAATTTTTCCTCTTCCCTTTGCCTTAGCAGCTTAGGGCAGTGATGTATTCTTATATTCGGATAAGAATACTGTTGTGACAGATTTGTCGTGGGATTTTTAGCAAACCCCCAGCTATCAACGGGTTTGATTTTGCCTTTACCAACTACCGTTTGCATTGGGCTAGCCATGCTATTATCTTCAGCATAGTGAGTTGTCGAGGGTTTCGTTTGGGTTTAAATACCAAACTTTTCCTCTTCCTTTTGCCTTAACGGCGTTGGGCAATTCATACTTTTACCCCCAGTATGAATGGGTTGGCGAGAAATCTATTCTCTTCCCGTAGCCTTATCGGCGTTGGGCGGTTCATGCTTTTTACCCCCAGCATGGTGGGGTTGGCGAGAAATTTATTCTCTCCCCGTAGCCTTGTCGGCGTTGGGTAATTCATACTTTTTACCCCCAGCATGGTAGGGTTGGCGAGAAATTTATTCTCTTCCCGTAATCTTATCGGCGTTGGGCGGTTCATACTTATTACCCCCAGCATGGTAGGGTTGGCGAGAAATTTATTCTCTTCCCGTAGCCTTATCGGCGTTGGGCGGTTCATGCTTTTTACCCCCTGCATGGTGGGGTTGGCGAGAAATTTATTCTCTCCCCGTAGCCTTGTCGGCGTTGGGTAATTCATACTTTTTACCCCCAGTATGGTAGGGTTGGCGAGAAATTTATTCTCTTCCCGTAGCCTTATCGGCGTTGGGCAGTTCATGCTTTTTACCCCCAGCATGGTAGGATTGGCGATAAATTTATTTTCTTCCCGTAGCCTAGTCGGCGTTGGGCGGTTCATACTTATTACCCCTAGCATGATAGGGTTGGCGAGAAATTTATTCTCTTCCCGTAGCCTTATCGGCGTTGGGCGATTCATACTTTTTTACTCCCAGTATGATAGGATTAGCGAGAAATTTATTCTCTTTCCGTAGCCTTGTCGGCGTTGGGCGGTTCATACTTATTACCCCCAGTATGGTGGGGTTGGCGAGAAATCTATTCTCTTCCAGTAGCCTTGTCGGCGTTGGGTAATTCATCATTTTTTTATTTTATTTTATTTTATATATACATTTTTATTTCTTTATCTCTCTTTTTTTTTTTTTTGCAATGATGTCCTTTTTTTTTAGGTGATGACGCCTAGCATTTTATTTTTTTTATTATTTATTTATTTATTTATTTTGGTAAACGATGAGGCCTTGCAAATATATTTTTTTTTATTATTATTTTTTGCTTATTTTTATTTATTTATTTATTTTTGTTTATATTTTTATATTTTTTTAATATTTTTTTATTTTTTATTTTAATAATTTTTTTATTTATTTTATTTTTTTTTTTTTTGCATCCGCGGGTGCATCCGTGGGATACAACCCATGGGTAGAGCACTCATACTGCATGTTTTTTTTCTTTTCTCTTTTTTTTTAATATTTATTATTTTTTTAACTTTGTCAATTTTTTGTGGGCGATAACACCCTTTCCTTTTTTTTTCTTTTTTTTTTCCTTCTTTTTTTTTATTTTTTGCCTTTTTATTAATATTATTTTTATTCTTTATTTTTTTTTTGTGCGGGAGAGAGGGAGAAAAGTGCGGGTGATCCAGATGGGTCCCACCCATATGTGGGTTGCGTCCCGCGCCCGCGCTTCCATCTGCGGGTTGCGTCCATGTGGGTCCCAAGATTTCATCTGCGGGTTGCATCCCGTGCTTTCATATGCGGGTTGCGTCCACGCGGGTCCCAAGATTCCATCTGCGGGTTGCATCCCGCGCTTCTATATGCGGGTTGCGTCCACGCGGGTCCCAAGATTCCATCTGCGGGTTGCATCCCGTGCTTCAATATGCGGGTTGCGTCCACGCGGGTCCCAAGATTCCATCTACGGGTTGCATCCTGGAGTTGTATCCAGTCTTGTCAATTTTTTTTTTTTGGGCGATAACGCCTCAAAATTTTTTTTTTTTTTTTTTTTGACAGACGATGACGTCTTGTCATTTTTTTTTTGGGCGATGACACCTCAAAATTTTTTTTTTTTTTTTTTGACAGACGATGACGTCTTGTCATTTTTTTTTTTTGGGCGATGATGCCTGAATTTTTTTTTTATGGGCGATGACGCCTCATAATTTTGTTTTTTTTTTTTTGACAGACGATGACGTCTTGTCATTTTTTTTTTTGGGCGATGATGCCTCAATTTTTTTTTTATGGGCGATGACGCCTCATAATTTTTTTTTCATGGGCGATGATGCCTTATTTTTTTTTTTTTTTTTTTTTGACAGACGATGACGTCTTGTCAAATTTTTTTTTTCTTTATGGGCGATGACCCCTCATAATTTTTTTTTTTTACAGACGGTGACGTCTTGTTAAATTTTTTTTCTTTATGGGCGATGACGCCTCATAATTTATTTTTTTTTTTGACAGACGATGACGTCTTGTCAATTTTGGTGGGCGATGACGCCTCACATTTATTTATCGTTACCCGGCGATGACGCCTAGGCTCCGAAAAAAAATTTTAAAGATTGGATTGCGCCGCCCAAACTCCCACTATGGTCGCCAATTCTTGTTTGCACGAAAAATTGAATCTTCCTTTATATGTCAATTTAATTTTGAATTACAGCAATAAAAGAAAAATTACAAAATAGAAAATCGAGATTATAAGAATGGGGATCGATTGATTTCGATTCTCCTTTATTTTTGTGGGTCTGGCAGCGGTGGAGCTTTGTTTCTGTACTCCGTTGACGATCCGATCTCTCTGAATTGCGGAACTCCTCTCTGGATTTTTGGACTCTGGAAAATTGGACTCTTTCCGAAAGGATCTCCCCAAAGAATCTCCCAATTCTGCCCCGATTCAAAAGACCTCTCTCTGGTTAAATTCCTGTGTTTTATAAACCGAAGAGACTTGAAATCCGGTTCGATTCCTCCTAAAAAAGCGGATCACGGGATATCAGTATCAAAATAGGAAATAAACAACGGAAAACAACCCGCGGGTTGGCACCTGCGGGATCGCTCCCGCGGGTGGCAACCCGCGAGATCGCCCCCGCGGGTTGGCACCCGCGGGATTCCTCCCGCGGGTGGCAACCCGCGGGTGTTTCCGCGGGTTGCATCCCGCGGGGGCTCCCGCGGGTTGCAACCCGCAGGTGCACCCGCGGGGGTTCGTGCGGGATGTAACCCGTGGGTGCTTCCGCGGGTTGCATCCCGCAGGGGCCCCCGCGGGCTGCAACCCGCGGGTGTGCTCACTTAGTAATTTTTTTTTTTTTTTTTTTTTTTTTTGGTTTCTACGGTCATACTCCAATAAGTATCTAATGAAGTGATATCTCAAATAAATATGTTTAGTTCGTGAATGATACGTCGAGTTCTTAGCAAGATGAATTGTATTTTGACTGTCACTGAACAATCTGCAATCCACTCTATCAAAATCCAACTCACTCATCAATCGCTGCAACCAAATAAACTCCTTACTTGTTTCTGCAACTGCAACATACTCAGTTTCTGTCGAAGATAAAGTAACAATTGATTATAATCTTAAAATCCAGTTTACTATTGTTCCTCCTACAGTAAAGGCATAACATGTGGTGCTCCTGTCATTGTCTCTATCACCCGCATGGTCCGAATCCACAAAACATTGCACATCAATGTTATTACCTCCAAAACACAAACAAAATACAAGTTTATATTCTCAGCTCTAGCTTAGCAATAGGTAAAACATTAGACATTTCTCACATTTTTTACAAGTTCAGAAGATCAGAACTGAAGCTGCCCTGCCCTGCCAACTAGTATCACCACACTTTCTATGAAACTGACACTCCTGATACTCTCGGATTACAGAGAGATGCTCAGTAGGCCTATACAAACAAAACCATAAGCAACAAAGAAATTACTTGACCAAAAAAAGAATTTCAAGTTACTCTCCTCATCATCCTCCATGGCTCTCACCATTTCAAATGCCATGATTCACAAGAAGGGAGATGGGGGGCTGACAACAATATGCCTGAGAGGGTGATCCACGTCGCCCCCGCCTGCGTGCCTGACGAACTCGGCTGGAGTGAGGAAGCTCCCATGGCAAACGCACGCTATTCTCACCTCCTCCCCTTTCCGGTACTTGTACAGGAAACCTTCGATCCTCTTCCCGTTGGGGCCGTTCCCTCTTGTCGACACGCAAGGCATCTCCTCCATCGTGCTCATCCCGCTGCCCTTCCTCTCCATCTTTTTCAATGTGTTGTCATCGTCTGCATATGGTCGGTGGTTGGTCAGCGAGGAGCTCTTGTTGTCTGAGCAGTTGCTGAATCTGACGACGTCGAGCAATTGGGTCCGCAACGTCTTAATATATATTCAACCCGATGGGCAATTGGGTCTAAAATTAGAATTAAATTTGATCAGAAAATTCAAAAAATGGGAATTTCTAAAGCACACCAAAATGTCTAAGGACATACTATACTTAATGCAATTTTGTTGCTAATGGAGCCCATTACCGCAGCGGGTTTCGGTACACCGAAACGGGTCCAAAACCGACCCAAACCCGTTATGATATAATATAAATATGGGGTTGTGGTGGTAGGGTTTGGATGAGCCAAAAAAAAAAGCCGGAAAGAAAAAAAAGGAAATGAAAAAAAAAGGGTGGCGACTGAATTATTTTTTGGCCAAAATTTTTTTTTTTCTCTTTGAGAAGTGGCCTGAAGCAAAGAAGAGAAGAGGTAGTGGCTGGTTTTTCTGTGTGTGGTTTTGAGACAAAGAAAAGGAGTTGCTGTTATTGTTCCTTGTGGTGTGGCGGCCTGAAGCAAGGAGCAATGAAAATTTTCTTTGGGTTTCTTCAGCGGCCAAAGCAAAGAGCAAAATCACTGCAACAAAAGGTTAGGCATATTGCCGAACCACGTTAAATCTGCGTATTTTCTGTCTCTACTATTTTTCTCTTCGGTTAACTATTTGATTCCGCTGGTTATTGCATTAGTATTATTCCGCTATTTTTGCTAACAATTGGTATCAGAGCCCTGGTTTGGGTAGATTTTACTCAGATCGGTGTTGATTTTGAGTGAAAATTATAACGAAAGATAGGAAGGGAAAGATTGAAAATTTTTATGGGACAGATTTTCAATGGTGAAAATTGCAGATAAAAGATTATTTATATCAAAAAAATTTACATCAACCACTGTTTGGAGAAAAGTCAGAAAAGATGACAGATGAGGAGTGGGAATTGTTGGACAGGAGGGTTTTGGCGCATATTCGATTGTGCCTGACAAAACAGGTTGTGTTCAACATCTCTAAGGAAAAGACCACTTCAGTTTTGATGTCAGCGTTGGCTAAATTTTATGAGAAGCCGTCTGCTTCAAATAAACTGTTTCTAATAAAAAAGTTGTTCAACTTGAGAATGCTTTCTGATATCTCAGTCGTTAATCATTTGAACGAATTTAACACATTATGGGCACAATTTGAATCCTTAGATTTTGTCTTTATTGATGATATTAAATCTTTGATGTTTATGTGTTCGTTACCGGATAGTTGGAGTAATATTTTTATGGCCATCAGTAATTCTTCTAATACTGCTCTTAAATTTGATGATATTGTGAATACAATCATGAATGATGAATTGATGAAAAAGAGTATGGATGAGAGCACAGTTTCTACAAGTACTGCGCTGTCTGTTGATAATGACAGAAGAAATGAAAGAGGTAGAAGTTTAAGTAGGGAGTTGAAATAAAGAGAGAGATTAAAATCTAAGAGGAAGTTCAAGAAGAAGTTAGTGTGTTGGAAATGTAAGACAGATGGTCATATAAAGAAAAATTATCCAAACAAAGATAAGGAAAGAGCAAATGTGGTAAATCCAAGTAAAGAGTATGATGACTTGTGCTTATCTGCACATACAGAATCAAGATCAGAACTGTGGTTTGTGGATTCAAGGGTTTCGTTCCATTACACTGCTCGCAGAGAATGATTTGATAATTATGTCCAAGGTGATTTTGGGCATGTAAATGTTGGTAATGGGCAGGAATGTAAGATTGTCGGTAAAGGGACAATTCAGTTAAAGTTGAACAATGGTGAAAAGTTGTTTTTATAAGAGGTCAGGCACATACCAGATTTGAAGAAGAATTTGATATCTGTTAGCAAGCGAGATGACGAAGGTTATCAAATCTTATTTGAGAAGAAACAGTAGAAGATCAGCAAAACAACAATGGTAGTGGTCAAGGGTGAGAGAGTGGGAACTCTATATTTACTTTCAAACTCGGTGGATCACGTTGTTTCTTTGGCCACCGTGAAAAATGAGAAGGCTACCTTATGGCATCAGAACTCGGTCACTTGAGTGACAGCAGCATGAGCGTGTTGCAATCGAGATGTATGTTGACAGATATAAAAGATGCTAACTTTGATTTCTGTGAGAACTGTTTTAAGAAGCAGAAAAGAGTTAGTTCTATGAAAGATGGCAAGAAAAAGAAAATTGAGAGATTGGAGTTGGTGCATACAGATGTATGGGGGCCTTCTTCAGCGAAATCTCTTGGAGGTAATTCTTATTTTGTCACTTTCATAGATGATCCAAGCAGTAAAACATGGGTGTTCGCACTTAAGCAAAAATCCGATGTCTTCAAGATCTTCAAGGTATGGAATGCTCTTGTTGAGAATGAAACAGGTTTGAAGGTAAAATGTCTGTTGTCAGACAATGGTGGAGAATTTTATAATAGAGAGTTCGATAACTATTGCTCTACTTATGGGATCAGAAGAGTAAAGACTGTACCAAGGACACTGTAGAAAAATGGCGTGGCTGAGAGGATGAATAGAACTATTTTGGAGTGAGCTCGGAGTATGAGACTACGTGTAGGTTTGCCTTTGTAACTTTGGAGAATCGCTGTAGATACGGCAGTCTATTTGATCAACAGCAGTCCAGCTAGTGCTTTAGATGGAGGAATTTCAGAGGAGGCGTGGCCTGATAAGACTGTGAATTATTCATTCTTAAAAGTGTTCGGTTGTATAGCATATGCACATGTGGATCATGAGATGAAAAAGAAGGTTAATTCTAAATCTCAGAAGTGTGCATTCATTGATACGGTAGCGACGAATAATGTTATCGCTTATGGGATTATGAGTATAACAAAGTAATTCGTAGCAGAGATGTAGTATTTAATGAGGGTTGTATGTATAAAGACCGAATGAAAAGTAAGAGTGACAATGCAGTGGAGAAAGAGCACTTGGAGCTGGATGAGCCACAGGATGGGATGGATCCCATGGATAAAAGAAAGGAAGAAATACCTACATCTGAAAGAGAATAAATGGCTACACTTGAGAATACACAAGCTTCATATGAGACCGAACAGGAAAGAAAGCCATTAACTGAAGTAGATGGTTCCAATACTTCATCAGAGAGTGTTCCCACTTTGAGGAGGAGCACGAGGATAAGGAAGCAAATCCAAAAACTTTATCTTCTATTATATCATGTTTTGTATACTGATGCAGGTGAACCAGAGAGTTACCAAGATGCTATGCAGGATAAATTTCGTCTTAAGTGGGAGCAAACCATGCGTGATGAGATGTCTTCTTTGGAGGAGAATCACACATGGGAATTAGTGAAGCGACCGGAAAAGATGAAAGTATTGCATAACAAGTGGGTATACAGAATAAAACATGAGGCATGAGGGACACAAAGGTTCAAGGTTAGACTTGTGGTGAAGAGATACGGTCAGAGAAAAGGTATTGACTTCAATGAAATATTTGCATATGTTGTCAAGATGACTTCTATCAGAGCAATACTAAGTATTGTGGCTGTGAAAGGATTGTATTTAGTGTAGCTCGATGTGAAAACTGTTTTCTTTCATGGTGTTTTGGAGGAGGAAATATACATGGAACAGTCGGATGGATATGAAGTTAAAGGAAAGGAGAATTGGATATGTCAACTGAAAAAGAGTTTGTATGGGTTGAAACAAGCGCCGAAGTAATGGTACTTGAAATTCGACAAGTTTATGTTGGATTCGGATTTTGCCAGATGTAATTCAGATCATTATGTATATCTACAAAACTTTAAAGATGGTAATTTTATTATACTTTGTATGTAGATGATATGCTTGGGGCAGGTACATGCATGAAGAAAATCAATGATATGAAGAGAAGTTGGTAGGGAGATTCTCTATGAAGGATATGGGTGAAGCTAAATAACTTCTTGAAATACAAATTAGCCGAGATAAGAAAAGTAAGAAATTGTGGTTATCTCAGGAGGGGTACATCAAGAAGGTGTTGGAGAGATTCAGCATGGAGAATGCAAAACTAATAACTACAACTCTTGGTGGTCAGTTCAAATTGTCAAAAGAGTAAGGTGTTAAGACAGATGAGAAGACGAGACACATGAAAAATGTGCCTTATTCATCGGTCGTTGGGAGTCTCATGTATGCAATGATGAGTACAAGACCAGATATTGCACATGCAGTGAGAGTGGTGAGTAGATTCATGAAGAACCCTGGAAAGGAACATTGGCAAGCGGTGAAGTGATTTTCAGGTATTTAAAAGATATTTCAAAGTATTGTTTGTATTTTGGGGGTGATAACATTGATGTGTAAGGTTTTGTGGATTCAAACCATGCGGGTGATAGAGACAATGACAGGAGCACCACAGGTTATGTCTTCACTGTAGGAGGAATAACAGTGAGCTGGATTTTAATATTACAATCAATTGTTACTTTTTCTTCGATAGAAACTGAGTATGTTGCAGCTGCAGAAGCAAATAAGGAGTTTATTTGGTTGTAGCGATTGATGAGTGAGTTGGGTTTTGATAGAGTGGATTGCAGGTTGTTCAGTGACAGTTAAAGTGCAATTCATCTTGCTAAGAACTCGGCGTATCATTCACAGACTAAATATATTTACTTGAAATATGACTTCATTAGATCCTTATTAGAGGATGATCAATTGAAGTTGGAGAAAATTGAGAACAGTAAGAATCCTGCAGATATGTTGACAAACCCAGTTGAAAGAAAAAAGTTGAGCTATTACTCAATTTTGGTGCATTTGTGTTGAATGCTGAAATTGGGACTTTAAACGATCGAGGTAAAAGTTTTGGACACTAGCATTATCATATAGAGAGATTACAATTTTTGCAATAGTTCTCCAAGTGGGAGATTGTTGCTAATGGAGCCCATTGCCGTAGCAGGTTTCGGTACACCAAAATGGGTCCAAAATCGACCCAAACCTGTTATAATATAATATAAATATAGGGTTGTGGTGGTAGGATTTGGATGAGCCGAAAAAAAAGCCGGAAAGAAAAAAAAGGAAAAGAAAAAAAAAAGGTGGCGGCTGAATTATTTTTTGGCCAAAGCTTTTTTTTTTTTTTTTTTTTCTTTGAGAAGCGGTCTGAAGCAAAGGAGAAGAGGTGACGGCTGGTTTTTCTTGTGTGTGGTTTTGAAACAAAGAAAAGGAGTTGTGGTATTGAAGAATAAAAATATAATTGATTGAAGTATAAGTATCAAGTATCATCATATCCATACATCCATAAATTGTCCTGAAACCTGAAACCATTATATCACTACGAACACGTTAACTCATGATATCTGTTTAAAACCGGTAGGATATTTTTTATTTGCCAAGCTGAGCTCTTCCTTATTTGGAAACAAACTATCCATCTCAAGTTCCTAGTCATATTAGGATTCGGATCTTAGTCAATTCGAATCCTACATGGTTTCGGAATAGTGGCGGTGTTTAAGTATGGGCTCAACCTGCACACTGGAAGTCGCTGTGAATTTTCTTCGTCATAACCCATAGGCTCTACCTTGCAATTCGATCTCGATGGACTTCCTTCTGTGCCGCAGCAGCATGAAGCAATGCTTTTCGTCGGCACGACATCTTCGGAAGAGAGAAGCACTCGGTCGTAGAGAGAAGCTGCGTCGAATTCGACAAATAGAACTACCTCTACAGCTACAGAAAAGAGAAGCCATCAGAGACGCTAGCAATGAAATGCCCGGTGTTGATCCTGGTGAGTACATGATGGAAGACCGCTGCAGTACCAATGATGTCGCTGTTGAGGTCGGCAGCAGGAACCGAGAATCATATTGTGACTATGATAGCAGTGTCGACGTGGTGAGAGAGTTGCTGGAAGTGAAAGAAGCTGTCAGGCGACGTCGTGAGGCTGAGCAGAATGGAGAATTGATCATGGACGACAATAAGGATGGAAAAGGTTCGTCTTCGTCGTCATCTCAATCATATGAGACGGCGCAGGAAGAATGTGACAGGGACGACGACTGTGAGCAGACGACTGAAATGATGGATCTTCTACTAGTTAGAAGGTATCGTCGTATAGAGGGCAATCGTGTTCGTGCCTTAACTTATTCATTCGGTTTATTTTCCCTTTCCCTTTCTTCTTAGCTTACTATTATGATTCCAGATATATAGAAAGTCGAGTTGTACTTCAAAATAACTAATCGTGAAATTATTATAGAAGATTGTGGTAGATTTCGAATTTGATTTCTGTGTTACCAGTTGTTTGTGAATAAGAAATACAAGTTTGTATTAAGATAAATTTTGTAACTGACTAGTCTAGGAGATTCAAATTCTTCACATCAAAAGGCAACATAAAGTCATCAACAATCACGAAAATGAACTATTCGGATTCAACTACACCTCGTATTCTTAACCATATGTAAGCACCTATAAATACTAGCCAGTCAAAAGAGGAAGAAGAGGGATTTTTATCTCCATAAACACTTGGAGCCTTTATAACTTCAAAAGGCGAGCATCAACAAAATTATTATCTACATTCAAAATTAGACAAGTTGAACAAATGTTTTTTTATCAAAGGACAGAGACCAAGATGCAAACTCGATCCAACCTCGTCGATTCTAATCTAAAACTTACTTTAGTTATACATATTTAAACTTTGGGGTATTTACTGGTTTGTCCCTCAAATCTTTATATATTATGATTTAGTCCCCCAAATCTTCATATTTAAGATTTAATCCCCAAATCTACTAAGTTACTACAATTTAGTCTCCCTTCCTAAATTTTGACCTGATATTACCATTTTACCCTCCTTATTCATTCTTTCTCTTCCTCCTCTCTTCTCCTCTCTTCCTCCTCTCTTCTCCTTTTTCTTTATTATTCCTCCTCTCTTCTCTTTTCTCTTGCTTCTCTCTTCCTCCTCTTTTCTTCATTGGATGAAGAGAGGAGGAATAGAGAAGGAGAAGAGAGGAGGAATAACGAAGAAAATGAGAAGAGAGGAGGAAGAGAGGAGGAAGAGAAAGAATGAATAAGGAGGGGTAAAATAGTAATATCAGGTCAAAAATTAGGGAGGGAGACTAAATTGTAATAACTTAGGAGATTTGGGGGACTAAATCCTAAATATGAAGATTTTGGGACTAAATCATAATATATAAAGATTTGAGGGACAAACTAGTAAATACCCCTTAAACTTTTTAAGTTTCTCTTTGTGGATTACTTGCCACTTAGGTTAGCTTTATTAATTTTGTCCGTCAATTTTTAGTATCAACATTACAATATTAATTTCTGGTTTAAAAACAATTTATATACCAAGAAAAGCCCTTTTGTGATCCAAAAAAGTTTTTGTTGATGTCAATTTTGGTCAGTTAAGACAATCAAGCCAAAATTCATTACCAAATAGGGGTTGGACTCAGAAGAGAGTCATGAGCTAAATCGAGTACAAGAGAGTATTTCTAATTTTAAGTTACCTATAGTGAGATCATTAGATAATAAAGGAAAGATAACAAATAAAATATATATACGTAGATGTAAAGAGGTTTTGGTAGAAGGGTTCTTAGGCCTACATCTTTGGGGAAAGACGGTAGTTTTGGTGGAATCAAGGCTACTATCACTCAAAATCCTCTTTTTATTTTTGGTAAAAAAAAGAGCATCTTTCTATTGCAATTGAATTAGAAAAAAATTACAGATTATCAAAATTTTCTTTTTTTCGAATTACAATGAAAAGAAAATAAAAAACAGACATAGATGACTTATAAATTGTCGCTCTCTTTTTACAGAAGATGTGGGATTCGAAGTAGTTATGGGGATCGGTCAATTCTCCGTTGACGATCTAACGTCGATAGTTGGAGGCGATGGAGATTTCTTGAGTGTCTCTTCTGATTCTTGAAGGAAGCTCGAACGAGAGAGATCTGGCCGAATCTCTGCTTTTTTTTTGTTGCAAGGCTTTGAGGCTCTCGCACGTAGATCGATTTGCCAAAGGTCCTTTCTGAGTTCTCTTGGAGAGTATTTATAGGCATCCGGTTGTTAAAGAGATTTCATTGTAGATAAGAACAAGATCAAATTTTCTTTTAGATAGAATCGAAATCTCTTTGTGATCTCGATGAGATATTCGAATCTTTTCTTGATTTGATTTTCTCCAAATTCATTAAATCGGGTCCTGTTTTTGCACCCAAAATCAATTAAACTCAAATTAGAATTTAATTAGAATTTGTAGGATTATTAAACTCTAATGAGATTAATTTAGAATTTTTCATCCAAAAATTAATTTGAGTTTGATTAAAAACTGTAGAATTATCCAAACTCCAATGAAATTTATTTTAAAGTTTTTCATTCAAAATCAATTTGATTCTAATTAAAATTTGGATAGCATTAGAAATTGCAAAATAATTGGAGATTGGACAAAAATATATTGCGTGCATGAAGTCGGTAGCTTATTGTGCAAAATCGGGCGGCCGAGCTGGGTGACCGAGCGACCGAACGTGGCCGATGAAATTGAGAGAGATTTAATTAATTTTTTTATTTTTACTCATTGAGAACCCCCTTTAATTTTTGCTAACTATGCACATGGGGAGCCTCGCGTGAGCCTTACGTGAGCACGAGGCTCCCTCTTCTTCCTCTTTTTTTTAATTAATTTTTTTTGGGTGTTTCTCCTTCTGAGCCTCGCATCCACGCGAGGCTGCCTTGCGTGGGTGCGAGGCTCGCTGCCTGATTTTTTTTGTGTTTAAATTTTATGCATGGGAGCTTCTCAGCCTCGCTTCCACGCGAGGCTCTGGTGCGAGGCTGCCCTTTTTTTAATTGATAAAAAAAAATTTCGTTTTCAGCCTCGCATCCACGTGAGGCTCCAGCCTCGCGTGGGTGCGAGGCTGCCCACTTTTTTTAATTTAATTTATATTTATTATTATTATTATTATTTGAATTCATATTTGGACTCAAATTTTAGATTCGGATTCGGATTCAAACTCGAATTTTGGATTTGGACTCGGATTTTGGATCCGGACTCGGACTCAAATTTTAGATCTGGCCTCATACTCGGACTCAAGTTTTAGATCCGGACTTGGATTCGGACTCGAATTTTGGATTCGGATTATTTTTTATTGGTCTACAAGACCCCCTCCAAAGTTTTCAAAATTTTGTCTCTTCTGGAAATTTTGAAATACTTTGGATTTTTTGGAATGGGTGGATGAGTTCACAGAGATAGAACTTGTTAAGCATGTGGAAATACTTTAACAAGTTGACTGTGATGGGACTGTTTGGGTTGCCAAACAGAATCGATGACTCGCATGACTAATAGACATAGCTGACAATTACTTTCGAATCGAGATTGAAGAATTATGAGTAGAGGTGTACTATTACACGTACCCATAAGGTCTTGGCAGAGGTATTCAGAAAACGTACTAAGGAGTTTCGGCAGAGGTGTACTGTTAAATGTACCAAAGTGATTGGATTTAAGTTATTTATGAAGTGGCTCGTCTGGCTGACAGACAGAGCCGATGACTCACCTGGCTGACAGGCAGAGCCGGTAATCGTGTTGGGATCATAAATTGCATTATTTGTGATTGTTCAAATCTCGCTGTCAGAGATAAGATTTTAAAGTGACATATTCACGGGATTTTTAGCAAACCCCCAATTATCAACAGATTTGACATGCCTTTACCAATCGTCGTTTGCCACGCTACTCCCCTCAGCATGATGAGTTATCGATGGTCCTGTTTGGCCTTAGATACCAAACATTCCTTCTCCCCTTTGTTTTTGGAGTATTGGGTAGTTCATGCTTTTACTTCAACATGAGAAGTTGTCGAGGATTTGAATTCCTCTCCCCTTTGCTTATGGATCATCGGGTCATGAGTATGCTTATAGGATAATGTTATGACAAATCTGTTTTGGGATTTTTAATAAATCCCCAGCTATAAACGGATTTGATGCGCCTTTACCAATTGTCGTTTGCGTTGGGCTAGCCATACTTTTTCCCTCAGCATAATGAGTTATCGAGAGTTTTGTTTGAGCTTAAATGCCAAACGTTCCCTCTTCCCTTTACCTTTTTGGGCAATTGGTTTCATACTCTTACCCCCAGTATGATAGGGTTGGCGAGAAATTTTTGATTTCTCTTCCCGTTGATTCTAATAGCATTAGACAGTTGATTCATTAGCCTTCCCTTTCCCTCCTTTTTTTAAGGTGGCTAGATGTAGTATTTATTCAAGAGTTTTCCATTGATCAGCATCATCATCTTGTCGTCGTCTTGATTGATCAGGCGATAAACTTGCATACAATGTTGATTGGTGTGGGTCCCACCCCTATGTGGGCCTCATTTGAGTAGTCATTGTAATCCAATTGATCGTCGTTTTCTTCTTTGAAGTTTGTGCGAGATTGAAAATTACCTTCGCATTTTGGATTTCTTCGTGCGTTGGATCTGCCTCACGCGCTATGTGTGTAGCACGCGGGCTTATCTTTGCATATTGAAATTTTTATGCCTAGCTGCAATATTGCCTTGTATTCTGCTTATCTTTTAGTAATGAAATTATCAAGACCGAGGCTAGGCTCGTCGCACAAGCTGAAGGCTGAACTCAACGCATGATGTGGAGGTTGTGCTCGCCGTGCAAGGCAGATGTTGGGCTTGCCGCACGTATGCGTTACGTGCGCGTTTCAACTGTTTTACGCGGGGTTGCAAATTAGCCACGCATTTTGGAGCTTTTACACTTTTGAATGAGTCATATACATTGGCTTGACTTTGCATAGTCTTGTGTTGCCCGCAGGTATTAGCCTCGTGTTCTTCGCGCTGGCTTCATAAATATGTTTGTTTGGTTGGATATGGTTCTCACCCTCTGCATGGCACTTGTTTGGCTACGTCATGTGGTAATAGACTGATTTCTCTTCTCCGCAACAAACTATGTGGGGCTAAAACTTATCCTCGTATTTTTGTTCACTTTTGTACTCTGGTGAATTATGTGCACTGGCTTAGCCTCACATGCTGATATAACCATGCATGTTAGTTTAATCTCAAGTTTTTCTCTCGTCTGGATGACTTTACGCTTGCTTAGCCTCACGTTGTACGCAGGCATAGCCTCGCTTTCTTACTTTGGGTTGTTTGATTTCATACTATTACCCCCGTATGATAGGATTAGCATGAGTTTTACTCTCTTCCCATTGCCTTGGCAGTATTGGGCAATAAAAACTCATACGCTTTTCTTTTTTTTGAATTCTTTTTTCTTTTTTTTTATTTTTTTCTTCTGATTTTTTTAATTCTTTTTTACGGGCATTTTGCCATCAAATTTTGTAGATTGCATTCACAGACACCTTCTTCTATTCAGGTCTCAACTGGATCACGTTTGCATCAACAAGTATCTGAATTTTATCTTTTAGATCATAACAATTCTTGATTGGGTGCCCGATGTTTTGATGGAAGAGACAATACTTTGGATCATATGTTCTTCCAGTTTCCTCTGGCTTCTGATTTCGGGTAACCTGAGCATCTCCTTTTTGTTGAGTAAATTAAACAGGGTCATTGTTTGCTCATCCTTGAAAGTGTATGCTCGTTGCAATCTAGAAAATTCTTTGTAATTTTTTGTTGGCAGCAGATTTGGTAGTCATTGCCTCATTTCCTTTAGGATGGGATGATTGTGACTCCGGCTGATTCATGGTCATTCTTCTCTGGGCATGGTATTCATTAATACGGCGGATTATATTCTCCGCTTACTGCCCTTATTTGACTAGATTTTTTCAGATTTTTAACTCTACTGCTCTCATTTTGACCAATATTCTGGTCTGGAGATTGTGTTTGTAAGTCTCCACCAATGTTTCCTGTGGCATACCATACTTACATCGCACTGACATTTCACGGAAACGCTCAACGAAGGTTTAAACCATCTTGTCTTCTTTTTGGTTGTTTTCCAGAAGAGAGTGAACAGATACTTCGGTATCGTCTTCAAAGAAGCGAGCTAGGAACTCGCTCTCCACGTCAGACCATGCATTGATGGTTCCTTGGGGCAACTACATAAACCAAGTGAATACAGGCCCTCACAGAGTACTTGCAAAAATTCTTGTCATTACTGCATCATTGCCCATGAGACGACCGGTCTGCGAAAGAAACTAGTACATATGTTGGTTTGGAGATCCATTTCCATCATATGACTCTAACTCGAGAGGCTTGTATTTTGCCGGAAACGGTACGGACTCCCACTCTATTGGGTAGGGTCTCGTAATCCCTGATCCTTTTTGGCACATTAAGGTTTCTATCTGGCTTTGAAGGTTCTCCAATTTTTCGGCGTGAGGATCAACGAAATATTCCTCTTCATTGCCTTTTCCCTCGACATCTGGATTGGATTCAGTCTCCTCCTTCTTGGCCTTATCAGAAGAGGAAGAACCCCCTGCTCCATTTTCTGTGCTCTTTTGAGTGTTCTCCAAGACCTTTGCATCATTCCTTTGAGATCCTCAATGCTCCGTTGATGCTCTTGGTGAGGCATTCTTGCACCTCAATCTTTTGACTCATCTCGGGCGACCGTTCAACCGTGTGGACTGTCATCCTACCGAACCAAGAGGAAGTATGCAATCGCAGCGTTGCTATGGTCGAATGCTCGCTAAACTCTTCATATTCCTCATCAGAACTCCCTGCCAATCTTTCATAACCGCGGGGAGCCGTCGTGTCTGACCTGATGCTGGTATAATGATAGGTTTCCTCTGTTCCAGTATCATAAGCATACCTTTTGACGACTGGTTTCTTACCTTCATTCACCATATTTTACGTGAAAGCAGGTATGTCTTGATTTGAGTCGGAGTTTTGCTTTTGCAGCCATCTTATTTTTTTAATATTAGATTCCGGTGCTGACAACTGGTTAAATGCAGATAGTTTTGGGGCTTGACAACGACAGTGAGTCAAAACTGCCCCGATCAACTCCTTACAACAGCAGAATTGATAGGGTTGTGTCACCCTTCTTTTATTTATGAGATACCTATGCTTATATAACCATCTTTTGTAGACGGAACCAGCTTCTTGTGCGAGGTCAGTTTGTCCAGACAGGTGTCTCTGAGAAGTCATGAAAGTTATATTTGTCAACCCCCAGTTTGGTTCGATATTTATCATTAGTTTTAATATGTCTTGTACAAATTTGCTGGGTAGTTTGGCATGATGATCTAAACTCACATGAACTAGTCTTGCGTGCTTAGACTCAGTTTGGTGTTTAAGTTTACTCATATCAGGTTGATGTCTAGTCTTATTCATGCTAGACTGATATGTGCTGCGCTAAGTTTTGTTAGGTTGAGAGGTGCTAGGCTGAGATCTGCCACGATGTGAGGTGCTAGGCTGATTTTTGCCAGGATGAGAGGTGCTGGGCAGGCTTTTGCCAAGCTGATGGGTGCAAGACTGGCCTTTGCTAGGCTAATGGGTGCAAGGCTGGTCTTTACCAGGCTGATGGGTGCAAGGCTGACTTTTACCAGGCTGATGGGTGCAAGGCTGACTTTTACCAGGCTGATGGGTGTAAGGCTGGCCTTCGTCAAGGTGATAGATGCAAGGCTGGTCTTCGCCAAGCTGTTGGGTGCAATGCTGGCCTTCACTAGACTGATAGATGCAAGACTGGTTTTCGCCAAGTTATTAGGTGTAAGGCTGGCATTCGCCAAACTGATGGATGCAAGGCTGGTTTTTCCCAAGCTGATGGGTGCAAGGCTGCTCTTTGCTAAGCTGATGGATGCAAGGTTGGGTTTTGCCAAGCTGATGGGTGTAAGGCTGGCCTTCGCCAAGCTGATAGGTGCAAGGCTGGTTTTTGCCACGCTGATGGGTGCAAGGTTGGCCTTCGCCAAGCTGATGGGTGTAAGGTTGGCCTTCGCCAAGCTGTTGGGTGCTAGGCTCGCCTTCACGAAGCTAATAGATGCAAGGCTGGTTTTCGCCAAGCTGATGGGTGCAAGGCTGTTTTTGAGCATGGTCTCCTTCTTGCTTCATGCCAGGCTGATTTTGAATCTGACATCCTTCTTGACTTATGCCACGCTGATTTTGAGGCTAGCATACAAAACGAGCTTTGAGTGCTCTGCAACGCGCCCTTCGATTCTGGTTGCAGATTTGAGTCCGTTTTTGTACCGCAATAGGTTTTCTTTTAGCATCATATGCATCTAGTTCTGATGGACTAGAGTTTGAAAATTTAAGTGGCTGTTGAGAGATCAATGCCTCCTTATTATCTAAAACTATTAGGTCACATTTTTGTGATTTTGAATATTTTAAGCCGACCTCGACCTCGATCACCAATTTTTCCATCGTCTCTCCAATTCTGTTGACGTCAGATTGGACCGCCATCTCCTCTTCAGGACAGGAAATTTCTCCCACTGTGGTTATAGTCTATTTTCTATAGAAACAGGATTGGATATTTCCATTGCTATTGATAGAGAAAAATTACAAATTATCAAAATTTTCTCTTTTTCGAGTTACAATGAAAAGAAAATAAAAAATAGACAGAGAGAACTTATAATCGTTACTCTCTTTTTACAGAAGATGTGGGATTCGAAGCAGTTATGGGTATTGGTCATTTCCCCGTTGACGATATGACGTTGATAGTTTGGAGGCGATGGAGAATTCTTGAGCGTATCTTCTAATTCTTGGAGGAAGCTCGAACAAGAAAGATCTGGCCGAAGGTCTTCTCTTTTTTTGTTGCAAGGCTTTGAGGCTCTCGCACGTAGATTGATTTGCCAAACGTCCTTTCTCAGTTCTTTTGGAAGGTATTTATAGGCCTCCGATTGTTGAAGAGGTTTCCTTGAAGATAAGCATAAAATCCGATTTCCTTTTAGATAGAATTGAAGTCTCTTTGTGATCTCGATGAGATATTCGAATCTTTTCTTGATTTGATTTTCTCCAGATTCATTGAATCGGGTCTTGTTTCTACACCAAAAATCAATTAAGCTCAAATTAGAATATAATTAGAATTTGTAGGATTATTAAACTCTAAAATTTAGAATTTTTCATCCAAAAATTAATTTGAGTTCGATTTAAAATTGTAGAATTATCCAAACTCCATTGAAATTTATTTTAAAGTTTTTCATCCAAAATCAATTTGATTCTAATTAAAATTTGGATAGCAGTAGAAATTGCAAAATAATTGGAGATTGGACAAAATTATATTGCGTGCATGAAGTCGGTAGCTTATTGAGCAAAATCAGGCGACCGAACGGGGCGAGCGAGTGATCGAACAAGACCGATGAAATTGAGAGAAATTTAATTAATTTTTTTTATTTTTATTCATTGAGCACCCTCTTTAATTTTTGCTAAATGTGCACACAGGGAGCCTCACGTGCTCGTTCCTCTTTTTTTAGGGTGTTTCTCCTTTTAAGCCTCGCATCCACGCGAGACTGCCTCGAGTGGGTGCGAGGCTCGCTGCCTGATTTTTTTTTTTTTTTGTGTTTAAATTTTATGCATGGGATCTTCTCAGCCTTGCTTCCACGCGAGGCTCCCAGCCTCGCGTGAGTGCGAGGCTGCCCTTTTTTTAATTGATAAAAAAAATTTCATTTTCAGCCACTCATCCACGAGAGGCTCCAACCTCGCGTGGGTGCGAGACTGACCTCTATTTTTTAATTTAAATTTTATTTATTTATTTATTATAATTATTATTATTATTATTTGAATTCGTATTTGGACTTGAATTTTAGATTCGGATTCGGATTCAAACTTGAATTTTGGATTTGAACTCGGATTTTGGATCCGGACTTCAGACTCGGACTTGAATTTTAGATCCGGACTTGGATTTGGACTCGGATTTTGGATTCGGATTATTTTTTATCGTTCTGGATTTAGTTTTTCATTGTATACAAGACTTATTGGTGTGGGTCCCACTCCATGTGTGGGCCACATTTGAATGGTTATGGTGAGCATTGTAATTCAATCGACCACCTTCTTCTTCTTTGAAGTTTACGTGGACC
Source organism: Dracaena cambodiana (assembly GCA_036321105.1). Taxonomy (NCBI): domain Eukaryota; kingdom Viridiplantae; phylum Streptophyta; class Magnoliopsida; order Asparagales; family Asparagaceae; genus Dracaena; species Dracaena cambodiana. Next base: position 6,149,045 of record JAYEPQ010000017.1, read on the forward strand.
TGAGAGTTAGCTTTGCATTTTGGACTTCTTCGTGCTTTGGATTAGACTTGTACTTTGGACTTGCCTCGCGCGCTGTGTTTATCGTATGTTGGCTTAACTATACATATTGAGGGTTTTATGTCTGGCTGCCACTTTGCCTTGTATCCTGCATCTCTTCCAGTAATAAAAATCATGCGGTTTGCCAAATGGCCTCGCGTATGTGTTATCCTCACATTTTAATTGTTTTACACGAGGTTGCAAATTAGCCTTGCATTTTGGAGCTTTTGCACTTTTGTCGGCCTTGCTTTGTATAGTCTTACATTGTTCGCAGGTATTAGCCTCGCGTTTTTTACGCTGCTTTCATACATATCCTTGTTTATCTGGAAGTGGATCCCACCCCCTGCATGGGACTTATTTGGCTGTCCATAAAATTCGTCATGTGGCAATAAAATACTTTCTTCTTTGTAATAGACTATGCGGGGCTAAACCTTAGCCTCACATTTCTATTCACATTTATACTATGGATGAGTTCTGTGCGCTGGTTTAGCCTCGCGCATTGAGTTTAACCACACATGCTGGTTTAGTCTCGAGTTAGCCTCACGTCTAAATGATTTTACACTAGGTTAGTCTCAAGTTAGTTTCATGTTCTAAATGATTTTACGCTGGTTTAGCCTCATATTGTATGTGGGCATAGCCTCTCGTTCTTGCTTTGGGTTGTTTGATTTCATACTCTTGCCCCCAATATAATAGAGTGAGAAATTGCCTTGGTGGCATTAGACAACAAAAATTCATATGTTTTTTTCTTTTTTTTTTCCTTTCCTTTTATCTTTTCTTTTTCTTTTCTTTTTTTTCTTTTTTCTTTTTCTTTTTCCTTCTTTTTTAATCTTTTTTTTTCTTTCATTTATTTTCTCTTTTTTATTTTTTTTTTTGAATTTTTATTTATGGCGGTTATTTTGCCATCAAATTTTGTGGATCGTAGTTCTTAACCGCCATCCTTCCTGCACGAATCAGATCTGCATTGGCCAAAATTTCCATGAATCTCCTAGTAACTGTCGTTGCATTTGCGGACACCTTCTTCTGTTCAGGTCTTAACTGAATCATGCTTGCATCGATGACTGCCTGAATTTTATCTTTCAAAACATAGCAATTCTTAGTTGGATGTCCATGTTTTGATGGTAGAGGCAATACTTGGGATCATCTGTTTTTTCAGTTTCCTCTGGCTTTTGATTTTTGGGTAACTTGAGCATCTTCTTTTTATTCAGTAGGTAAAAGAATGTGACTTGTTTTTCATCTTTAAAATCATATGTCTGTTGCGATCTAAAACAATCTTAATTACTCTGTGGTTTTTTGTTTGCAGTAGGTTCATTGTCTCATTTCCCTTACGATAGGATGATTGTGGATATGGCCATCCTCCTCTAAGCATGTATTTATTGATATGTCGGATTATATCCTCTACTTGCTGTCCTTATTTGACTAGATCCTTCTAGGTTTTTGACTCTAATGTTCCAATTTTGACAGATATCTTGATCTGACGATTGTATTTGTAAGTCTCCACCAATGTTTCCTGCGATATGTCATGCGGGTATCGTATTGACATTTCGCCGAAAAGCTCAATGAAGCTTTTAATCGTCTCATCTTCTTTTTACTTGTTTGTTAGAAGAGAGTGGATGGATACTTTGGTATCATCTTCAAAATAGTGGGCTAAGAACTTTCTTTCCACGTTAGACCAGGCATTGATAGTTCTTGGGAGCAACTGCTTAAACCAAGTAAATGCAGGCCCTCACAAGGTATTTACAAAAATCTTTGTCATCACTGGGTGAATTCCTATTAGATGGTTGGTCTCAGAAATGAAATAATACTTATGCTGGTTTGGAGATCCTTTCCCATCATATGACTCTAGTTTCAAAGACTTGGTTTAGAGATCATTTCCCATCATATGACTCTAGTTTCAAAGACTTATATTTTGCCAGAAATGGTGTGGAATCCCACTCATCGGGTAGGGTCTCGTAATTTCTATCTCTTGCAATCCTTGCCGGTGCATTAATACTTCTATTTGACTTTGAAGCTTCTCTAATTTTTTGGCATTGGGATCGATAACATATCCGTCCTCCCCATCATTTCTCTTGGCACCTACATTGGATTTGGTCTTATCCTTCTCTGCTTTATCAGAAGAGGAAGAACCCTCTGTTCCATATTCTATGTTCTTTTGAGTGTTCTTTATAACCTTCACGAGCATCGCTTTGAGCTCCTCGATGCTCCTTGGCTGCGCTTGGATGAAGCGTTCTTGCAGCTCAATCTTTGGACTCATCTCAGCCGACCATTCGACCATATGTACTATCCTTCTCCAAAACCAAGAGGAAGTGTGTGATCGCGGCATTATTATAGCCGAGTACTCGTTAAACTCTTCATATTCCTCATCAGAATCCCCTACCAATCTTTTGTAATCACGGGAAGCCGTCATGCTCGACCTGAGGCATGTGTGATGATAGGTTTAGTTTGCTTCTGTATCAGAGGTTGTTCGTCGTAAAAGTTCCTTCGCTTCCTTCCATTGAATTAACTTAAATTACAATGAAAGTGAACAAGATATAAAAAGAACAAACGAGAGGATTTTATATTTCAATCTCTCTCTTTTACAATATTGTGGGATCTGTGGCGATGGGATCTGTCAAGCAGTTCCTTTGGACGATCAGTACGTTGAAATCTTCTCTTTTAAAGATATCGGACGAATATAGACGATCTTCTCTGGCTTTGATTTGTTCAAGGCTCTCTCGCGTAACTCGAACTTCTCAAGAACTCCAGAAAGAAGATGGTGATTTTCTTTGATCTTCACGAACTCAAGGCTCTGTGCGTAACTTGAATTCTCCAAGATTTCAGAGGATGATCGGCAAAGGCTTCAAGGCTCTCTCGCGTACTTGAATTGCCAAAGGATCAATAGGAGGCTTCCGATGCCAAAAAGAAGAAGACCCAAAAAGAGACCACCCCTAGGGTTTCACCAGGAAGGTATTTATAGCCCCAGGTTAATGCAAGAGTTTCTATCTAAATATCAAATATCTTAGTTTTGATGGAATTCTGATTAGACTTGATTCAGGTATTTAGATAAGCCCAAAATTATAATCTCAATCAATTTGAGATTCTGGTTATCTGCTTACGCGGAGCTTTAATCGCATCAAAACGCGACGCTAAATAGCCAAAACGCGGAGCTAACGCGGAGCTATTGATCATCTCCGCGTTTTACTCAAACGCGAGGCTAATATAAGCTAGACTGCGGAATCAACGCGGAGCTATTAAACATCTCTGCGTTTTATTCAAACGCAGGGTTAATATAACCAAATGCGGGGCTATTGAATTAGCTCCGCGTTCTGTTGTGGAAAATCCTTTTAACTTAGAAATTTTCACTGCCAACAGAACCCCCTCCAAAGTTTTCAAAATGGCTTAGATTTCAGCAGATTTTGAAATACTTTGGATCTTCAAACTGAAAACGCGGAGTTAGAATACCAAGTCTATCTCGCGTTACGCTTACTTATGCGGAGCTAATCAGCTTCACTTCGTCTTCAGTGAAATGAGTAATTATGTCATTAATTACCCCGAGTTTCCACGCCGAATACCAAGCGACGGAAATTCTGTTTAAATAGAGCTCCCGGCTCATCTTCTTCTTCATCTCATCCGAAGAATTTCTGAGAATTCGAGTAACTCACGAATGATCTTCAACTGATCTTCGTTCAATTCTCCATAGATTTTCATCATTAAGATGTCTCTCCAGAGGAGTTTGGGTTTTCGCAAGTTGGCCGGCGTTAATGGCAGCAGCCGTGAAGGTAAACGCAACAGCGAACTAGTCTATGCAGCGTCTTCCGAAGGTAAAAACCTCATCTCTTGGTTTTCTAAGAACCATTCTGAGATATTTTGGCTTGATTTTAATTTGGACGATTGCTTTGTCTTGTTGGCGAGATCGCCGTTTTATTGTGTCGTCCCTGCGCTTGAAACGCGGGGCTTTACTAGTAGTCCCAATGAATCCGCGAGGCTATCTTTGATTAGCAGTCGCGAGGAATTGCGAGGCTATCTTTGTTTAGCAGTCGCGAGGAATTGCGAGGCTATCTTTGATTAGCAGTCGCGAGGAATTGCGAGGCTATCTTTGATTAGCGGTCGCGAGGAATTGCGAGGCTATCTTTGATTAGCAGTCGCTATGAATTGCGAGGCTATCTTTGATTAGCAGTCGCTATGAATTGCGAGGCTATCTTTGATTAGCAATCGCTATGAATTGCGAGGCTATCTTTGATTAGCAGTCGCTATGAATTGCAAGGCTATCCTTGATTAGCAGTCGCTATTAATTTGAAAGAGAAGGAAAGAGCAGAAAGAAATCTTGTCCCCCTTTACGCGAAGTTATCGCATCATCCTCTGCGTTTAAAGCGCGAGGCTATTTCTTCAACTGTGCGCGGAGTTAGCTTAGCTCCGCGTTTTCACTCTTTTGGAAACTCTGTTCCTTTTGCAGTAAGTCTAGTCCTTCTTGAAGAGGAATGTATGTGGATCCATCGATCTTCATCAGCAGAAGTGACTCTAAGGAAGTCAGAAGCATATGCTTTACAACATAGTTGCAGGTTTCAAGCTCTGGCTTCGAGAGATAAACTCCAGAAGGGGCTGTAAATAAGGAGCTGCAGTACTTGCAGTGCAAAATTGCAGCACTTGGAGTTCAGAATTGCGCTTCAGTGCAGCACTTTCCTTTCCTCTCGTGCTTCATTTCGGATGACAGATCCTAATTGACATTTGCAGAGGAGATCTTTTGCATGTGAACAAGGGAACTGAGCTTCAACACCCCGTAGAGAAATCTTGAATTTCTTTTGCATGTGAACCAGGGAACTGAGCTTCAACACCCCGTAGAGAAATCTTGAATTTCTTTTGCATGTGAACCAGGGAACTGAGCTTCAACACCCCGTAGAGAAATCTTACTGTTTGGTTATTTGATGAGTTGATCATGTAAAAGCTTTTGGGAGAGCTATAACTCCCTCTTTGTAACCTCTTGCTTCATGAATAAAGATAAATTATTTTCCTCTCTATCTGTTAGCTTCAAGAATTTTGCTTGCTCAACAAACAGATGGTCAATAATTCTGGTAAAATAATCTAAGGCTCTTCTGCGTGACTTAGATTGATAATACCCAAACGATCGGATAAGGATCATTTTTAACTTAGATGGAAGCGCCTAATTGCACTCGTCAAAAATCTAAGTTTTTCCATGAAAACGCGAAGCTAAGACACAGGCTATCCTCGCGTTTTGTATAGTTGCGCGGAGTTAAACAACTTCGCATTTAACATAGTCACGCGAGGCTAATAGCTTCGCGTGTTGGAGAGTAACTGACCAGTCACTTTCTTCGAAATTCGCGCCGAATTCCAAGAGGCGGTTCCTTTCATTTAAAAGAAATCTCTATTCCTTATCCTTCTCACTCTATTTGAGAATTTTCCAGAAACTTAGAGATTCAGGCGATCAGAGTTCAGACGACCCGATCTTCTTCCGACCGAGTTTCTCCAAATTTTCAGTCAATTTTTCTCAGCAATGGCACCCAAAACTCGTGCTACTTCTCGAGCGGCTCCATCTTCGGCGACTGGCGCAAGCAGTGGTGGCGGCGGTCAAGGCAGCGACGCGCCAGCCCACATTTCGCCCATCGGGGGTAAGAATCTTTCCCTCGAGACTCTTTAGAATATTTTTAGAGTGATTTGGTTTAAATTTAACTGATCAATCAACTCTTTTACCGGCGAGATCGCCGTACTCCTGCCGGAAGGCTTGGAGAAGAAGAAAAAGTCTCTAACTTTCTTCTTACGCGAAGTTATCGCGTCATCCTCTCGTTTAAAGCGCGAGGCTATTAAGTAGCAATCGCGCTAAAAACGCGAGGCTATTTTAAATAGCAATCGCGCTGAAAACGCGAGGCTATTTTTGCGCGGTCTAATCTTTAGCTTCGCGCGGCGCTATTCTTAGCTTCGCGCGTTCTAATTTTTAGCTTCGCGCGTCCATACTTAGAGAAATTTTCTGCCCTAGAGAAACTTCTCTCATTCTGCTTTCTTTTTGCAGTAGGATATTCGATGGAATCTCTTCCCCACAAAACTACTTCGGCTTTGCTGGGGGTTATGATCCCTCAGGCCAATTCCGTTTCACTACCATGCTGCCCTCATACAAGCCAGACCCGAAGGAACGCAAGGAGAAGCTGATCAAGTACCACCCCACTACTGCGCGAGAAATCATAACTGACGCGGTTTTTGAAGATGTGAACAGAAGGGCGATGGAGAAACCCGCTTTCCTCTTTGGAGACCAGATGGATCACTCAGATGAGATCCTTTCTGAAGAGGAGCATGTTTGGTTATATAACTCAGGCGAAATGCTGATGTTTCTGCCTAGAATGGATCGTAGCTATCCTCTGGTCTATCTTCAGAGGCTAGCGATGCCTCGAGAATTAAAGTGGGGACTGACTCAGGAGCAAGATGGCGTCCCAACAGGCAAATTTGGTGCAAAAGGGGTTTATCAAGACGGTTCCCCCAGATGCATTACTGGCTTGCTTCCAGGCCGATTTGGCAAGGAGCTTCCAGTGGGAGAAGTCCCATCTCGTGCCCGAACTTTCTTAAGTGAGTTCTTGGCGAAGGATGGTCAGTACCCGGCTAGCGACTTAAGGATGCCTGACTGGGTTCATTCTTCTAACAATATGTGGTGGGCACGCCTTGTTCAGTACATGCTGGATTCCCACGAGCCCATTTTAAAGGATATTGGCTTGTATAAAGCCATCAGGAATGTCCAATTTGGGTTTCCCCAGAGTGCTTATCACTTTTACTGCCTCTTGGAGATGTATAACCCTGAGACCTGTACTTTCTTTACTCCAGTGGGTGAGCTAGGGTTCGCTCTCCACGAGATGTTTGAGGTTTCTGGGCTCTCGATGGGCGAAGTCCCTTACGAGGAGTATATCCCCACCACTGATGAGTTGAACATGCTATTGGCGAGGGATGAGCGCATTTATGTCACGTACTGGGAGATGATGTGCCATTATCATATCTGCGCTGACCAGACAGGTGCACGTAATCACGGTATTGGCCACAAGAAGTGGGCCGAATACCTTTTTGCCAACCTAAATTCTAAGGATAGCTCGGCCACTATCCATGGTCATTCTCCTGTCCCCATTTCAGAGATCGACCAACGTGTAGCCAGGGGTCATTACCGTTTGTTCTATACTACGGAATCCAATGAGAATGGATACGGTCCCGGTACTTCATTCAAGAGCTATCACTATCAAGCCCAATTTCCGATCTCCAACAGAGGTCTCATTGCCAGGTTTTTGATGCTGTGGCTCAAAAGATGCGTCGTGCCGTCATTGCCCAAGGAAGCGATTGCAATGACCGTGTATATCCAGCAGTTATTCTTGCATACGGCCGACCCCTTTGACTCCTTCCCGCCATGGTATGCAATTTGCAATATGGACTGAGGGTATTCTGTCGTGATTTCCTCCCCACTATTAAGGTCAAGGGGAAAGGAAAGGGCAAGTCGAAAGAGACTGCCCAACCGAAAACTCCAAACCCTAGGGTGGAGATGCCCTACACCTATTTGATGGCGTGGCTTGTCTTGCACTGTCCCTCCTTAATGAGTGCACCAGAGCGTCGTTCGGGCAAAAAGTGCTTCCTTGTAGAACTGTATGAACGTTCTTCATGGAGGCAGAATTATATGTCCCAGATTCGGAAGACTCTTCGTAGCTTTCAGAATTACGAGATCTTCCGGTGTTTTCCTGACTTTCCCGGCAGAGGATATGGCACGAGGCTGAAGGATGCCATGGGAGCAGATAAGTTCACTACTTTATCTGCAGGAGCGTTCTGGTGGCTTCTCAACATCCGTCCCGGACACTTGGTGTATCGTCAAGATCTCCAGTGTCAGATTGAGCCATATACTCCGAGTCGCTTTGCTCGCCAGTTTGGATATTCTCAACTTTATGTGGGCAATCCAAATAAAGATCTCGCTTATGAGGGGAATTTATACGAAGGTGCTCGTGGCTGGTTCCATTTTGCAGCGGGCGGGACCGAGGCTGAATTCTCCTTGCCCCAGAAGGTGCCAGAATTGGCCATGACCCTCAGCTCCTGCAATTGGTTCAATATTGCAAATGCTGACGTGCCCGGCTTCTCTCTCAATAACAGTTGCTGTAAAGAGATTGAAGCCCTCTATATTAGCCGCCAGGGTGCTTCTAGGGTAAGGATAAAAGGAATGGAAGAATTCCTTGGCGCTGCGGCTGAGCCTTCGGATATCAGCGAATCAGACGATGATGCCGGTGATGATGATGACAATGCTGGTGCTGGTGGAGTTCCTCAGCCTATTGTCAGTCATTCCCTGAGTCCAACTCTCAAACGCCGCGGCACTTTAAAGAAAAGGCCTGGTAAGAAGCAAAAATTGGGGCAGGAAACCTTGATAGTCCCCCAAGAAGTGGCTATCAAACTTGCTTCCGACTTGTTGGCTTCAGCTGTACCCCCAGCGTTGGCAAGGGAGGATGAACTTGCCAAAGCTCCAAGTGTTGCTGAGATTTCAGCTCCTTTGGCCGTAGAGTCTGTGGCAGAACCTGGGGCACAACTAACGGGTAGCGAGACGGGTACATTGCTGGAAACGACAATGGCTCCCCCTTTAAGTCCGACAACTGGACTTGTATCGCCTGGTATGGCCCTTAGCATTTTATTTTTTTGCCCGTTATTATTTTAACGTGACACTGCTTTTCTGGTCTTCTGAAATGCAGGTGATCAACTTCTTTCGCCAATGCACTCGACTACCCAAGTAGAGTCTGACGATAGAATGGACCATTCTGGCTTTGTTGGTGGTGTGGGTAGCTCTGTTGGTGAGTTTGCGGCTGATTATTCCACACCGGCTCCTGCCTCTGTTTCCTCTTCAATTCCCCTAATTGACGAATTGGGAAGTGACGAGAGAACTGAGATTATTATCGCAGCTGCTGCTAATGAGGCTACACCTTCTCCTAGTATGCCATCTCCAACGCCAGTCTGCTCTACTGAGACATTTTCCATAGTCGTTGGCGTGCCTTCTCAGTCAGCGATTTTAACGTCGTCTGTTGTCGTGGCTGCTGAGATACCTGCAACTCTTCCGACTTCAAGCCTTCCAGCAGGGGAGGAGAATAATTTGAAATTCTCGTTCGAAGATGCTTCTCCCACCGAAGGAGTTTCAGGCGAAGTGGTCCCATCTTCTCTTCCTGTTGGTGGGGGTACCCAAGTGATCTGTACCGACGGTACTTCGTCTGGGGTCTCCAGCTCTTCCAGATCTGCACTGGCTCTATTGGTCCCCCAGATTATGAATTTAATACAGGGACGGGCTTCTTCTTCTCCAATTCCAGCCACTACTGCTCCCTTGTTCACGGCACCTCTTTTGGCATTACCTACTTTGCCTACCGACACTGCAAATCCTCTTGAAAGACTTTTCGGTTTTACTGTCGAGGATTTTATGCATTTGTTAAGAAGATGTGTCGAGATGGTTCTTACTGGCCATGATTTCTTCAGTTTTGCACGTCCACTGTTATTCCGCTATCTGGGAAATATTGAAGAATTTGGTGGACAAGATCGAGCAGCTCCATACCGGGCCCGCCTTGTTGCTTTGGAAGAACAGGTGACCACACTACACACACTCCGTCAGGCGGATGTGGAGGCGATCACTGAGATAGAGCTGGCACGGCTTCGGGCAGAATCCTTATCTCGAAGAAATATTTTAAGGCAGCAGGAGGAGAGATGGTCTCAGGAGCTGACGGAGCTTCGGGCCAGTCGGGAATCCGTTCTTGGCGACCTGTAGAGGGTAAACTTTGGAATTGAGGAAAGCCAGGCGGCCATTTCTAAAGCCCAGGAGACGATTGCCAGAGCTCGGGCTACCTTGATAGAAAATGAACTCCGATTAGGAGAATCTGTCAAGAAACGGGAGATGTTGCTTGTCCAGCAGGAGCAGATTCAGCAGGAAGAGATGGCCAGGAATCGTGCCATAGAAGAATCTTGTCAGCAACAACTTTCAATAAGTGATGATGAGTTGCGTAGGCAAGCTCAGCAAACCGTGGAGGCTTCTCATCGTAGAAATTTGGACGAGACAATAAACCAATTAAGACTTCTGGGAGGCCAATAGTTTCATCTCTCTTTACACTTTTATCTTCCTTGTAATAAGAACTTCGTAAACAGGAGAGAGATAACCTTACGATGTTTCTTTGAAATTCTTTTTGTATCTTCACCTTTTTAATAAAGATGATTCTTTTGACTCTTTTATTTGCCGGCTTCAAAACAGATTTGCTTGCCCAACAAATAACCTGTCGTCAAAACAAAATTTCTCGAGCCGAAGTAAGAATTAAAGTTTAATATGGGATTTTTAGCAAACCCCCAGCTATTAACGGATTTGATTAGCCTTTACCAACTACCGTTTGAGTTGGGCTAGCCATATTATTTCCCTCAACATGATGAGTTGTCGAGGAATTCATTTCCTCTCCCCTTTGCCTTTAATCAGCATCGGGTAGTTAATTTCATACTCTTACCTCCAGTATGATGGGTTGGCGAGAAACTTGTTCTCTTCATTGGGCAATTCATACTTTTACCTCAGTATGATGGGTTGGCGAGGAATTTAATCTCCTCTTCCCATTGCTGTAGAAGCGTTGGGCAATTCATACTTTTACCCCAGTATGATGGGTTGGCGAGGAATTTAATCTCCTCTTCCCATTGCTATAGAAGCATTGGGCAATTCATACTTTTACCCCAGTATGATGGGTTGGCGAGAAACTTGTTCTCTTCCCATAGCCTAGTCGGCATTGGGAAATTCATACTTTTACCCCAGTATGATGGGTTGGCGAGGAATTTAATCTCCTCTTCCCATTGCTATAGAAGCGTTGGGCAATTCATTCTTTTACCCCAGTATGATGGGTTGGCGAGGAATTTAATCTCCTCTTCCCATTGCTATAGAAGCGTTGGGCAATTCATACTTTTACCCCAGTATGATGGGTTGGCGAGGAATTTAATCTCCTCTTCCCATTGCTATAGAAGCGTTGGGCAATTCATACTTTTACCCTAGTATGATGGGTTGGCGAGAAACTCGTTCTCTTCCCATTGCCTAGTCGGTATTGGGCAATTCATATTTTTACCCCAGTATGATGGGTTGGCGAGGAATTTAATCTCCTCTTCCCATTGCTATAGAAGCGTTGGGCAATTCATACTTTTACCCCAGTATGATGGGTTGGCGAGGAATTTAATCTCCTCTTCCCATTGCTATAGAAGCGTTGGGCAATTCATACTTTTACCCCAGTATGATGGGTTGGCGAGTAATTTAATCTCCTCTTCCCATTGCTATAGAAGCGTTGGGCAATTCATACTTTTACCCCAGTATGATGGGTTGGCGAGAAACTCGTTCTCTTCCCATTGCCTAGTTGGCATTGGGCAATTCATACTTTTACCCCAGCATGATGGGTTGGCGAGAAACTTGTTCTCTTCCCATTGCCTAGTCGGCATTGGGCAATTCATACTTTTACCCCAGCATGATGGGTTGGCGAGAAACTTGTTCTCTTCCCATTGCCTAGTTGGCGTTGGGCAATTCATACTTTTAGGTCAGAGGCGCTTAATTACACATGCCTAAAAGAAGATTGGGGGCTGTTCAAACTTGAGAACGGAGCACACCAGGTTTGGGTCAGAGGCGCCAAACTGCGCATGCCCAAGAAAAGACTGATGGTGGTTCAAACTTGAGAACCAAACTGGAGGCGGTTCAAGGCTCTCTCGCGTAACTCGAACTGGGTACTCCAAACACACCAGGTTTAGGTCAGAGGCGCACAATGCGCATGCCTAGAAAAAGACTGGAGGTGGTTCAAACTTGAGAACCAGACACGCCAGGGTTTAGGTCAGAGGCGCCAGACTGCACATGCCTAGGAAAAGACTGGAAGTGGTTCAAACTTGAGAACCAGACACGCCAGGGTTTAGGTCAGAGGCGCACAATTGCGCATGTCTAAAAAAAAGACTGGAGGTGGTTCAAACTTGAGAACCAGACACACCATGTTTAGTGGGTTAAAATTACCAGAATAGAAGAAGTCCAAGTGCTCATCTGCGTAACTTGGATAAATTGGAGGCTTATACTCCCAGAGATATTAAGCATAGTATTTCTTCAGAAATTTGCCATTGATCGGCATCATCATCCTATCGCCGTCTTGATTCATTAAACGATAAGCTCCACTGGAGTAGACTGTCTCCACAATGAACGGTCATTCCCACTTGGGTTCAAACTTACCCTTAGTCTTGTGGGTTAGCACCATTGGCCTTTTAACAGCCAGAACTAAGTCTCCTTGTTTAAAGGTCCTTGGTTTAACGTTCTTATTGAACGTTTGAGATATTCGGGCTTGATACAACTCAATTTGTTGTTGAGCCCTGAGAAGTTTTTCATCTAACGCCTCTAGTTCTTGCAACCTTTGCTGATGGCGCTCTTCTGTCGTCATCTTTGTGGCTAAAGCCACTCTTAATGATGGTATCTGGATTTTAAGAGGCAGAACAACCTCACTTCCATAAACCAAAGAGAACGGGGTAGCTTTTGTCGGGGTGCGAACGGTGGTGCGATAAGCCCACAAACATTCTCCTAACTTTTCATCCCAATCTCGTTTATTGGAAGAGACGAACTTCCGAAGGAGTTTGATGATCGTCTTGTTGAAAGCTTCGGCCAACCCATTAGCCGCAGGGTTATATGGTGTAGAAGCGATATCTTTGATTCTGAATTTATTGCAGAATCTGGAGAATCCCTGACTGATGAATTGATCCATCGAGGGATGCCAAATCGGTAAATGACATGATGCTTGACGAACTTGATCACATCTGTCGTCTTCACCTCTTTCATGGGCACGGCTTCGGCCCATTTTGAAAAATAATCGGTTATTGCAAGAATAAACCGATGTCCTCTGGATGACGGGGGAGTTATTGGCCCCACAATGTCCATTCCCCAGGCTTCAAATGGCCAGCTTGCGACGGTATTGTGCAAGTATTCTTGGGGTTGATGAATAAAATTGGCATGTATTTGGCATGCATGACATCGTTTAGCGTATGTCATTGCTTCCGTAACCATGCTCGGCCAGTAGTACCCCAGCCTTCTATACGGTCTCCAAGTTTGGGACCGGGCTGATGAGCTCCACATATTCCATCATGTATTTCTTTCAGCACTTGTTCTGCTTCTGCTTTCGATATGCAGCGTAGCAATAGACCACCTCTTGACTTTCTATACAAAGTCTGAAGTTTATGGTCATAATAAAGTCTTTGGGCCTTCCTCTTTATTGAGGTGGCTTCCTTAGGATCTTCTGGTAATATCCCATGCAAAGCATAATCCACAAACGGAAATCGCCAATCACGGGGCTCTAAGTTTAAGCCAATCTGGCATACCTCTTCGGTTTGAGATACCACATCTGGGTGGAGGAGTTCTCTACTACCAATGGTGATGCTTTTAGCTTCACCTGGCGGGATTGCCAGCGTTGCGGCTAATGCGGCAAGAGCATCTGCATAAATGTTCTCGTTTCGAGATACATGATATATGTAGAATTGTTCAAAATATCCTGCTAGCTCAATAGCTAGCTGATGATAAGGGATGAGGGCTTCATGTCTAACTTCATACTCACCTGTCATCTGATTGACAATGAGCTTAGAATCTCCATATGCCTCTAGATGGTTCACCCCCAGTTGCAGAGCTATTTTTAAGCCGATAATGAGCGCGTTGTACTCCGATACGTTATTAGTGCACGGTTCTGTTAATGAGTAACCGTTAGGCAATATATGTTTATGTGGGGACATTAGCACAACCCCCACTCCAGCAGCAGATCGTCTCGCGGCACCATTAAAGAATATTTGCCAAGGCTGTTCTTTGGTAACTATGTTGACTTCTGATGTCTGCTTTAATTTGGACCAAATTGGATGGTCTGCAAGGAAATCAGCGATTGCCTGTCCCTTCATGGCCTTTTGAGGGACAAAATGTATGTCATAGGGCGATAGTAAGAGCACCCATTTTGCCAATCGGCCATTCAAGGATCCTGGTTTTGTCATCAGAATCTTCAGGGGATTAACCCGTGATATGACATGAATTGTTTGCCCCAAAAGGTAGTGTCGCATTTTCTGAACAGCAAACACTAGGGCTAAACATTCTTTTTCAATCGGGGTATACCGCTGTTCTGCCCCAATCATTGTTCTACTTAAATAATAGAGGGCATGTTCATGGCCTGCTCATTATATTGAGCAAGTAATGCTCCTAAAGCATTATCCATGGCCCTTACATATATAAGGAAGGGCTGCCCAGGGTCTGGTGCCATTAGTACAGGAGGCTTAGTAAGGTACTCCTTGAGGTCATCAAATGCTTGCTGACATGCCTCATCCCATATGAAGGACACTCCCTTTTTCATAAGTTTGGAGAATGGTTGGCATCGTCCAGATAAGTTGGATATGAAGCGCCGAATATAAGCGAGCTTTCCTTGTAATTCCCTTAGTTCCTTAAGATTGCAAGGAGGCAGCATTTCGCTAATCGCTTTTACCTTTTCAGGGTCGAGGAAAATTCCTTTTGAAGTTATTACGAACCCTAGAAACTTCCCGCTGGATACCCCCATGAATGACTTAGTGGGATTCATCTTCAAATGATGTTTCCTCATAAGATCGAAGACCACTCTTAAATCGTGAAGATGATCTTCTTTGTCTTTGCTTTTAACTGCTAAGTCATCCACATAGCACTCTACTGTTCTGCGTAGGTGTTCTTTAAATATGGCGCTCATTGCGCGTTGGTAAGTGGCACCTGCATTCTTTAATCCAAATGGCATCACCGTATAACAGTATACCCCCTGTGGCATTCTGAAAGCTGTATGCTTTTCATCATCCGGGTGCATCTTGATTTGGTTATAACCTGAGAAGCCATCCATAAAGGACATCCTCTCATAACCGCAAGTATTATCGATCATCACGTCGGTGATGGGGAGTGGAAATTCATCCTTGGGACATGCAGCATTCAGATCTCGAAAGTCAATGCATATCCGGATTTTGCCATTCTTTTTGCGAACTGGCACTATGTTTGCCACCCAGTCTGGGTGTTGTTTCTCACGGATGAAACCGGATTGTATAAGCTTATTGACCTCAGCAACTATTGCCTCCATCAATTCCGGTCGAAAATGCCTCTGTTGTTGTTTAACAGGTTTGACATCTTCTTTTATATTTAACCGGTGTGTGGCAATTTGAGGGTCAAGCCCAGGCATATCTTCATAACTCCATGCGAACACATCTATATACTCTTTGATAAGGGATATAAGTTCCTCTTTTTCTAAAGGAGTTAGTGTGTCGCTTATGAAAATGGGTTTCGGATTTTCTTCCGTTCCCATGTTAACCTGTATTAATTTGTCTTCTGTGGGCGGGTCACGCTATTCAAAGCGGACATCCCAGAGAGTATCCATATGCCTAGCCCAAGCATCATCTTGAACGTCGATTGATTCCTCGTCGCTTTCTGGCGCAGCTGAAACCATATTGGCTGTCAAAGACTGAAACCAAGCACCGGTGCTTATATCCGAATCATGATCTGGTGAAGATGTTTCTTCTTTATCCGAAGAACTCTCTTCATCCTTGGATGGCGATGAGGGTGGAGTAGATACATAGCCCAACCCCCTGCGGGTCTTCTGATAATAATCAGGACTCTTTCCTCTCGGTCTAAACGAGGGTATGAGATTCCGACGCCCTTTTCCAAAGTTTAATCCCGGCTTCTGGATAAAATTATATCCCATTTTCTCCATCATCTGTCGGGACCTTTGCTCATATAAGTGAAATTGAGGTGATGTTTGTTCATCACTTTCACTACTTTGTCTCTGTCGAGGCGACGTGGCCACTTTGCCGAACATGATCGGCCTTTGGGACTTCTGTCGGGGAGGCACTTCAAAGAAGTGCCCTTGATCCTCGGTAATTTTTAATTGAGAGAGGAGGGAAGACCTGAGGGGCAAATGGTATGCCGCCAGAACTTCAAGTTCGGTCAGGCCATCCGCTTCGGTGGAGGTACAAGAGGGCTCAGACTCAGTAGCTACAGCATGCTCGTAGACTAACTTTACATTTTCATTAATAACCCATTCACTTTCTATTACATCCACTATATTATCAAGACCTAAGCTAAGATCTAGGCGAGGGTTGATTTCGTAATCACCCCCATCATCTTCTCCAAGGAGCTCGTACTCAGTGTCGGCTTCATTGCCACTGTCGTCGGGCTTTGGAGACTTGCTAAGACTGTCATTAGAGGCTTCATGTGCTGGCTTATAGAGTGCAGCATCTGTGAAGTAATTTTCCAACCCTTTGAATGGCTGCTTGTCAGCAATTAGTGTCCGGACCTCTCCTTCCTCATCGCAATATTTCATGCACTGGTGAAGAGTCGACGGAACTATCATATGAGAGTGGATCCAAGGTCGCCCCAATAACATATTGTAGGAGGTATCAGCATCAATTACGTAGCATGTAACCTCCGTTTTCAAGTCTCCAACCTGACACCGCAATCGGATCTTACCAAGAGGATGGCTATTATTAGCGTTGAATCCATAGATGGTAGTGTGTGTAGGTGTCAAGCGATGAAGGGAAATCCCCAACAGCTGCATCAATCTACTGGGCACGACGCTGAGTGCAGAACCTGGATCAATCTGAATTCGGTCCACTTTTGTGGACCCGACATATCCAATGAAATATAAAGGCCTATTATGCTTTATATTCCTCACCTGCATGTCTTCTGGAGAGAAGATGATTTGTGGGACTTGCCTCCTCACTTGATGACAGTGGGGGCAAGAGTCCCGCTCTTCGATGGCCGGCTCGACAATCTGAGCTAGGAACGACTCAGAGTCTGCCAAGGCCTCTCTTAGAGCTTCACGTGTTGATTTTGATAATCTCAACAATTCGTAAAGCGTCACTCGTGCTGGGAGATTAGCCAACTGCGCGATTATGTCAAATTCGAAGGGAGTTTCTTTGGCTTCTTCATTTCTGGTGGAATTCTTCTGGAAACGAAGTCTTTTCTGCTTCGCAGGCTTTGCGAGTTCTGCATAGATATCTTTTGAATCCACTCTAGTGTAGTCCTTAAGATATGTCTTTTCAGATCGAGTACTGGAAGGGCCTGCCCCATCTTGATGGGTGGCCATAGTTTCGGGTTCTTCTTCAGAATCTGTGAAGGCCCCCGAAGCTATATATTCTCCCTTTATATCCGCAGAAATGGCATTGACAGTCCGCTTCTTCTCTAGACCTTTTGAAGTAGTCCATTGTTCATCTTCCAGCAAATCAGGGTGAACCCACATAATTTCCCCTCTTTGGGTTGTTATGGGGACAAGTCCTTCTTGGGCTTTGTTGTAAGGATCAAGATTCTTTGTAACTGCCTCACCCTTTGGGATTGGGGTCACTCCTACGGGGAACTTGTGGGTTCCAACCACTATGGTTGCCATATTGGCAGTGACCTTCTTCTGCTCTTCCTTAAGCGTCAGAACCCCAGCTTCTATTAGTGCTTGGATCCTGTTCTTAAGGGGAAAACAATCCCGGGTAGGGTGTCCAACATTCCGGTGATAGAGACAGTAGTTGGGATCTTTTATCTTACCAACGTCTTCTGGCTTCTTATTCTCCGGAAGTTTTAGCATTCCCTTCTTTTGGAGCAGGTGAAAGAGGACTGGTGTCTGTTCAGCTTTGAAAGTGTAATTCCTTTCTTGCTGCGGTCTATTTTGCCTTGATCCTCGTTGACCTTGAGATTTTGGCTCTGGCGGAGGACTGGTTTTCTGAGGAGCAGTTTTTGATGACATTACTGCTTTCCCTTTATTCTTGTTGCTGTTGTTTTGGGTATATGATTTACTACCCCCAGCACTCCTTGGCCCGCGGGACTCTTCAACTCGGCGAATCAAGTCTTCAGCTTGCTCTCCTTGTTTGAGCAGGTCCCTCCACGTTTTAGACTCTACGGCCCCCATTTTGAGGAGCACATTGGTCTTAAGGTTGTGTCGACAGGTTTCGACTAGAGTTTCCTGGATCATTCCGTGTTTACAATGTACGGACTTCTCCCGGAACCTTTCTATGAAATCTTTAACCACTTCTTGTTCTCCCTGCCTAGTTGCAAGGAGGGAATGAACCGTAATCTCGGTGTCATCCTCGAAGAAACGTGAGAGAAATAATTTCTCAACATCTAACCAGGTATTAATAGTACCTGGGGGCAGCTGCATGAACCAAGTAAAGGCAGGCCCTCGCAAAGTACTTGCAAATACTTTGGTCATGATAGGATCATTACCCATTAAGTGTCCTGATTGGGACAAGAAATAATAGATGTGCTGACTGAGCGATCCCTTCCCGTCATAGGGCTCCAACTTGAGCGGCTTATACTTTGGAGGATAGGGTACCACATCCCATTCTGCTGGATATGGTCTAGAGACTCCTGACTCCTTCAACTCTTTTTTACGCATCAAGGCTTCGAGTTGATTCTGTAACTTTTCAAGCTTTTCTTCATGCGGATCATGGAAAGAAAATCTATCTTCTTCCTCATGCATCGAGTGGGCTTTCTCCTCCTGTTCTTCTTCATTTGGAGTCTTCTTGCCCTGTTTAGCATTATCTTCAACAACTTTTAAAAGTAGCATCTTAAGGTCTTCAATCGTTTTCTGTTGCTCTTGAATCATTCTTTCTTGAGCCTCAAATCTCTGATTGATATCACCAGATTTATCTGCCATGTGCGACGCTGACTTCTGTAGCCGAGATGATATAGAGGATGGGGGCGAGGCTATAGCGGAATTATCGTTGTTCTCGTCGTAAGAACCCCCTGCGAGCTTCTTATAATTTCGGGGCGGGACGGCTCCTGATCTTAGTCGAGTAATACGATGAAGTTCATCATCACTCGATTCTGAATCATCATCCGTCTCTGCAATTTTCTTCCCTTTTCCTACCATGTTGGAAGTTACAGCTCTCCCTTGTTTCAGGGGAGTGGTTCTTGTCTTCTTAGCAGGATTCTGGTTTGACTCATTTAATCGGTCGAACACAGATATCCTGTTCTTGCTGCAGCCACAGTTATTCATCACGGCTGATACTGTTGTCATAAGTTGCTGGCAATGGCAACTATGTTCAACTTGAAGTTGGTCTATGCCTCTCTTCTTAGAAAGATGCTCCCTCAGGTCAGTGCCTCTAGCCATGAAATCAAGAGGTCCATTCAACTCTTGAGAGTGTTTAGGAATCCACTGAAGCTTCTTTGATTGATCAACCCTGACTCTGGGGTCGGACTGATCCTCGCGTGGCTTAGGAATAGCCTCGCGTTTCACATTGCGGGCCTGAAAAATAGCTCCGCGCTGATCCACACAAGCCTCGCGTTTCTCGCTGGCTTGGTGTGTCCTTGGAAGTTTAGCTTCTGGAATAATAGCCCCGCGTGAAGGGAAGTTCTTGCACGCTGGCTTATCTTTGCGATTAACGCAGATCATAGCTTCGCGCTTAGCGCGGTTTTTACGACTGACAACTATCTGCCAATCATCCTCACATTCCTTGTGGGTGTCAGAAGTCTTGCGTTTATTGCAAGTATCACTGGCTTCGCGTCTCTCGCTAGGCACAGTAATAGCCTCGCGTGGAGAATCACACGCTGGCTTTGAATAATTTTTATACTCGCGTAACTCGTGAGTGTTGGGTATTCTGCGACTAGCGCAACCCTTACTGGCTTCGCGTCTCTCGCTAGGCACAGTAATAGCCTCGCGTGGAGAATCACACACTGGCTTTGAATAATTTTTATACTCGCGTAACTCGCGAGTGTTGGGTATTCTGCGACTAGCGCAACCCTTATTGGCTTCGCGTCTCTCGCTAGGCATAGTAATAGCCTCGCGTGGAGAATCACACGCTGGCTTTGAATAATTTTTATACTCGCGTAACTCACGAGTGTTGGGAATCTTGCGTAACTCGCCAGTATTACCAGCCTCACGTGGAAAATCACACGCTGGCTTTTCCTTGCTTTTAAGGCAAGTTGTATCTTCGCGTTTAACGCGGAAGAGATTGGTCTCGCGGGTAGCGCGAGCCAATTTGCGAGGGACCATAGACTCTCGTCCTCTAGGGTTAGCTCCGCGTCCAAGGCGGGCTTTGAGGGCTCTACGCCTCGCTCTCCGGTTCCTGTTCCGGAGTTGGGTCCTGGTTAGTCCAGTTCCCACGTCTTCTTCGGCAATCGGAAGCTCTTCCTCGTTTAGGATTTCTTGTGTGAACTCCGGCGCTATAACCGTAGTCTCCAAGGATCCCCGTCTCTCGGTGGATACCTTTCTACCCGTCACTCGGGCATTGGAGTACATACGGCGATAGTGCCGTGTTTCATCCAAGTCACTTGATCCGGAGGAGAGGAACTCCTCGTACTTCTGCTGGTCGATTTCAACGACCAGCGTGTCTACTTCGGATCCGATCAAGTCAACGTCCGATTGCGCCACAATCTCTTCATCAGTGAAAGAGATGGCTCCCACTGTGGTCGCCAGTTTGTTCGTCGCAAAAGTTCCTTCGCTTCCTTCCATTGAATTAACTTAAATTACAATGAAAGTGAACAAGATATAAAAAGAACAAACGAGAGGATTTTATATTTCAATCTCTCTCTTTTACAATATTGTGGGATCTGTGGCGATGGGATCTATCAAGCAGTTCCTTTGGACGATCAGTACGTTGAAATCTTCTCTTTTAAAGATATCGGCCGAATATAGACGATCTTCTCTGGCTTTGATTTGTTCAAGGCTCTCTCGCGTAACTCGAACTTCTCAAGAACTCCAGAAAGAAGATGGTGATTTTCTCTGATCTTCACGAACTCAAGGCTCTGTGCGTAACTTGAATTCTCTAAGATTTCAGAGGATGATCGGCAAAGGCTTCAAGGCTCTCTCGCGTACTTGAATTGCCAAAGGATCAATATGAGGCTTCCAATGCCAAAAAGAAGAAGACCCGAAAAGAGACCACCCCTAGGGTTTCACCAGGAAGGTATTTATAGCCCCAGGTTAATGCAAGAGTTTCTATCTAAATAGAACTCGCATTCATCAAGGATTCCAATCAAATATCTTAGTTTTGATGGAATTCTGATTAGACTTGATTCGGGTATTTAGATAAGCCCAAAATTATAATCTCAGTCAATTTGAGATTCTGGTTATCTGCTTACGCGGAGCTTTAATCGCATCAAAACGCGGCGCTAAATAGCCAAAACGCGGAGCTAACGCGGAGCTATTGATCATCTCCGCGTTTTACTCAAACGCGAGGCTAATATAAGCCAGACTGCGGAATCAACGCGGAGCTATTAAACATCTCCGCGTTTTATTCAAACGCAGGGTTAATATAACCAAATGCGGGGCTATTGAATTAGCTCCGCGTTCTGTTGTGGAAAATCCTTTTAACTTAGAAATTTTCACTGCCAACAGAGGTATACTTTTCAATGACTAGTTTTTTGTCTTTATTCGCCATATTTGATGTGAAAGCGGACAAAACTTGATCTAAGTTAGAGTTTTATTTTCACAGCCATCTTCTTTTTAGAATATCAGATCCTGGTGCTAACAGCCGATTAAATACAGATAGTCTTGGGACTTGACAGCGACAGTGAGTCAAAACTGCCACGATCAACTCCTCACAACAGCAGGATTGATGGGGTCGTGCCATCCTTCTTTTATTTGTGAGGTATCTCCATAAATCCGGAGTTTCTTTATGCGGTGCTGATATAACCATCTTTTGTAGATGGGACCCGCTTCTTGTGCGAGGTCTTTTTGTCTTGACATGTGGTTCTAAGAAATCATGAAAATTATATTTGTCAACCCCAAGATTGGTTCTATGCCCAACACTAGTTTTGAATTGTTTTGCATGAACTGCTTGGTAACCTTGCGTTCTTCTGTTCTTATGTGAGGCTATGGCTTAACTTTAGCCTCGCACACTGGACAATCCTCGCATGCTAAACGAGCCTAGCGTACTGATCTAGCCTCGTATACTGGCTTAGTTGAACTAGCCCTACGTACAGGCTTAGACTAAGTTTGATTTTCAACTATAGTTATTCTAGGCTGCTGATTAGTATCATATATTGTATTTTTCCTACCATATTTTATCTATTTTTGTTTGTAAATAAATGCTACTTGGGTATTTTTAATTTATTTTTCCGGTAATCTTATTCATACAAGAAGATGGAATAAAATCAGAGTCGGATTAAGAAACAAAGCCTATAAAAGAGTTCAAAGAGAGTAAAACTACAAGATTAAGATACTTCAGAGAGTCAAAATATAATACAATCAGGACAATCAAAAGAACAAAATACGAGACTCTTACAGAAGAAAATCAGAATTTTTCTCCACGTTTATGACGCTATTTAGCGGCATTTTGCCACTATTTGGCGGCAAAACAAGGGGTCCATATAGTGAATTTTCTTCGAGGGCTTCGACGTACATTTTTAGGTTTTTAGTTGTATTAAAATTAGGGTTTGATTACCAAAGCCTATATATTGACCGTATCCTTGTATTATAGGATTTCAAAAGATATTAATCATAAAGAAACTAGGAGATAATTTGTACTTGGATTTTATTAATAAAAATTAGAGTTTGCTGAAGGGGTGACGGCCACAATACCGACTCCAGAGGTAACCTTTGTTGTTCTTTAATTTTTCTTAACTAATTCTCTTCTAATTACTTTCTAGTTTAAATTTATTTGCTTGCTAAATTAGATTTAATTGCTTTCATGAATAAAAATAGAATTTTAATTACTAGAATTATGAGTAGCTAATTTAACTTAGCTCTAGAATATAGATGAAACTAGAATCTACCATCTTATTGCTCTCTAGTATTTTCTTCCTAAATAAAATAATAAAGATATATTTTTTTTTATGAAAAGATTAAAATACACTAACTCGTAGATTAATACTTTGATATTTACACTTGAGTTAAGTTTCTTGATAGTCTATACTTAGTTAGGGTTTGGGGTTATTGATTTTTATCTTCTTCATCGAATTATCTAATGATTTGGTTTGCTTTTATGAAAAGTTGTATCTTTGATGTATTATGCTTGCACACCACTTGATAATACATGCTTAGGACACTTGAAGTAAAGATTAAACTAAAAGATCACTTTTTTATGATAGAAGAAGATAATAGATTAAATACATGGTTGGAAACTAGTGGATTCTAGATTCTATACTAATTAGAATAACTCTCAAATCGGACTTAGAATCCTTTGTTAGTTCGTTAGACTATAGAATTAGTAAAAATCGCAAAACACTTGAGATCTCTGTGAGATGACATATATAGCGCTACACCGATACTGTATGCTTGCAGTTAAATTATCACATCAAGTTTTTGGTGTCATTGTCGGGGATTGACGGTATTTTTCTTACTTTTTCTAACGTTTTACGGTTTAACAGTGTGTGTTGAGTGTGCAAGGAATGGAAATCGCTGATACAGGAAGACAAAATGGATTAGAAGAGATTCAGGACTACGTAACAGAAACCAGAGAGTCAAGCTCTCTGGTTCTGCCACTATTTGGAGGCAAGAAACGCCATTTGGCGGTAGAATAGGTACACCCTAAATCCAATTTTCCTCCAGTTTTGTGTTTTGGTTCCCTAGTTTTGTAAAAAAAATTTAAAAAATTAAGTAGGCACAATAGGAATCACATCTTTTTATTTGATCATATCTATTCCACCATTTTATCTCCACCACACCCCACTTTTTGCATTAGTATAGGAAATTCAAGTATACACTCACGGTCGCTGGTTCATACCACATTGGACCCATGATGGACCAACCGATCCCGATCCTTTAGGATCGATGTTATCCGTTGCGCACATCACTTCCATCATGCATCAAACTTCTATATGCAGCGGGTAATCACTATGAATTGAAGTCGTAGTACGTTAGCATGCTTCCTAAATTTACTGGTTCTGATTCAGATGATACATATCTCTTTATCAGTGAATTTCAAGAAGTATGCGTGATGATTAAACTGCAGTACTTATCGAAGGATGCAATTAAACTCTGTTTCATCACATTTGCTCTAAAGGATAATGCTAAGAAGTAGTTGTACAGTATGCCTACTGATTTAGTCACTACTTGGGATAAATTCGTTACAATGTTTCTCAATAAGTACTATCCCACGCATAAGATGACAAGAATTTAAAATCAAATTAATCAATTCCGTCAAGTGTCGGGAGAACCCTTCTGAAAATACTTGTAATGGTTCAAGAATCTTTTAGTTTAGTACCCCCACCATGCGGTAGAAAAGTGGCAGTTGTGTCAAATCGTGTACGAAGTACTCGATTACATATCCAAAACTCTTTTTAAATGCATGTGTTAAGAGGAGTTCATGAGAAAGAACAACGATGAAGCATGGGACTTTCTTGAGGACCTATCATGGAAGACTATGCAGTGGGAGAGTTGAGTATCATATATTGTATTTTTTTCTCCCATACTTTATCTATTTTTGTATATAAATAAATGCTACTCGGGTATTTTTAGTGTCTTTTTCAGGTAATCCGATTCGTATAAAGAGATGGCATGAAATCAAAGTTGGAGTAGGAAATCAAAGTCTGAAAAGTTTCCAAATTGAGCAAAACTACGAGACTACGATACTGCAGAGACTCAAAATCGAATAAAGTCAGGAATATTAAACGTACAAGACAAGACTTTCATGTGGAAAATATTTCAAGAATTTTTCACTTATTTTAGCCGCTATGTAGCGGTAAATTCAGCTAAATGGCGACCCAATGTAGGCCCCACAACCCGAGTTTTTTCCCGTGGCTTCGTTGTAATTTTTTAGTTTTTCAGTTCTGCTAGAATTAGGGTTTGATTTCCGAAGCCTATATATTGGCCATATCCTTGTATTCTAAAGAGAATCCTGAAGCTTTGTACTCAATTTAAATTAATAAAATTAGGCTTTTGCTGAAGGGGTGGCGGCCACAATACCCCAGAGGTAAGTCATTGTTTTTAGATCTTTATTTGCTTTCTAGATACAGTTAACTGCTATTTAGTTTAGGTTTTATTACTTTCTAAATTAGATTTATTTACTTTCATGAATAAAGATATGATTTTGCTTATTAAAAATATGAGTAGCTAATTTTCTTTAGCCCTAGGATGTAGATGAAGTTAGTTTAATAAATCTAATATGGATTTATCTCATCTTCTTTCTAAAAAGAAATAAAGTTATGATTTTTCTATAAATAAATAAAATATAGAGTTTGTAAATCATAATTCTTTGATAGATTATGCTTAATTAATATTTCGATAATCTATGCTTAGATGAAATTTGGAATTCATATTTTTTGTTTATTTCTAGAATTATTAACAATATTTTCCTATAAATAAATTGAATTGGATAAACTTGTCAATCTAATTTCTTTGATAGATTATACTTAAGTTCGGTATTTTGATAGCCTATGCTTAGATTAGGGTTTGAAGTTTATTTCTTTTTTTTTTGTTTATGATATTTTCTACTTGATATGATTTATTTTTAAGAAAGGTATTATCTTTGATGGTTTATACTTGCACATCACTTGATAGGTCATACGTAGGGGCACTTGATTAAAATCAAATTAAAAAGATAATATTTTTAATATGTTACTTAACCGTGCATAATTAAAAAGATAAGAAGAAAGAGAAAATTTACTGTTAGGCTATTATTCTAATGGATTCGAAATCCTAGGCTAATCTTTAGAATTTAGAACTCATCCTTCCAACTTAGAATTCTTTATTAATCCACTAGAACTAAAGAAATCGTAAGAATCGCAAAACACCTTAGATCTTTATGGGACGACCTGTATAACAGTACAACCGACACTGTACGCTTGCAGTAAATTATCACATCAAGTTTTTGGTGCCGTTGTCGGGGATCGACGGTGTTTTTCTTGCTTTTTCTAATATTCTACGGGTTAACAGTGTGTGTTGAGTGTGTAAGGACCACAAAGTGAAGATACATGAAGACAGAAAGGATAAACGAAGCCTCAGATCTGTGTAGAAAAAACCAGAGAGTTAAACTCTCTGGTTTGGCCACTATTCAGCGGCCAAAACCGCAATTTAGCGGCTCTTCTGGTAACTTCGGAGCCCAAATTTTCTCCAATTATGTATTTTGGTTCTCTAGTTTTGTAAAAAAATCCAAAAAAAATTAGAAACTGTAGGAATCACATTTTTTATTTGATCATATCTATTCCACCGTTTTTATCTCCACCACACCCCACTTCTTGCGTTAGTTTAGAAAATTCACGCATACACTCACGGTCGCTGGTTCATGCCACATTGGACCCGTGATCAATTTGGTCGACTTGTGAGATCAGATTTGTTCATGGGAGACAAGATGGACCAGCCGATCCCGATCCTTCAAGATCAATGTTACCCGTTGCGCACATCACTTCCATCATGCATAAAAACTTCCACACGCAGTAGGTAATCACTATGAATTGAAGCCGCAGTACATCAGTATGCTTCCTAAATTCACTGGTTCTGATTTAGAGGACGCATATCTCTTTATCAGTGAATTTCAGGAAGTATGCATGATGATAAAGCTGCAACACTTATCGGAGGACGCAATTAAGCTCCGCTTCATCCCCTTTGCGCTTAAGGATAATGTCAAGAAGTGGTTGTACAGTATGCCTACTGATTCAATCACTACTTGGGATGAATTCGTTACGGTGTTTCTTAAGAAGTATTATCCCACGCATAAGACGGCAAGGATACGAAATCAAATTAATCAATTCCGTCAAGTACCGGAAGAACCCTTCTGGAAATATTTGGAACGGTTCAAGCACTTATTAGCTCAGTGCCCCCACCATGCGATAGAAAAGTACCAGTTGTGTCAAATCGTGTATGAAGGACTCGATTACACATCCAAAACTCTTCTTGAGTCCATGTGTCAGGGGGAGCTCATGAGAAAGAATGAGGATGAAGCAGGGGACTTTCTTGAGGATCTATCGTGGAAAACTATGCAGTGGGAGAGTCCCACTGAGAAGCCTAGTGCATCAATTTATGCGCATAAGGGAGGGATCCATAGCGTCGACAGCTCTATACCTGCCGAAATTAAGATTGCAGCCCTTATGAGGAGAATTGAGGTATTGGAGACTACTCGTACTCCACAGGTTGGTCAAGTAAATCAATCTAAAGTCTCACATGCTTTAATTATGGAACTCCGAATAATATTATGGAGGAGTGTCCATTACTAATGAATTCAATGGGTCCCACACTTGAACAGGCTAACGCCTTGTATCAAGAACCCATGAACAATCCTTACGCTTCTACATACAATCTTGGCTGAAGGAACCATCCAAATCTATCATGGGGTCAAGAGCAATATCAGGAGGCCCTAACCCTAATATGCAGCCTAAAGCCACTGGACAGTTCCCAAAACCAAATGTGGGTGCTTATCAACACCCAAACGCTTCAAATCATGGGAACAACCAGAATACACCACCTATACAAAACTACTCATATCCACAACAGGGGTCTAATAATGATCAAGAAAAGCGACTTCAGTCACTTGAGAAAAATGTTGAAAATCTTCTTAAGTCTCAGTCCAACCTTGACACGTACATGCAAAATCTTATGAAACTGTAAAATGACTTTATTCAGAGTACAGGTCAGCAACTGCTCGTGAACTCTCAATCTATAAAGAATATAGAGCAGCAGGTTGGACAATTAGCGAGTGAACGTAGCTAAGGTACCTTTCCAAGTCAACCCATAATGAACCCTAATGCTAGTTCCTCAAACTCCAATCAGTTGCATATCCACCAATGCAATACCATTCACATGCTTAGATCTGGCAAGCAAGTGGACAATAATGTAGCCATACCCCTGATCCCACTCCTACTATCTCGCAGGCTATATCATCTCTTCCACCCCTTTCCCCACGACCATCTCCATCACCTCAATTACAGTCACATGATCATTTGGAAGAACTTGTTCCTAAGCCGAAAGCACCATATCCCAATCAGCTTAGGAAGCCTTCACCGCAAGGAGAGAAGATTCTTAAAATATTTCAGTAGGTAAAGGTTAATATTCCACTCCTAGACATTATACAAGAAGTTCCTACTTATGCTAAGCTCATCAAGGATTTGTATACGAAGAAACGAGCGAGAAACGTTCATAAGAAAGTTTTTCTTACTGCAAATATATCGCAAATCCTCTCTAACTCCTTACTTATCAAATACAAAGACCCAGATTCCCCTACAATCTCATGCACCATTGGAAATACTACATTTGATGGGGCATTGCTTGATCTAGGGGCAAGTGTCAACTTACTTCTTTATACTATTTATCAGCAATTGGAGTTAGGAAAACTTCAACCTACCAAAACCACATTACAGCTAGCTGATCGTTTGATCAAGAGACCACTTAGTATGATTGAAGATGTGCTCATTAAGGTCGACGAGTTTATCTTTCTTGTAGACTTCATTGTCTTAGAAACTGAGTCGATCTCCAATTCACGGAATCAAATTCCCGTTATCTTGGGTAGACCATTCCTTGCAATATTAAATGCATTAATCAATTGCAGGAGTGGCCTCATGAAGTTATCGTTTGGGAATATGACTGTGGTATTGAATATATTTAATATGGATGAGCACGCAATAAGCTCTCTCATTGAGGTTAACATGATTCATAGTTTGCACTCTTATTTGACCTCTTGCACTGATGATGAACCCTCATTTGAGCAAATATTTAAAGATGAGCTCATATTATTAGATGAATTAGCACATACTGATTCTATGTATGATAATACTTATGCAAGTGTGCCATTGAATTATGAGCAAACTTTTGAGGTTCGTTTGCAGAAGAGCTCGCATTACTTCGTGAGTTAGAAGAGCCACCACCACATTCACTTGATCATATTGCACTCTTCTCACCTCACGATATTTCTACATGCATGATTGTTACTAACGATGATTGGCAGGTTTATAATAAAGAATTCTTTAATCCAATTATTAATACTTACATGTGGACAAAGAAAAAGTGAGGACGGCATAAGAAGAAGACATGTAATTTCATGACTCATAGGAGGAGGATGAGATATAATAATGCACCCACTTCACGTTTAAAACGCACACACTATGAAAGTGGGAGCGATCAAGAGGTCGTAACCACTTTCCATGCGTTAACAGGGTAACGATATTGAGATCATAACTTTTACGACTCTCATTATTTGTATAGTATTTGTATAATAGTTTTCATATTTATTTTACCACACTTAGTTTGTGTATGAGGGCATACACAAGTTTAGATGTGGGGGAGTAGTTTTTAGGAGATTTTTATTTTTTTTTTTAGGATTTTTAGGATTTTATTTTTATTTGTAGGATTTTTTTTTAAAATTTTTGGATTTCCTTATTTTACACTTTGGGTAGTTTTTAGGGTAAGTACCTGAAAAGAAAAAAATTAAAATAAAACTGAAAAAAATATTCTAAAAAAAAAATTTTAACAACAAATTTATGTATTTTTATCAATAGATCAATCTAATTATAGATAAAAGAATAAATTTAGATTTGAAATTGGATAGGAGAGTAGATTGGATGATACACTCTGAATTTTATGAAAAAGATTAAAATCTGAAAAATAAATACTATTAACAGTAGTTTTGAGGCAAGTATATATCTATTTTCACTTCACAATAGTTTATTAGGTTAAGGATAAAGATGATAACGATTGAGTAAGTCTTTTCTCTCTAAAAAAAAGAAAAAAAAAGTGAGAATAAAATAATGGGGTGAACGTGGTATTAAGGCAATAGTCTCAGAGTGATAAAATAATGGGGTGCGCCTGGTATTAAGGCAATAGTCTTAAGAGTGAAAAAAAAGAGTATGATCTGAGTAATAGGATATTTTGCGCCTAAGTAAGCGTAAATATTCGCATTAAAGGTGAAATATTCTAAAAAAAAGAAAAAGAAAAGAGTATGAACCGAGTAATCGAGTATGTTGCGTCTAAGCAAGCGTGATATTCGCATGAAAGGTAAAATATTCTTTTAAAAAAAAGAAAAAAAGAAAAAAAAAGAGAAAAAGAAGAAAAAAATTTGTTATGAGAGAGGAGATGAATCATGAGTTAGAGTTAGAGTCCAAAACCGAATTAGACTATCACACGTGCACATAGATGTATAAGATCTAATGGATTATCTTTTAGTAGGTATTGAAAGATATGATATAAATTTTTGATTAAAATGATAAGTGTATCTGATATGATGCTCGATTTGAAAATTGATAATCTAAATTCGTTCTTGAGTTTGTATATTAGTGAGATTAATTGATGAAAATATTATAAAAAAATATTTTTTCTTCTTTTGTATAAAATTTTTACTTTTCTTATTTTTTGGTTATCCTTATTTTTCTTTTCTTTATTCCTTAATATATTTTTTTCATGAATTTTGTGGGTATACTCACTACAAACTCTCACGAGACACAACTCGTCCACTAGGGTAATTTAGGGGTTCAAACCTTTGTTGCATGTGCTAAGTGCAATCGCAATTCCTGCAAAAGTGAGTTAGGATTTTTCTTTTTAGGGTTAGGTTTTCCTCGAGGACTAGCAAAAAATAGGTGTGGGGTGTGATAAGTATTATATATTGTATTTTTCCTCCCATACTTTATCTATTTTTATATATAAATAAATACTACTCGGGTATTTTTAGTGTCTTTTTCAGGTAATCCGATTCGTACAAGGAGATGGCATGAAATCAAAATTGGAGTAGGAAATCAAAGTCCAAAAAGTTTCCAAATTGAGCAAAACTACGAAACTACGATGCTGCAGAGACTCAAAATCGAATACAGTCAGGAATATTAAACGTACAAGACAAGACTTTCACGTGGAAAACATTTCAAGAATTTTTCACTTATTTTAGCCGTTATGTAGCTGTAAATGCAGCTAATTGGCGGCCCAATGTAGGCCCCACAAACTGAGTTTTTTCCCATGGCTTCGTTGTAATTTTTTAGTTTTTTAGTTATGTTAGAATTAGGGTTTGATTTCCGAAACCTATATATTGGCCGTATCCTTGTATTCTAAAGAGAATCCTGAAGTTTTGTACTCATTTTAAATTAATAAAATTAGGGTTTTGCTGAAGGGGTGGCGGCCACAACACCGTGCAGCAGAGGTAAGCCATTATTTTGAAATCTTTATTTGCTTTCTAGATACAGTTAATTGCTTTCTAGTTTATGTTTTATTACTTTCTAGATTAGATTTATTTGATTTCATGAATATAGATTTGATTTTGCTTATTAAAAATATGAATAGCTAATTTTATTTAGCCCTAGGATGTAGATGAAGTTAGTTTAATAGATCTAATATGGATTTATCTCATCTTCTTTCCAAAAAGAAATAAAGTTATGGTTTTTTCTATAAATAAATAAAATATAGAGTTTGTAATCATAATTATTTGATAGATTATGCTTAATTAATATTTTGATAATCTATACTTAGATGAGATTTGGAATTCATATTCTTTGTTTATTTCTAGAATTATTAACAAGATTTTCCTATAAATAAATTGAATTGGATAAACTTGTAAATCTAATTTCTTTAATAGGTTATACTTAAGTTCGGTCTTTTGATAGCCTATGCTTAGATTAGGATTTGAAGTTTATTTCTTTTCTTTTGTTTATAAGATTTTCTACTTGATATGATTTGTTTTTAAGAAAGGTATTATTTTTTATGGTCTATACTTGCACATCACTTGATAGGTCATACTTAAGGGCACTTGATTAAAATCAAATTAAAAAGATCACTTTTTAATATGTTACTTAACTGTGCCTAATTAAAAAGATAAGAAGAAAGAGATAATTCACTGTTAGGCTATTATTCTAATGGATTTGAAATCCTAGGCTAATATTTAGAACTTAGAACTCATCCTTCCAACTTAGAATTCTTTATTAATCCACTAGAACTAAAGAAATTGTAAGAATCGCAAAACACCTTAGATCTCTGTGGGACGATCTGTATAGCGCTACAACCGACATTGTATGCTTGTAGTAAATTATCACATCAAGAGTCCTGCTGAGAAGCCTAGTGCATCAACTTCTGTGCATAAGGGTGGGATTCATAGCATTGACTGCTCTATAGCTGCCGAAGCTAAGATTGCAGCCCTTATGAGAAGAATTGACGTATTGGAGTCTCCTAGTGCTCCACAAGTGGGTCAAGTGAATCAAATCAAAAGTTCCACATGCTTTAATTGACAAATCATGTTATGGAGGAGTGTCCATTATTAATGAATTACATGGGCCCCACACTTGAGCAGGCTAACTTCTTATATCAATAACTCATGAATAATCCATATGCTCCAACATACAATCCTAGCTGGAGAATCCATCTAAATCTCTCATGGGGTCAGGGACAATATCAGAGGGGCCCTAACCCTGACATGCAGCCTCTAACCAATGGTCAGTTCCCAAGGCCAAAAGTTGGTGCTTATCAACACCCAAATGTTTCAAATCAAGAAAACAATCAAAATAGACCACCTGTGTATAATCAGTCATATTCACAGCAGGGGTATGATAATGATTATGACAGACGGTTAACGACACTTAAAAGAGATGTAGCGAACCTTTTCAAGACGACGTCTAATTTAGACCCACAATTACAAGACTTAATAAAAATATCTACTAACTTTATACAACGGACCGACCAATAATTTCTTATAAGTTCTCAGTTAATCAAGAATATAGAGCAGCAGGTTGGACAGTTAGCCACACAACTTAGTAAGTAGGGGCCAGGTACATTTCCGAGCCAACCAATAATGAACCCCAACTCTAATCCATCTCGGTCTGTTTCATCCCATGTTCACCAATACAATACCATTCACACGCTCAGATCTGGCAAGCAAGTGGACAATAATGTAGCCATGCCCCCTGATCTCACTCCTACTATCTCGTAGGCTACACCATCTCTTCCACCCCTTTCTTCACGACCATCTCCATAACCTCCATCACCGTCACATACTCATTCAGAAAATTTGTTCCTAAGCCGAAAGTACCATATCCCAATCGGCTTAGGAAACCTTCACCGCAAGTAGAAAGATTCTTGAAACATTTCAGCAGGTGAAGGTTAATATTAAATTTCTTGATATTATACAACAGGTTCCTACTTATGCTAAATTCCTCAAGGATTTGTGTACTAAGAAATGAGTAAGAAATATTCCTGAGAAAGTTTTTCTTACTACAAATATATCGCAAATCCTCTCTAACTCCTTGCCTGTCAAGTACAAAGATTCAGGTTCCTCCACAATCTAATGCACCGTTGGGAACACTATATTTGATAGGGTATTGCTTGATTTAGGGGCAAGTATCAACTTGCTTCCTTACACTGTTTATCAGCAACTGGGGTTAGGAAAACTTCAACCTATCAAGATCACATTACAGCTAATTGATCATTCGATCAAGAGACCACTTGGTATGGTTGAAGATGTGCTCATTAAGGTCGGCAAGTTCATCTTTCTGGTAGACTTTATTGTCTTAGAAACTGAACTGATTTACAATCCACAGAATCAAATTACCGTTATCTTGGATAAACCATTCCTTACAACATCAAATATATTAATTGATTGTAGGAGTGGCCTTATGAAGCTATCATTTGGGAATATGATTCTGCATTTGAACATATTTAATATGGATGAGCACACAACGAGCTCTCTCTTTGAGGTAAACACAATTCACAGTTTGCACTCTCATTCTATCTCTTGCACTGTTGATGAACCCTCATTTAAGAAAATTTTTGAAAATGAACTCATATTATTAGATGAATTGGCACACATTGATTCTATGTATGATGATACTTGTGCAAGTGTGCCATTGATTTATGAGCAAAATTTTGAGGATTTATTTGTAGAGGAGCTTGCATTACTTCATGAGTTAGAAGCGTCACCACCACATTCACTTGATCATCGTGCACTCTTCTCATCTCATGATATTTCTACATGTATACTTATTACTAATGATGATTAGCAGGTTTATAATGAAGAATTCTTTAACCCCATTATTAATGCTTACATGTGGACAAAGAAAAAGCGAGGGCGACATAAACTACAGACAGGTAATTTCGTAATTTGTAGGAGAATGATGAGATATAACAATGCACCTACTTCATGTTTAAAATGCACACACTATAAAATTGGAAAGTGATCGAGAAATTGTAACCGCTTTCCACGTATTAATAGGGTGACAATATTGAGATCGTAACTCTTTACGACTCTCATTATTTTTTATAGTAGTTGTACAATAGTTTTTATATTTATTTTACCATCCTTGGTTCGTGTATGAGGGCATATACGAATTTATGTGTGGGGGAGTGGGATAAGGTATTTTCTTTGTGCTTTTAGGGTTTTTAGTTTTTTTTTAGAATTTTTATTTTTAGATTTTTGGGTTTCTATATTTTACACTTCGGGTAGTTTTTAGAGTAACTAACTAATTTTAAAAAAACTGAAAAAAATATTTTTTATATATATTTTCATTAATAGATCAATCTAATTACAAAAAAAGGGACAAATTTAGATTTGAAATTGGATAGGAGAGTAGATTAGACGATACACTCAGAGTTTTATGAAAATGATTAAAATCTAAAAAATAAATACCGCTAACAGTAGTTTTGAGGCAAGTATACATCTATTTTTTTACTTCACAATAGTTTATTAGGTTAAGAACAATGATGATAATGATTGAATAAGTCTTCTCTCTCTAAACAAGAAAAAAATAAAAGGAAATAAAAAAAAGTGAGAATAAAAAAAATGGGGTGCTCCTGATATTAAGGAAATAGTCTCAAGAGTAATAAAAAAAATGAGGTGCGCCTTATATTAAGGCAATAGCCTCAGGAGTGAAAAAAAAAAGTATGATCCGAGTAATCGGGTACTTTGTGCCTAAGTAAGCGTGAATATTCGCATTAAAAGTGAAATATTCTTTAAAAAAAAAGGAAAAGACAAAAAAAGAAAATAAAAATTTTTGTTATGAGAGAGGAGATGAATCATGAGTTAGAGTTGGAGTCCAAAACCGAAATAGAGTATCACACATGCACGTAGATGTATAGGAGCCAATGGATTATTTGTTAGTGGGTATTGAAAGATACGATTTAAATTTTTGATTAAAATGATAAGTGTCTGATATGATGTTCGATTTGAAAATTGATAATTTAAATGCGTTCTTGAGTTCGTATATTAGTTAGATTAATTGAAGAAAATATTTTAAAAAAGGATTTTTTTTCTTTTTGTTGTATAAAATTTTTATTTTTCTTGATTTCGGTTATTCTTATTTTTCTTTTCTTTATTCCTTAATCAATTTTCTTCAGGAATTTTGTGGATATATATACTGCAAACCCTTACGAGACACAACTTGTCCACTAGAGTAACCTAAGGGTTTAAAGATTTATTGCACGTACTAAGTACAATCGTGATTATTTCTTAAGTGAGTTAGGATTTTTCTATTCCTCTTTAGGGTTAGATTTTGCTTGAGGACTAACGAAAGATAGGGGTGAGGGTGTGATTACTATCATATATTGTATTTTTTTTCTCCCATATTTTATTTATTTTTGTATATAAATATGTTACTCGGGTATTTTTAGTTTGTTTTTCAAGTAATCCTATTCATATAAAGAGATAACATAAAATCATAGCTAGATTAGGAAACAAAGCATATAAAAGAGTTCAAAGAAAGTAAAACTACAAGATTAAGATATTTCAGAGAGTCAAAGTGCAATATAGTTAGGACGATCTGACAACGATGATCTTCTCTCTTGAAGATGGTAGCCGACTTGATTTTGATCTTTTCTGGTCTTCACGAATTCAAGCCTCACACGCGTAACTCGAATTCTCCAATATGCGAAAAAGATGATCGAAAAGATCCCTAGGGCTTCTTCAAAAGGGTTTTTATAGCTTTAGGATGATATGAGAGTTTCTATTTAAATAGAATTTGTATTCATCAAGGATTCTAATCAAATATCTTAGTTTTGATTTAAATCTCTTGATTTAAAGTTCTGATTGGACTTAATTTTGTTGGCAGTGAAAATTTCTAAGTTAAAAGGATTTTCCACAACAGAACGCGGAGCTAATTCAATAGCCCCGCGTTTGGTTACATTAACCCTGCGTTTGAATAAAACACGGAGATGTTTAATAGCTGCGCGTTGATTCCGCAGTTTGGCTTGTATTAGCCTCGCGTTTGAGTAAAACGCGGAGATGATCAATAGCTCCGCGTTAGCTCCGCGTTTTGGTTATTTAGCGCCGCGTTTTGATGCGATTAAAGCTCCACGTAAGCAGATAACCAGAATCTCAAATTGATTGAGATTATGATTCTGGGCTTATCCAAATACCCGAATCAAGTCTAATCAGAATTCCATCAAAACTAAGATATTTGATTGGAATCCTGGATGAATGCGAGTTCTATTTAGATAGAAACTCTTGCATTAACCTGTGGCTATAAATACCTTCCTGGTGAAACCCTAGAAAAAAAAAAGAGAGAGCTTCTTTTGAGCATCGGAAGTCTCCTATCGATCCTTTGGCAATTCAAGTACGCGAGAGAGCCTTGAAGCCTTTGCCGATCATCTTCTGAAATCTTGGAGAATTCAAGTTACGCACAGAGCCTTGAGTTCGTGAAGATCAGAGAAAATCACCATCTTCTTTCTGGAGTTCTTGAGAAGTTCGAGTTACGCGAGAGAGCCTTGAACAAATCAAAGCCAGAGAAGATCGTCTATATTCGGCCGATATCTTTAAAAGAGAAGATTTCAACGTACCGATCGTCCAAAGGAACTGCTTGACAGATCCCATCGCCACAGATCCCACAACTATTATAAAAGAGAGAGATTGAAGTATAAAATCCTCTCGTTTGTTCTTTTTATATCTTGTTCACTTTCATTATAATTTAAGTTAATTCAATGGGAGGAAGCGAAGGAACTTTTGCGACGAACAAACTGGCGACCACAGTGGGAGCCATCTCTTTCACTGATGAAGAGATTGTGGCGCAATCGGACGTTGACTTGATCGGATCCGAAGTAGACACGCTGATCGTTGAAATCGACCAGCAGAAGTACGAGGAGTTCCTCTCCTCCGGATCAGGTGACTTGGATGAGACACGGCACTATCGCCGTATGTACTCCAATGCCCGAGTGACGGGTAGAAAGGTATCCACCGAGAGACGGGGATCCTTGGAGACTACGGTTATAACGCCGGAGTCCACACAAGAAATCCTAACCGAGGAAGAGCTTCCGATTGCCGAAGAAGACATGGGAACTGGACTGACCAGGACCCAACTCCGGAACAGGAACCGGAGAGCGAGACGTAGAGCCCTCAAAGCCCGCCTTGGACGCGGAGCTAACTCTAGAGGACGCGAGGCTATGGTCCCTCGCAAATTGGCTCGCGCTACCCGCGAGACCAATCTCTACCGCGTTAAACGCGAGATACAACTTGCCTTAAAAGCAAGGAAAAGCCAGCGTGTGATTTTCCACGCGAGGCTGGTAATACTGGCGAGTTACGCAAAATTCCTGACACTCGCGAGTTACGCGAGTATAAAAATTATTCAAAGCCAGCGTGTGATTCTCCACGCGAGGCTATTACTGTGCTTAGCGAGAGACGCAAAGCCAGTAAGGGTTGCGCTAGTCGCAGAATACCCAACACTCGCGAGTTACGCGAGTATAAAAATTATTCAAAGCCAGCGTGTGATTCTCCATGCGAGGCTATTACTGTGCCTAGCGAGAGACGCGAAGCCAGTAAGGGTTGCGCTAGTCGCAGAATACCCAACACTCGCGAGTTACGCGAGTATAAAAATTATTCAAAGCCAGCGTGTGATTCTCCACGCGGGGCTATTACTGTGCCTAGCGAGAGACGCGAAGCCAGTAAGGGTTGCGCTAGTCGCAGAATACCCAACACTCGCGAGTTACGCGAGTATAAAAATTATTCAAAGCCAGCGTGTGATTCTCCACGCGAGGCTATTACTGTGCCTAGCGAGAGACGCAAAGCCAGTAAGGGTTGCGTTAGTCGCAGAATACCCAACACTCGCGAGTTACGCGAGTATAAAAATTATTCAAAGCCAGCGTATGATTCTCCACGCGGGGCTATTACTGTGCCTAGCGAGAGACGCGAAGCCAGTGATACTTGCAATAAACGCAAGACTTCTGACACCCGCAAGGAACGGGAAGATGATTGGCAGATAGTTGTCAGTCGTAAAAACCGCGCTAAGCGTGAAGCTATGATCTGCTTTAATCGCAAAGATAAGCCAGCGTGCAAGAACTTCCCTTCACGCGGGGCTATTATTCCAGAAGCTAAACTTCCAAGGACACACCAAGCCAGCGAGAAACGCGAGGCTAGTGTGGATAAGCGTGGAGCTATTCTTCAGGTCCGCAATGTGAAACGCGAGGCTATTCCTAAGCCACGCGAGGATCAGTTCGACCCCAGAGTCAGGGTTGATCAATCAAAGAAACTTCGGTGGATTCCTAAACACTCTCAAGAGTTGAATGGACCTCTTGATTTCATGGCTAGAGGCACTGATCTCAGGGAGCATCTTTCTAAGAAGATAGGCATAGACCAACTTCAAGTTGAACATAGTTGCCATTGCCAGCAACTTATGACAACAGTATCAGCCGTGATGAATAACTGTGGCTGCAGCAAGAACAGGATATCTGTGTTCGACCGATTAAATGAGTCAAACCAGAATCCTGCTAAGAAGACAAGAACCACTCCCCTGAAACAAGGGAGAGCTGTAACTTCCAACATGGTAGGAAAAGGGAAGAAAATTGCAGAGACGGATGATGATTCAGAATCGAGCGATGATGAACTTCATCGTATTACTCGACTAAGATCAGGAGCCGTTCCGCCCCGAAATTATAAAAAGCTCGCAGGGGGTTCTTACGACAGGGACAGCGATAATTCCGCTATAGCCTCGCCTCCATCCTCTACATCGTCTCGGCTGCAGAAGTCAGCATCGCACATGGCAGATAAATCTGGTGATATCAATCAGAGATTTGAGGCTCAAGAAAGAATGATTCGAGAGCAACAGAAAACGATTGAAGACCTTAAGATGCTACTTTTAAAAGTTGTTGAAGATAATGCTAAACAGGGCAAGAAGACTCCAAATGAAGAAGAACAGGAGGAGAAAGCCCACTCGATGAATGAGGAAGAAGATAGATTTTCTTTCCATGATCCGCATGAAGAAAAGCTTGAAAAGTTACAGAATCAACTCGAAGCCTTGATGCGTAAAAAAGAGTTGAAGGAGTCAGGAGTCTCTAGACCATATCCAGCAGAATGGGATGTGGTACCCTATCCTCCAAAGTATAAGCCGCTCAAGTTGGAGCCCTATGACGGGAAGGGATCGCCCAGTCAGCACATCTATTATTTCTTGTCCCAAGCAGGACACTTAATGGGTAATGATCCCATCATGACCAAAGTATTTGCAAGTACTTTGCGAGGGCCTGCCTTTACTTGGTTCATGCAGCTGCCCCCAGGTACTATTAATACCTGGTTAGATGTTGAGAAATTATTTCTCTCACGTTTCTTCGAGGATGACACCGAGATTACGGTTCATTCCCTCCTTGCAACTAGGCAAGGAGAACAAGAAGCGGTTAAAGATTTCATAGAAAGGTTCCGGGAGAAGTCCGTACATTGTAAATACGGAATGATCCAGGAAACTCTAGTCGAAACCTGTCGACACAACCTTAAGACCAATGTGCTCCTCAAAATGGGGGCCGTAGAGTCTAAAACGTGGAGGGACCTGCTCAAGCAAGGAGAGCAAGCTGAAGACTTGATTCGCCGAGTTGAAGAGTCCCGCGAGCCAAGAAGTGCTGGGGGTAGTAAATCATATACCCAAAACAACAGCAACAAGAATAAAGGGAAAGCAGCAATATCATCAGAAACTGCTCCTCAGAAAACCAGTCCTCCGCCAGAGCCGAAATCTCAAGGTCAGCGAGGGTCAAGACAAATTAGACCGCAGCAAGAAAGGAATTACACTTTCAAAGCTGAACAGACACCAGTCCTCTTTCACCTGCTCCAAAAGAAGGGAATGCTAAAACTTCCGGAGAATAAGAAGCCAGAAGATGCGGGTAAGACTAAAGACCCAAATTACTGTCTTTATCACCGGAATGTTGGGCACCCTACCTGGGATTGTTTTCCCCTTAAGAACAGGATCCAAGCACTAATAGAAGCTGGGGTTCTGACGCTTAAGGAAGAGCAGAAGAAGGTCACTGCCAATATGGCAACCATAGTGGTTGGAACCCACGAGTTCCCCGCAGGAGTGACCCCAATCCCAAAGGGTGAGGCAGTTACAAAGAATCTTGATCCATACAACAAAGCCCAAGAAGGACTTGTCCCCATAACAACCCAAAGAGGGGAAATTATGTGGGTTCACCCTGATTTGCTGGAAGATGAACAATGGACTACTTCAAGAGGTCCAGAGAAGAAACGGGCTGTCAATGCCATCTCTGCAGACATAAAGGAAGAATATATAGCTTCAGGCGCCTTCACAAGTTCTGAAGAAGAACCCGAAACTATGGCCACCCATCAAGATGGGGCAGGCCCTTTCAGTACTCGATCTGGAAAGACATATCTTAAGGACTACACTAGAGTAGATCCAAAAGATATCTATGCAGAACTTGCAAAGCCTGCGAAGCAGAAAAGACTTCGTTTCCAGAAGAATCCTACCAGAGATGAAGGAGCCAAAGAAACTCCCTTCGAATTTAACATAATTGCGCAGTTGGCTAATATCCCAGCGCGAGTGACGCTTTACGAATTGTTGAGATTATCAAAATCAACACGTGAAGCTCTAAGAGAGGCCTTGGCAGACTCTGAGTCGTTCCTAGCTCAGATTGTCGAGCCAGCCATCGAAGAGCGGGACTCTTGCCCCCATTGTCATCAAGTGAGGAGGCAGGTCCCACAAATTATCTTCTCTCCAGAAGACATGCAAGTGAGGAATATAAAGCATAATAGGCCTTTATATTTCACTGGATATGTCGGGTCCACAAAAGTGGACCGAATTCAGATTGATCCAGGTTCTGCACTCAGCGTCGTGCCCAGTAGATTGATGCAGCTGTTGGGGATTTCCCTTCATCGCTTGACACCTACACACACTACCATCTATGGATTCAACGCTAATAATAGCCATCCTCTTGGTAAGATCCGATTGCGGTGTCAAATTGGAGACTTGAAAACGGAGGTTACATGCTACGTAATTGATACTGATACCTCCTACAATATTTTATTGGGGCGACCTTGGATTCACTCTCATATGATAGTTCCGTCGACTCTTCACCATTGCATGAAATATTGCGATGAGGAAGGAGCGGTCCGGACACTAATTGTTGACAAGCAGCCATTCAAAGAGTTGGAAAATTACTTCACAGATGCTGCACTCTACAAGCCAGCACATGAAGCCTCCAATGACGGTCTTAGCAAGTCTCCAAAGCCTGACGACAGTGGCAATGAAGCCGACACTGAGTACGAGCTCCTTGGAGAAGATGACGGGGGTGATTACGAAATCAACCCTCACCTAGATCTTAACTTAGGTCTTGATAATATAGTGGATGTAATAGAAAGTGAATGGGTTATTAATGAAAATGTAAAGTTAGTCTACGAGCATGCTGTAGCTACTGAGTCTGAGCCCTCTTGTACCTCCACCGAAGCGGATGGCCTGACCGAACTTGAAGTTCTGGCGGCATACCATTTGCCCCTCAGGTCTTCCCTCCTCTCTCAATTAAAAATTACCGAGGATCAAGGGCACTTATTTGAAGTGCCTCCCCGACAGAAGTCCCAAAGGCCGATCATGTTCGGCAAAGTGGCCACGCCGCCTCGACAGAGACAAAGTAGTGAAAGTGATGAACAAGCATCACCTCAATTTCACTTATATGAGCAAAGGTTCCGACAGATGATGGAGAAAATGGGATATAATTTTACCCAGAAGCCGGGATTAAACTTCGGAAAAGGAAGACGGAATCTCATACCCTCGTTTAGACCGAGAGGAAAGAGCCCTGATTATTATCAGAAGACCCGCAGGGGGTTGGGTTATGTATCTACTCCACCTTCGTCACCATTAAAGGATGAAGAGAATTCTTCGGGTAAAGAAGAAACATCTTCACCAGATCATGATTCGGATATAAGCACCGGTGCTTGGTTTCAGTCTTTGACAGCCAATATGGTTTCAGCTGCGCCAGAAAGCGACGAGGAACCAATCGACGTTCAAGATGATGCTTGGGCTAGGCATATGGATACTCTCTGGGATGTCCGCTTTGAACAGCGTGACCCGCCCACAGAAGACAAATTAATACAGGTTAACATGGGAACGGAAGAAAATCCAAAACCCATTTTCATAAGCGACACACTAACTCTTTTAGAAAAGGAGGAACTTATATCTCTTATCAAAGAGTATATAGATGTGTTCGCATGGAGTTATGAAGATATGCCTGGGCTTGACCCTCAAATTGCCACACACCGGTTAAATATAAAAGAAGATGTCAAACTTGTTAAACAGCAACAGAGGCGTTTTCGACCGGAATTAATGGAGGCAATAGTTGCTGAGGTCAACAAGCTTATACAATCCGGGTTCATCCGTGAAGAACAACACCCAGACTGGGTGGCAAACATAGTGCCAGTTCGCAAAAAGAATGGCAAAATCCGGATATGCATTGACTTTCGAGATCTGAACGCTGCATGTCCCAAGGATGAATTTCCACTCCCCATCACCGACGTAATGATCGATAATACTTGCAGTTATGAGAGGATGTCCTTTATGGATGGCTTCTCAGGTTATAACCAAATCAAGATGCACCCGGATGATGAAAAGCATACAGCTTTCAGAACGCCACAGGGGGTATACTGTTATACGGTGATGCCATTCGGATTAAAGAATGCAGGTGCCACTTACCAACGCGCAATGAGCGCCATATTTAAAGAACACCTACGCAGAACAGTAGAGTGCTATGTGGATGACTTAGCAGTTAAAAGCAAAGACAAAGAAGATCATCTTCACGATTTAAGAGTGGTCTTCGATCTTATGAGGAAATATCATTTGAAGATGAATCCCACTAAGTCATTCATGGGGGTATCCAGCGGGAAGTTTCTAGGGTTCGTAATAACTTCAAAAGGAATTTTCCTCGACCCTGAAAAGGTAAAAGCGATTAGCGAAATGCCGCCTCCCCGCAATCTTAAGGAATTAAGGGGATTATAAGGAAAACTCGCTTATATTTGGTGCTTCATATCCAACTTATTTGGACGATGTCAACCATTCTCCAAACTTATGAAGAAGGGAGTGTCTTTCATATGGGATGAGGCATGTCAGCAGGCATTTGATGACCTCAAGGAGTACCTTACTAAGCCTTCTGTACTAATGGCACCAGCCCCTGGGCAGCCCTTTCTTATATATGTAAGGGCCATGGATAATGCTTTAGGAGCACTACTTGCTCAATATAACGAGCACGGCCATGAACATGCCCTCTACTATTTAAGTAGAACAATGATTGGGGCCGAACAGCGATATACCCCAATTGAAAAGGAATATTTAGCCCTAGTGTTTGCTGTTCAGAAAATGCGACACTACCTTTCGGGGCAAACAATTCATGTCATATCACGGGTTAATCCCCTGAAGATTCTGATGACAAAACCGGGATCCTTGAATGGCCGATTGGCAAAATGGGCGCTCTTACTGTCGCCCTATGACATACATTTTGTCCCTCAAAAGGCCATGAAGGGACAGGCAATCGCTGATTTCCTTGCAGACCATCCAATTTGGTCCAAATTAAAGCAGACATCAGAGGTCAACACAGTTACCGGAGAACA
Organism: Dracaena cambodiana; assembly: GCA_036321105.1. Taxonomy (NCBI): domain Eukaryota; kingdom Viridiplantae; phylum Streptophyta; class Magnoliopsida; order Asparagales; family Asparagaceae; genus Dracaena; species Dracaena cambodiana. The sequence continues at coordinate 6,192,668 of JAYEPQ010000017.1, forward strand.
GCCTTGGCAAATGTTCTTTGATGGTGCCGCGAGACGATCTGCTGCTGGAGTGGGGGTTGTGCTAATATCCCCACATAAACATATATTGCCTAACGGTTACTCATTAACAGAACCGTGCACTAATAATGTAGCAGAGTACAACGCGCTCATTATCGGCTTAAAAATAGCTCTGCAACTGGGGGTGAACCATCTAGAGGCATATGGAGATTCTAAACTCATTGTCAATCAGATGACAGGTGAGTATGAAGTCAGACATGAAGCCCTCATCCCCTATCATCAGCTAGCTATTGAGCTAGCAGGATATTTTGAACAATTCTACATATATCATGTATCTCGAAACGAGAACATTTATGCAGATGCTCTTGCCGCATTAGCCGCAACGCTAGCAATCCCGCCAGGTGAAGCTAAAAGCATCACCATTGGTAGTAGAGAACTCCTCCACCCAGATGTGGTATTTCAAACCGAAGAGGTATGCCAGATTGGCTTAAACTTAGAGCCCCGTGATTGGCAATTTCCGTTTGTGGATTATGCTTTGCATGGGATATTACCAGAAGATCCTAAGGAAGCACCTCAATAAAGAGGAAGGCCCAAAGATTTTATTATGACCATAAACTTCAGACTTTGTATAGAAAGTCAAGAGGTGGTCTATTGCTACGCTGCATAGCGAAAGCAGAAGCAGAACAAGTGCTGAGAGAAACACACGATGGAGTATGTGGAGCTCATCAGCCCGGTCCTAAACTTGGAGACCGTATAAGAAGGCTAGGGTACTACTGGCCGAGCATGGTTACGGAAGCAATGGCATACGCTAAACGATGTCATGCATGCCAAATACATGCCAATTTTATTCATCAACCCCAAGAATACTTGCACAATACCGTCGCAAGCTGGCCATTTGAAGCCTGGGGAATGGACATTGTGGGGCCAATAACTCCCCCGTCATCCAGAGGACATCGGTTTATTCTTGCAATAACCGATTATTTTTCAAAATGGGCCGAAGCCGTGCCCATGAAAGAGGTGAAGACGACAGATGTGATCAAGTTCGTCAAGCATCATGTCATTTACTGCTTCGGCGTCCCCCGACGGATTATTCATGATAATGGTCCGCAATTCATCAGTCAAGGATTCTCCAGATTCTGCAACAAGTTCAGAATCAAAGATATCGCTTCTACACCATATAACCCTGCGGCTAATGGGTTAGCTGAAGCTTTCAACAAGACGATTATTAAACTCCTTCGGAAGTTCGTCTCCTCCAATAAACGAGATTGGGATGAAAAGTTGGGAGAATGTTTGTGGGCTTATCGCACCACCGTTCGCACCCCGACCAAAGCTACCTTGTTCTCTTTGGTTTATGGAAGCGAGGCTATTCTGCCTCTTGAAATCCAGATACCATCATTAAGAGTGGCTTTAGCCATAAAGATGATGACAGAAGAGCGCCATCAGCAAAGATTGCAAGAACTAGAGGCGTTAGATGAAAAACGTCTCAGGGCTCAACAACAAATTGAGTTGTATCAAGCCCGAATATCTCAAACGTTCAATAAGAACGTTAAACCAAGGACCTTTAAACAAGGAGACTTGGTTCTGGCTGTTAAAAGGCCAATGGTGCTAACCCATAAGACTAAGGGTAAGTTTGAACCCAAGTGGGAAGGACCGTTCATTGTGGAGACAGTCTACTACAGCGGAGCTTATCGCTTAATGAATCAAGATGGCGACAGGATGATGATGCCGATCAATGGCAAATTTCTGAAGAAATACTATTCTTACTACCCCTGGAGATACGCATCTTCTCTTTTTCTTAGGCATGCGCAGTTTGGCGCCTCTGACCTAAACCTGGTGCGTTTGGTTCTCAAGTTTGAACCACCATCAGTCTTTTCTTAGGCATGCGCATTGGGCGCCTCTGACCTAAACCTGGTGTGTTTGGAGTGCCCAGTTCAAGTTACGCGAGAGAGGCTTGAACCGCCTCCAGTTTGGTTCTCAAGTTTGAACCACCTCCAGTCTTTTTTATTAGGCATGCGCAGTTTGGCGCCTCTGACCTAAAACCTGGTGTGTTTGGTTCTCAAGTTTGAACCACCTCCAGTCCTTCTTATTAGGCATGCGCAGTTTGGCGCCTCTGACCTAAACCTGGTGTGTTTGGTTCTCAAGTTTGAACCACCTCCAGTCTTTTTTATTAGGCATACGCAGTTTGGCGCCTTTGACCTAAACCTGGTGTGTTTGGTTCTCAAGTTTGAACCACCTCCAGTCTTTTTTATTAGGCATGCGCAGTTTGGCGTCTCTGACCTAAACCTGGTGTGTTTGGTTCTTAAGTTTGAACCACCTCCAGTCCTTTTTATTAGGCATGCGCAGTTTGGCGCCTCTGACCTAAACCTGGTGTGTTTGGTTCTCAAGTTTGAACCACCTCCAGTCTTTTTTATTAGGCATGCGCAGTTTGGCGCCTCTGACCTAAAACCTGGTGTGTTTGGTTCTCAAGTTTGAACCACCTCCAGTCTTTTTTATTAGGCATGCGCAGTTTGGCGCCTCTGACCTAAACCTGGTGTGTTTGGAGTACCCAGTTCAAGTTACGCGAGAGAGCCTTGAACCGCCTCCAGTTTGGTTCTCAAGTTTGAACCACCATCAGTCTTTTCTTGAGCATGCGCATTGAGCGCCTCTGACCCAAACCTGGTGTGCTTAGTTCTCAAGTTTGAACAGCCCCCAGTCTTCTTTTAGGCATGTGTAATTAAGCGCCTCTGACCTAAAAGATATGAGTTGCCCAACGCCAACAGGCAATGGGAAGAGAACAAGTTTCTCGCCAACCCATCATGCTGGGGTAAAAGTATGAATTGCCCAACGCCAACTAGGCAATGGGAAGAGAACAAGTTTCTCGCCAACCCATCATGCTGGGGTAAAAAATATGAATTGCCCAACGCCAACAGGCAATGGGAAGAGAACAAGTTTCTCGCCAACCCATCATGTTGGGGTAAAAGTATGAATTGCCCAACGCCAACTAGGCAATGGGAAGAGAACAAGTTTCTCGCCAACCCATCATACTGGGGTAAAAGTATGAATTGCCCAACGCCAACTAGGCAATGGGAAGAGAACAAGTTTCTCGCCAACCCATCATGCTGGGGTAAAAGTATGAATTGCCCAACGCCAACTAGGCAATGGGAAGAGAACAAGTTTCTCGCCAACCCATCATGCTGGGGTAAAAGTATGAATTGCCCAACGCCAACTAGGCAATGGAAAGAGAACAAGTTTCTCGCCAACCCATCATGCTGGGGTAAAAGTATGAGTTGCCCAACGCCAACTAGGCAATGGGAAGAGAACTAGTTTCTCGCCAACCCATCATGCTGGGGTAAGAGTATGAATCGCCCAATACCGATAAAGTAAAGGGAAGAGGAAAAGTTTGGCATTTAAGCCCAAACGTGGTCCTCGACAACTCACCATGTTGAGGGAAATAACATGGCTAGCCCAACTCAAACGGTAGTTGGTAAAGGCTAATCAAATCCGTTAATAGCTGGGGGTTTGCTAAAAATCCCATATTAAACTTAATTTTTTTTATTTTCGGTTCAAGAAATCGAGCATAAACGATACCGAGATAAAACGTTTTGACGACAGGTTATTTGTTAGGCAAGCAAATCTGTTTTGAAGCCGGCAAATAAAAGAGTCAAAAGAATCATCTTTATTAAAAAGGTAAAAATACAAAAAGAATTTCAAAAGAAACATCGTAAGGTTATCTCTCTCCTGTTTACGAAGTTCTTATTACAAGGAAGATAAAAGTGTAAAGAGAGATGAAACTATTATCCTCGTCCCGTATCCTCCGCCGGGAAAGTCAGGAAAACACCGGAAGATCTCGTAATTCTGAAGGCTACGAAGAGTCTTCCGAATCTGGGACATATAATTCTGCCTCCATGAAGAACGTTCATACAGTTCTACAAGGAAGCACTTTTCGCCCGAACGACGCTCTGGTGCACTCATTAAAGAGGGACAGTGCAAGACAAGCCACGCCATCAAATAGGTGTAGGGCATCTCCACCCTAGAGTTTGGAGTTTTCGGTTGGGCAGTCTCTTTCGACTTGCCCTTTCCTTTCTCCTTGATCTTAATAGTGGGGAGGAAATCACGACAGAATACCCTCAGTCCATATTGCAAATTGCATACCATGGCGGGAAGGAGTCCAAGGGGTCGGCCGTATGCAAGAAGAACCGCTGGATATACCACGGTCACTGCAATCGCTTCCTTGGGCAATGACGGCACGACGCATCTTTTGAGCCACAGCATCAGAAACCCGGCAATGAGACCTCTGTTGGAGATCGGAAACTGGGCTTGATAGTGATAGCTCTTGAATGAAGTGCCAGGACCGTATCCATTCTCATTGGATTCAGTGGTATAATATAATAGATGGCGGCCCTTAGCAATGCGGTGATCAATCTCTGAGCCATAGATGGGTGGATGACCATGGATAATGGCCGAGCTATCCTTAGAATTTAGGTTGGCAAAAAGGTATTCGGCCCACTTCTTGTGGCCAATACCGTGATTACGTGCACCTGTCTGGTCAGCGCAGATATGATAATGGCACATCATCTCCCAGTACGTGACATAAATGCGCTCATCCCTCGCCAATAGCATGTTCAACTCATCAGTGGTGGGGATATACTCCTCGTAAGGGACTTCGCCCATCGAGAGCCCAGAAACCTCAAACATCTCGTGGAGAGCGAACCCTAGCTCACCCACTGGAGTAAAGAAAGTACAGGTTTCAGGGTTATACATCTCCAAGAGGCAGTAAAAGTGATAAGCACTCTGGGGAAACCCGAATTGGACTTTCCTGATGGTTTTATACAAGCCAATATCCTTTAAAATGGGCTCGTGGGAATCCAGCATGTACTGAACAAGGCGTGCCCACCACATATTGTTAGAAGAATGAACCCAGCCAGGTATCCTAAAGTCGCTAGCCGGGTACTGACCATCCTTCGCCAAGAACTCACTTAAGAAAGTTCGGGCACGAGATGGGACTTCACCCACTGGAAACTCCTTGCCAAATCGGCCTGGAAGCAAGCCAGTAATGCATCTGGGGGAACCATCTTGATAAACCCCTTTTGCACCAAATTTGCCTGTTGGGACACCATCTTGCTCTTGAGTCAGTCCCCATTTTAATTCTCGAGGCGTCGCTAGCCTTTGAAGATAGACCAGAGGATAGCTACGATCCATTCTAGGCAAAAACATCAACATTTCGCCTGAGTTATATAGCCAGACACGTTCCCCTTCAGAAAGGATCTCATCTGATTGATCCATCTGGTCTCCAAAGAGGAAAGCGGGTTTCTCCATCGCCCTTCTGTTCACATCTTCAAAAGCCGCGTCAGTTATGATTTCTCGCGCAGTAGTGGGGTGGTACTTGATCAGCTTCTCCTTGCGTCCCTTCGGGTCTGGCTTGTATGAGGGCAGGATGGTAGTGAAACGGAATTGGCCTGAGGGATCAGAACCCCCAGCAAAGCCGAAGTAGTTTTTGTGGGGAAGAGATTCCATCGAATACCCTACTGCACAAAGAAACACCAGAGTGAGAGAAGTTTCTATAAGACAGAAAAATTCTCTAAGTATGGACGCGCGAAGCTAAAAATTAGAACGCGCGAAACTAAGAATAGCGTCGCGCGAAGCTAAAAATTAGACCGTGCAGAACTTAAAAGAGCCTCGCGTTTTCAGCGCGACTGCTACTTAAAAATAGCCTCGCGTTTTTCAGCGCGACTGCTACTTAAAATAGCCTCGCGTTTCTCGCGCGACTGCTACTTAAAAGAGCCTCGCGTTTTCAGCGCGACTGCTACTTAAAAATAGTCTCGCGTTTTCAGCGCGACTGCTACTTAAAAATAGCCTCGCGTTTTCAGCGCGACTGCTACTTAAAATAGCCTCGCGCTTTAAACGCGAGGATGACGCGATAACTTCGCGTAAGAAGGCAGTCATAGACTTTTCTTCTTCTCCAAGCCTTACGGCAGGAGTACGGCGATCTCGCCGGTAAAAAGAGTTGATTGATCAGTTAAAATTAAGCCAAATCACTCTAGAAATGTTCTAAAGAGTTTCGATGGAGAGATTCTTACCCCCGATAGGCGAAATGTGGGCTGGCGCATCGCTGCCTTGGCCGCCGCCACCACTGCTTGCGCTAGTCGCCGATGATGGAGCCGCCCGAGAAGTAGCACGAGTTTTTGGTGCCATTGCTAAGGAAAAATCGACTGAAAATCTGGAGAAACTCGGTCGGAAGAAGATCGGGTCGCCTGAACTCTGATCGCCTGAATCTCTAAGTTTCTGAAAAATTCTCAAATAGAGTGAGAAGGATAAGAAATAGAGATTTCTTTTAAATGGAAGGAACCGCCTCTTGGAATTCGGCGCGAATTTCGGAGAAAGTGACTGGTCAGTTACTCTCCAACACGCGAAGCTATTAGCCTCGCGTGACTTAGAAAAAGCGAGGTTGATTAACTCCGCGCAACTATACAAAACGCGAGGATAGCCTGTGCCTTAGCTTCGCGTTTTCATGGAAAAACTTAGATTTTTGACGAGTGCAATTAAGCGCTTCCATCTAAGTTAAAGTGATTCTTATCCAATCATTTGGGTATTATCAATCTAAGTTACGCAGAAATGCCTTAGACTATTTTACCAAAATTATTGACCATCTGTTTGTTGAGCAAGCAAAGTTTATTGAAGCCAACAGATAGAGAGGAAAATAATTTATCTTTATTCATGAAGCAAGATATTACAAAGAAGGAGTTATAGCTCTCCCAAAAGCTTTTTACATGATCAATTTGTCAATAACCATACAGTAAGACTTCTCTACGGGGTGTTGAAGCTCAGTTCCCTGGTTCACATGTAAAAGAAGTTCAAGATTTCTCTACGGGGTGTTGAAGCTCAGTTCCCTGGTTCACATGCAAAAGATCTCCTCTGCAAATGTCAATTCGGATCTGTCATCCGAAATGAAGCACGAGAGGAAAGGAAAGTGCTGCACTGAAGCGCAATTCTGAACTCCAAATGCTGCACTGAAGCGCAATTCTGCACTGCAAGTGCTGCAGCTCCTTATTTACAGTCCCTTTAGGAGTTTATCTCTCGGAGCCAGAGCTTGAAACCTGCAACTATGTTGTAAAGCATATGCTTCTGACTTCCTTAGAGTCACTTCTGCTGATGAAGATCGATGGACCCACATACATTCCTCTTCAGGAAGGACTGGACTTACTGCAAAAGGAACAGAGTTTCCAAAAGAGTAAAAACGCGGAGCTAAGCTAACTCCGCGCACAGTTGAAGAAATAGCCTCGCGCTTTAAACGCAGAGGATGATGCGATAATTTCGCGTAAAGGGGGACAAGATTTCTTTCCAATTCATAGCGACTGCTAATCAAAGATAGCCTCGCAACTCATAGCGACTGCTAATCAAAGATAGCCTCGCAATTCATAGCGACTGCTAATCAAAGATAGCCTCGCAACTCATAGCGACTGCTAATCAAAGATAGCCTCGCAATTCATCGCGACTGCTAATCAAAGATAGCCTCGCAACTCATAGCGACTGCTAATCAAAGATAGCCTCGCAACTCATAGCGACTGCTAATCAAAGATAGCCTCGCAACTCATAGCGACTGCTAATCAAAGATAGCCTCGCAATTCATCGCGACTGCTAATCAAAGATAGCCTCGCAACTCATAGCGACTGCTAATCAAAGATAGCCTCGCAATTCATCGCGACTGCTAATCAAAGATAGCCTCGCAACTCATAGCGACTGCTAATCAAAGATAGCCTCGCAATTCATCGCGACTGCTAATCAAAGATAGCCTCGCAACTCATAGCGACTGCTAATCAAAGATAGCCTCGCAATTCATCGCGACTGCTAATCAAAGACAGCCTCGCGGATTCATTGGGACTACTAGTAAAACCCCGCGTTTCAAGCACAGGGACGACACAATAAAACGGCGATCTCGCCGACAAGATAAGCAATCGTCCAGATTAAAATCAAGCCAAAATATCTCAGAATGGTTCTTAGAAAACCAAAAGATGAGGTTTTTACCTTTGGAAGACGCTGCATAGACTGGTTCACCGTCGCGTCTACCTTCATGGCTGCTGCCATTAACACCGGCCAACTTGCGAAAAGCCAAACTCCTCTGGAGAGACATCCTATGGAGAATTGAACGAAGATCAGTTGAAGATCATTCGTGAGTCACTCGAGTTCTCAGAAATTCTTCGGATGAGATGAAGAAGAAGATGAGCTGGGAGCTCTATTTAAACAGAATTTCCGTCGCTTGGTATTCGGCGTGGAAACTCAGGGTAATTAATGACGTAATTACTCATTTCACTGAAGAAGAAGTGAAGCTGATTAGCTCCGCGTAAGCGAGCATAACGCGAGATAGACTTGGTATTCTAACTCCGCGTTTCAGTTTAGATATCCAAAGTATTTCAAAATCTGCTGAAGTCTAAGCCATTTTGAAAACTTTGGAGGGGGTTCTGTTGGCAGTGAAAATTTCTAAGTTAAAAGGATTTTCCACAACAGAACGCGGAGCTAATTCAATAGCCCCGCGTTTGGTTACATTAACCCTGCGTTTGAATAAAACGCGGAGATGTTTAATAGCTCCGCGTTGATTCCGCAGTTTGGCTTGTATTAGCCTCGCGTTTGAGTAAAACGCGGAGATGATCAATAGCTCCGCGTTTTGGTTATTTAGCGCCGCGTTTTGATGCGATTAAAGCTCCGCGTAAGCAGATAACCAGAATCTCAAATTGATTGAGATTATGATTCTGGGCTTATCCAAATACCCGAATCAAGTCTAATCAGAATTCCATCAAAACTAAGATATTTGATTGGAATCCTGGATGAATGCGAGTTCTATTTAGATAGAAACTCTTGCATTAACCTGGGGCTATAAATACCTTCCTGGTGAAACCCTAGAAAAAAAAAAGAGAGAGCTTCTTTTGAGCATCGGAAGTCTCCTATCGATCCTTTGGCAATTCAAGTACGCGAGAGAGCCTTGAAGCCTTTGCCGATCATCTTCTGAAATCTTGGAGAATTCAAGTTACGCACAGAGCCTTGAGTTCGTGAAGATCAGAGAAAATCACCATCTTCTTTCTGGAGTTCTTGAGAAGTTCGAGTTACGCGAGAGAGCCTTGAACAAATCAAAGCCAGAGAAGATCGTCTATATTCGGCCGATATCTTTAAAAGAGAAGATTTCAACGTACCGATCGTCCAAAGGAACTGCTTGACAGATCCCATCGCCACAGATCCCACAACTATTGTAAAAGAGAGAGATTGAAGTATAAAATCCTCTCGTTTGTTCTTTTTATATTTTGTTCACTTTCATTGTAATTTAAATTAATTCAATGGGAGGAAGCGAAGGAACTTTTGCGACGAACAAATTTGGGTATTGGATATGCCCAAATCTTAATCTTAATCAATTTATGATTCTGATTATCTGCTCACGCGGAGTTAAATCACATAAAAACGCGGAGCTAAGAAACCAGAACGCGGAGCTATTGATTAACTCCGCGTTTTACTCATACATAGGACTAAAAATAACTAAACGCAGAGCTACTAAGTTAGCAACCCGTTCTATTGTGGAAAACCCCATTTTACTTGGAAATTTTCACTGCCAACATATATATATATATATATATATATATATATATATAAAAGTGCAAACATATATATGTAT